>ML778953.1:684120-789690 GCA_009831015.1 Picea engelmannii
TGAATCTACTACCCAAGACTCAGAAATATTATCTACAGAAAGAATCAAAGCATCTTGTAACACATCACCTGTTACATTTGCTTCCTGATTTCTCTCATGTTGTCCATCTCTTTGTTTCTTTGGATCTCTGCAGTCTTTCTTCAAATGTACTTTCTTCCCACAATTCCAACACTCTATCTTTCCAAGTCTGGATTTGGATCTACCCTTCCTAGAATTCCCACAGTTCCCGAAACCCTTTCCTCTATCCTTTTGTCTTCCCTTATTCTCCATGTTCAACGTATTTCTTGATGTCTCACCTGTGCTTTTCCATTGCATTTCCTCACTAAGGATAACACCAACAACATCATCAAATTTTAAAGTATTTGAACCAGAGACAGAGTTACTTACATCCATGACCAAGGCGTTCCAGCTTTCTGGCAATGAGTACAAGATTAGAAGAGCCTTGACCTCATCATCAAAGTCTACTTTTACAGAACTTAGTTGATTAGTAACCGTATTAAAATCATTTAAATGATCTACAATAAACCCACCTTATGAAATCTTCATATTAAATAATATCTTCATTAGAAATACCTTATTGGACGCCGAGGTTTTTTCATACAATTTGGCCAATACTTCCATCAAACCCTTCGTTGTCTTTTATTTGCAAATATTGAAAGCCACCAATGCTACCAGGCTTAGCCGTATCCTTCCTAGAGCCTTTATGTCAAGAATCTCCCATTCTCCATCCTTCGTAGCCACCGACTTCTTTGTTATTCCACCCAATGGTAGGAATAGATCCTTCTAATATAAATAGTCTTCCATCTGCATCTTCCATAACTAGTAGTTTTGGCCATTAAATTTCTCAACCCTAGACTTTCCATCTTCCGACATTACTCCCGCTAGAACCAGGAACCCTCTTTTCCTGCGAGTTACCTTTTGCTCTGAGACCAGTTGTTAGAAAAACAGGACCATGCAGCAATAAAATAAAATAAATGCAGAAAAAAAACATAGAAGATACACAATACAATAGAGACATATATTTACGTGGTTCACCCAGTGTGGGCTACGTCCACCTGAGAAAATGCTAGGTCCTTCCTTTATTATTATCCAACATATGAAGGGATACAACCTACAACAAACCCGTTATAACTTCCTCTTCTTTCTCTCACAGTATCCTATCTTAGAATACAATATTCGCCATCAACCATAGCCGCAATACATTTCCCTCATAAAAGAGGGTTGCCTTCTAGGGAAAAAAACCCTAACATAATCTCTATCGTTAGATATGTGACCTTATAATGAACGGTCCAGATTTACAATGAAATTACAATATACATTTAGAAGGCAATTTTTTCTTCAGGGGCTTCTACCCCAAACCCCCGTTGGGGGCCCTCTTTCCCTCAAACCCCCCAACCTGGGGGATAGCCCCACCAGACCCCGCAGAGGGCGTACGCCCCCTCTACACTCCCCTGCGTGAAAGGGTGTACATACTTCTCGGGTGTAAATACTTCATGGGGTATAAACACGGCTGAAAGTAAAAGACCTCTGAATTAGGAAGATAATCAGGCTCCACAACCAACAATTATGATAAGTGTGATGTTTGTAAAATACTTGGGAAGCCATCCAAGAAGGATGAGATGCCACTGAGACCACTAGTTACTTTACAATTGTTCGATAAATGGGATATCAATTTTCTAGGTCCAATTAATCCACCAACAAGAATATGAGGAGCCAGATATATTATTACATCGACAAAATACTTGACCGGATGGGATAAGGAAGCACCAGTGAAGGATTGCAGCGTAGAGACTGCATCAAAATTTTTATTTGAGAATGTAGTAACAAGGTTTGGATGTCCAACAATATTGATGAGTGATCAGAGGACTCACTTCATTAGTAGTACAATTGAGGAAATTATTGAATAATTTAAGATATACCACCAGAAGAGTACTACTTATAACCCTCAAGAAAATGGAATAGTGGAAGCCTTCAACAATATTTTGGAGAATTATTTAACAAAGAATTGTAATGTAAACATAGATGATTGGGATTTGAAGGTACTTGCAGTACTTTGGGCTTATAGAGCTACCTACAAGAAGCTAATAGGGAAGACACCCTTTATATTGGTGTATGGACATGAGGCAGTAGTTCCCTTACATTATTTTATACCAAGTATGTGCATTGAAGCAATTACGGATATGACAGAAAGGGGTGCAACACATGAAATATTGGGTCAACTGATGGAATTGGAAGAGGATAGACTCATAGCAGGTTTTCATCAGGAGTTACAAAAAGTAAAGGCTAAAGCATGGCATGAAAAACATATCAAGAAGAAGACATTTAAGGACATATATCTAGTTCTTCTCTATGACAATAAGTATTTGCGGCACCTAGGAAAGAATCAAAATGCATTGGCTAGGCCCATATTAGATAAAGTCTGTCACAAATGGAGGTGTTGTACAACTGCAAGACTTAGAAGGAAAGAAAGTTCAAGGAATGGTGAATTTTAGTCGACTAAAATTGTATAGGGGAAGTCAACCTACTAACTCTCAGTAGTTGCTGTGAAACACATAGACTTGTACATATATTAAATAGTAGGAATTAAAAGAAGAAAAAGGAAGAGAAAAGTAGAAAAAATGAAGAAAAGGCCAAAACGAAGTAGTTAGAGGAACAAGTGATAGTTGGAAATGACATCACACAAAAAATAGAAAATTGGTGTGACATAATTCATAAGATTATGTGCAAGAAAATAAGACATTTCACGAAAAAATGAATAAATAAACAAAAAAGAAAAAGAAAAAGTGAATGGAAAAGGGAGACCACATTGGAACGTTAATGACAGGATTTATAAAAAGGGAAAAGCTAGAAAGAGTTCGAAAATTAGTGTTTTTTTAGAAACAGAGCACTTGAGAGCATGAGTAGAGGGTGAGTAAGAAAGAAAGATCGACATTCATGTGTAATGAAAGTTATATGGCACCCCCAAAGGTTGTCACTCCCGATCGATTTGTAAGAGTGACCCGATAGTCAGGAATGAAGAAGGAAAGAATGACAGAGCCAAAAAGTTTCTTGGATCTAGAAGATGTTACAACATTAGAAAATGAATCTATCAAATCTACCTAGATAGAGGAAGAAATATCAACTGTAGAATATGTGCAAGCGGGTCAGAGCATGGAAAACCCTAATGGTGGGACAAACCCTAATCCCAAAAACGTTGTCGAAGTGGAGGAAATGGAGAAAAAAAAATAGAAAGTCGTCGCAGAGGAAGTACCGGTCGAAGATGTCATAGGATAGCAAGAGATAGAGGGCAAAGAAGAAGAAGAAGTTGAGTATGAAGCTGCATAATAAAAAACAATTGTGGTCCAAAAGAGGAAAAGACCAAGCACAGTAGAAATCACTTTACCTTGTATGCTAGACATTGTAGTTGCAGTTGAAGATATTCTTGGGAATATGCCAAAATTAAAATATGAAGATCTTGATGTGACAAATGCAACAAAGTTTCCTAACCTTACATAGGAAAGTTACTTTGAGAATAGGGGGGAGGTAGGACCCTTAGAGAAAATCATTTTGGAGCCCACGCAGTGGATCACATGTCTATACAACTCGATCATTACGAACTTGCTAGACATACTACATTTTGGGAGTGGTAAAAATGTAGCCCTTTATGTGAAGAAATTGTTGGCCAAGGTACATGGATGTATATTATGGATGGACGGGATGATCCATATAAATGTAGATATCATAACCAATATTATAGGATTTCCTACCAGTGATATAAATCCAAAATATTATTTGGACAACAAATCCAGGGACACAGAAATTGCAAAAGAAGTTAAAGTTAAGTTCACGACAAGGAGGGGCACCAGGGGTATAATAATAAAGGAAATCAATGACCATGCGGAAAAAATCTCTACAAAACGGATGGCTTGAAAATTTTTGAGGAAGTGAATAAAGGAAGAGGCCTCGATAGGAGTGATAACAGTAGTTGTGCAATGCGTAAAAGGTACAGTATTCAGCTGGGTGCCATATTTGTTGAACTAGGTTCTGATAGACTGCATAGATGCACAAGATAATGAAACAAAATTATATTATTCCTAGTTGTTAATAATGATAGATTTGGTGGGTTGGAAGGAGCCTAAATTTTCATCCTTTATGGACATAAAAGGAAAATGTTGAGCAGCGCGGTATGAAACCTTGTCGTAGGTAAAGGTACCTAAGAACCAATATGCAAAGAATGCAGTATTTGACATGTTCTTCGAATACATGTAGCATAACACAACCAATGTTTGAAGGATCCCAATCGAGGTAGTCTAGGAAAATGAAGGGATTACTAATTTCAAATATTCAAGACACCATTTGTGGATTTAGGCCAGAAGAGATCCAAAAAAGAACTGGTTGGAAATGAGGTATTGTACATCACGCGAGGAAGTAGACTGGATTGTGAAATATTGTCCCGTGTAGTGGAAGGTCCCAATCACACATAAGAAGGAACATCAAAGAAGACAAGTTGTCCAACAGATAATACAAGGAAGGTTGCAGAGCGTGGTAAAGCCTCAAGAAGTAACGCAACAAGCAAGAATCCAAGAAAGAAATATATTGTGTCAAAGGAAGAAGTAAAAGGGGATGGACAGAAGGGAGATATCTTGAGAAAAAAGGAAGTCCAAGATGAGGAAATAGAGAAGAATAAAACTAAGGCATAGACCTCAACCCCACCAAAGAAGAGAACTGAAACATAGGAGGCAGAAATCAGGAAGAATATGAAGTATCACACTAGTTCTTACGATTACAGAAGAGAATGCAGAATTCGTCCGAGACAAAGTCCAGGATAGATGGGAAAATGAACTACTTGCAGCAGAGGCACAATGAGAGGAGATTATGGAAAATCTAGTAGAATTTCATGACATTGTACAAAGGCTGCATCTAAATACAACTCATCATCTAGTAGTGTAGCAGAAAGAAAAAGTACAAGAGGCACCAATGTAGAGAGAACAAGGAGAGATACAGTAGAAAGTAGTCATGAGTAATGACAGGTTTAAGGTTACACAAGAGATGTTGGAGGTGGATGAGAACACAGTGTAGAAACCAATGAAGGGCATGGAACATCTGTAGTTTCTTCTGGATAACATACCCATGAAGGTGTTATATGGATTACAAGTGAGTGTGATGCAGGAAGTACAGTCTAGAGCTAGGGTGGATGCCACCACCCTAGCGCTCGATAGAGAGGTGAAGGATATTTTGCAGATGACTTGTGAGAAGATCACAATGGAGAAGGAATAGGAGAAGCAATGCATAGATAACTTGGAGAAGAAACTTGCATAAGTATACATGAGCATACTAGACTGTGTGCAGGCAAGGGAGGTAAGAATAGAAGAGAAGATAGAGAAGATTGCACAGAAAATATAGAAGTATAAAAAGGATATAGTGCACTTAACATAAAAACTAACTCTAAGCACACATTTAGAACTACGGGAACATAGAGAGCAAGAGGCTACTACACACGTAGATAGCATAGTGGAGGAGATAAAAGAAGTGGCATAATTATATGAGAAAATTGCACATATTTGGACCAACATGGAAGAAGATGAGAAGATCTAGTAGCTAGAGAACAAAGAGGAAAATTTGAACATTGCAATTCAAGACTTAAAGAAGAGGAAAAAAACCATGGGCATATCCCTGAGATTGAAGGCCGCGCAGAAGATGAAGAATTTGAAAACATAAGTAAAGATCATGCAAGAGGAGAAACAAGCAAGGCAGGCTTAGCTGGATCCATTTCAGTAACAGGCAATAGGAATGATAAAAGAACCGCAAGTGAGGAAATCCAACTTAGAACAGGTGAATGCAGAAAGAAGAGAAATGATAACAGAACACATGACATCAGATATTTTGGAAACACTAGCAGGAAAGAGTGCATAGGCCAAGGAGAAAGCAAAAGAGTTGGAGGTGAAGTTTCATGTCTTGAAGGTAGCACTACAGAAGGTAAACTAAGTGGCTTAGGACGAGCCACATGTTAGTGTTGAGGGCTTGTTGGCGCAGGCCTATGTTGAGAGAAGAATAAATTTTGGGGAAAAGGTCAAGAACAAGGCAGCAAACGAGGCATATTGTATCAAGAAGGACAGTGCTCCATATTTGGAGGAAAAGTAGCGAGCATGACAGTATTTGTGGAAATCCAGCGTAGATGTGGACAAACCTAGCCATGTTAGGATTAGGGTTTTGGAGTCATATTGTAATGGTTTAACCCATTTTTGTAGTATAAATAAAAGAGGTCTAAGGTATAATGAGGCATCGAGTTTGTATCTGGATCTAATATTTGTCATGTCTTTTAGAGAGAACTATTTTGAATAAAAAAATTTAGTTGAAGTCTATTTTGGGAATTGTGGAGCTCAGATGGAGTAAATATGGAGATGTAGTTGAGGTCCAGGTTGCAATATATGGAGCTTGGTGCAATCCTGGTTCAGCTCACTACTCTATATTATGATGTAATGCACACAACGCATTTTGATGAATAAGAAAAGAATCAAAATATATTTTTGGAGGTAGCCCCAAAGGGGGGTGAACCATGGTAAAACTCTATGTGCAATGTGTCTAAATGATTTTACTATTTCTGCAATTATGATTGAATGGTTATATAGATGAATGAATGGTTTTACTTACAGTGTGCACTAGAATATATATGCAAAATGAATGCTATGAATGAATGAATCGATGGATCTGACGAACACTGTAATAAAATACATGGTTAAGTAGAAATAAAATTAATAAAAACAACCCCAATCCCTTCCATGACTTCATCATTAATGTACTCAAACCCTTGGTGTCTTGGTTATTGTACAATTTCCTGCGTGTTTTAATTTCCAAGTGCCCCTACCTGTGAAACGAGATAAATGAAGAGAGTATAAAATGCATGCTCCAAAAACTACTAATCTTGGATAAGAAATTTACCCTTGTATCCCATCGGATATGTAGGGAGGATTCCACAAACATTATAATCAAGAAATGGTGTGTGATTTGAGTATAGTGGGGTTCTCAATGGAAGAGATATTAAATATTGTTGTTTTCATGCCTCAACCAAGTACATGGACCTCAAAAAACTACAAGATTGTGGTAGGAAGGTATATATGGAGAAAAAATAAATAATTTTTCACCCTCTTGCAAGACCTTGATGACATTGTTGTATATCAATTTCCCATTTCAGGTGGCAACCATCTAGGATATTTGAGTTAAAATTGATGAAGAGTAAACAGTTTCTATCCACATGCATAATTGTTTCTTTCCCCAACCAATAATGATGTAAATTATTAAATAAGGCATAAATTGCATGGAAATATATTTTGTACCAAATTTTTGTAGTAGATAGCCCTTTTGAATGATATGAGATAAGAAGGCCTTGCTATTCGTGTACAACCCCACTAGCAATAGGAGAGGCATAACACTCTATCTTAAAGGGATCTCATAATTTAAGAGGATGAAGGACTAGTGTGGAACATAGGATATCTTGGATTCCATGGAATTTCACTTCAACTTTGGATTCCAATCAAACAACCACGGACTATAAAGCTAATGAAAATAACCTTGAAATTGATTTACAATAAAAAAAATAGATTCCCTCTAGAAAACAATTGAGATATACTATAGAATGAGGGGAATGCTAGTTAAATACCACCTTTACCTTATGAGGGTTGGGTTGAATACTGTTGGTTGAATTAAAAATATTAGAGAAGAAAACAATTGTTGGTCAAACAAAAACTTCTTTATTTTTTTGTAAATCTTATTGGTATTTTAATATCAATAACTTGGCATAGATATAACACATGTGCCACCCATGTATTTTTTAAGATGAAAATTTATGACTCTTGTTGAGGGATAATAAATTCGGTGATCCACCAGGCGATGACATGGGATGGATCATGTCTATATTCAGAAGGGCCTAAATGGTTTTGTCAATCTCTACATTATTAGCATATTCAAGATGGTATACAGTAGTAGGAAGGGAAGCACTTGGGACTAGGTTGAGTTCATGTTAAAGATGGTAGGGAGGTTTCAAGGCCTTTTGTCATTTCATGGTAGCATTGAGGAGAAGGTCCATAAAGTTTCATTTCACAAATGATACAAATATGAAGCCATTTAGGAAGGGTTATTTGTCATACCTCTTCATTACTAGAGATGGGTTTGAGTGCGGATGTAATGGAGGACTAAAAGAATATGTAAGATGGTCCTTAATGAGGGCATATTATATTTTTATAATCATACTTGGCAAAATGTGCATAGTAGTAGGGATTATCTAGTGGTAACTTGACACATTCTAGACGGGTGACATTACATATAATAGAGTCATGAAATTGAAAATTAATAGTAAAAGTAAGAAAACATTATTTATTGAAAAGTTAGTTTTTGTCCCCTTTGTTTACCTAGATAAAATAGTAAACGTGAGTATGAGAAGTGGTCAACAAATAAAACTCTTTGAAAAGGGTAGAGAAGACCAAACTCTTTTGGTTGTTGTTGTCAATGATCAGTTGGACCATGCAATTTTTCACTATGTACCTTTTAGAAAAGAGCATGGCACAAGATATAGGAGGAGAATGATGACTTATTAAGATGATATTAGTATTATGGGTGGTGTGATGGGGAACATTGTTGACCTTAAGAAGGGGGTGCCTCCTTGAATAAAATATCTTAGTTAGTCATGGACAATGAATGGTATGAAACTTAGTTGTGTCGTGAGAGGTCAATTTCTGATGGTTACAGTATTGGCCTATGGGAAGTATGTAGGTTTGGACATGGGGGGTTTTATGGGATTAAGGGTGGGGTGAGATAGAGAATGGGACAGAATTAAGTTTTTACCCATTTTCTTTTCAGTAGTGAGAGAATTTTGAAATTCCATGGAAGGAGATGAATTTTGTACCAAAGAATATTCAAGACAAAGAGAAAGGAATAAACCAAAATTCAATTTAATGATCAATAAGTACTTCTGGTCATAGATGGACAGATATAGTTGGAGCTTGCAAAAGGTGACAATTTCTTACTATAAAATTTGATTTGTAGACTGTGAAATCTATAACAACTGTGTCCATAAATATTCCATGTAACGTGTAAGATAAACATATCCTCGGTGTTTTTTGTAGAATATTTCAAGCTATCAAAAATTCTAGGAGCCTAGCATTATTTAGTTCCATGCAAAGGGAGGCCTCTACATTCCATGTTTATTTAATATCCTCCTATAATTAGGTAGCTAAACCCTAAAGATGACAAGTTGGAAGTGGGACTTGATCGTGTTCAAGTGCATTGAAAATTTATATGTGAAATAAGAGGAGAATGCATAGAACCAAGCTTCAACTTGGTCACAATCAAAATCACCAAAAAATACTAGAAGATACCTTTTAGGGTCCCAACATAGGTTAGGTGGCGACGTAGGCATAGACTTATTGATCCTCGTATATACAACCCTTGTAGCTAGTGTGTTGATCACCTGAGCATGTTGTTGGCCCAATCGATTTTTTTGTTGAATCACTTTCTAATGACACATAGAACTACTTATGTTCTTTTGCAAGTGAGGTCCTCTATATGGTAATGATATTGAAATCTCCCATGTCTACTAGAATATTTGTGACTGTATGTAGTGATTGGGTCACATTTAAGAGTAAAAGAGGGGGCGACACCATATTATTTCCTTTTCTAGTGGCTGAAAAAAAAATTGGAAATTAGAGGGGAGAAATACCTTACATCATCTATACAAGCTTGAAAAGGAAGGGACCTCATCCCTTTTGGTAGTTTTTGAAACCAATAGAAGAAGGGAACAAATCCCTTATGAAAATTGTGAAATATAACTCTCATACCAATTGATCTAGAGTAAACTAGGGAAAATAGAGAATTGAATATTTGTATTCAAATAGAAGCATAGATTTAGAAAATAACAACCTTAATCTTATGTACACATTGGATACAAAAAATGGGTCATTCATAAATTAACTTTGAAAAAAAAATGAACTCTCACATAAATATAAAATACTAGGAGTAGTGAAATAAGAGGAGTAGTGAAATAGAAAAAATATCATGGGAAGAAATATTATGCAAAATGTGATATAAAGAAGGTAAAGAATGATAAATATTTTATGTTAGAGTATCCTTCATATGCACACATTAGGTTTCATTTTTACTATATTTGAAAAAGTATCAATCTTTTTAACTGGTTAACTCATGAAAATCAAATAAAACTTGGAAATCTTTTCTCAATTTTTTTTATTATAGAAATAAAAATAATTTTAATTTTCTTATAAAATATATATTTAAATTAATAAATTTTATAAAAATAAATTTATCAATAAAAAATTTAATAAAATGATAAAAAGGAGGTCTCAAGTTTGATTCTCAACCAGATTTACCCATGTCATAGATAATGGACACACTAGCAAACAAAAACTAAATAAATAATTGAAAGTTATATTTATAAAAAATTAAAGATTATAATCAAATTTATAAGCCATTTAATCTTATATTAGTAGATTATATCAATAAATTATTCATAACTACTTGACAAATCTTTTATTAATAAAAAAATAAAGATTATAATAAGAATTGTGAGCTATTTAACCTTATATGAATAGATTGCATGAATAAATGTAATGATTAATTTTGAAAATTATTCAGTATCTTTGGAAAGTATTTAACCATAAATCAATTTATGCCACATTTATTTAGTTATACAATTTAGTATGAATTTACCAAATTCAATTATTAATTTCTCATAGTTTTATGTATTATCCATATTGTTTTGTATTTTCCATATTATTTAAAATTATTTATATAATTTAAAAATTTCTTATTAATTGTGATAATATTATTATAAATATATATTTATTTATTATTTTATTTATTAATTTAAATATAATTAAAATTTTATTTTTATTTTTTATATTTAAAAATAAATAATTATATTATTTAATTTTTTATAAATAATATTGTTTATTTTAAAAACAAGTTTCATAGTAATCATCAATTAAGATCAATTAAGTATATAGTTGGGATGTTTACTAAAAATTATGTTCAAAATATATACATTTTTAAGATACTAAATTATTTTATTTTATATTTTAAAGTTGTAAAAATTATTATAACTTAATTGCTAATTTGGAGATAGTATATTTTTCATACATAAAACCAAATAATTTCCTTATTTAAAACATTAAATTTTCTAGAAAAGAAATATTATTTTTTAAATAATATTTATAACATATATATGTGAAATTAATATATAGACTTGTTTTGGAATAAAATATCCATATTATTAAAAACAAATCCACTACTCTAGTTATTCATCATTAATTTGCTCCAGTGGGTATATTCGTTATTCGTTATTGTACCCATATTGATACCGTTAAAAATATCACAAATAAATTTTAAGAAGAATTATTCTCAAACAAAGAAATGGAAAGATTGGGTTAAACTTAGTTTATTATAAATAAATTATTCACCAAAATTTAGAAGATAAAAAGTTGATTATATGAAATTTAAAGAAAAAAATTAATATTGAAAAAAAAAAACTCTCACAAACATCAAAGAAAAACTAAGAGTTGTGAAATACAAAATATATTATGGAAAGAAAGATTATGCAATCTATGTGATATAAATAAAGTAGGAAATGATAAATATTTTATGCTAGACTATCCTTCATGTGCATACATTACGTTTCAATTTCTCTATGTTTAAAAAAGTATTAATCTTTATAACTTGTTAACTTATGAAAACTAAACAAAGTTATGAAATATTTTATCCATTTTTTTATTATAAAAACAAAAATAATTTCAATTTCAATATAAATTGTATATTTAAATTAATAAATTTTATATAAAAATTTATTAATAACAAATTTAATAAAATAATGTATAAATAAACTTATATTAAAAATTAGAAATCATTCTAATACTAATTTAAAGTTTATATTAATATTCACTAATTATTATATTTATATTAAAAAATAGAAATCATTCTAATATAAATTTAAAGTTTATATTAATATGCACTAAGTATTATATTTATAACTAGTTGAAAATTGTGAAATCCTTGTTAGCATTATTGGATTTGGTTTCTTTTTGTAATAATGTCAAGAAATTTAGAGGAGACACCCAAAAAAAATCCACTCTTAATGAGGGATTACATGCCCTTAAATCGTGATTTCTTAGATCAAGGCAAGTCCTGTAAAATACACTAGCAAACAAAAAAAAATAACTAGATGAAAATTATATTTATAAATAGTTAAGGATTATAATAAGTGTAATGAACCATTTCATCTTATATCAGTAAATTATATCAATAAATTCTTCCTAACTGATTAAAAATTCTATTAATAAAAAATTAAGAATTATAATAAGAACAATAAACAGTTTAGTAGTAGATTGTATTAATAAATGTAATGAAATTTTTTGAAAATTATTATATGTCTTTATTCCACAATTTATTTATTTAGTTATACAATTATTTAATAAGAATTTACCAAATTCAATTTCAAACCATTTAAATATGTAAAAATTCTATGCATGAAATTTTTTATTAACTCCTCATATATTTTTAAAGTATTTTTCATATTATTTAAAAATATTTGTATAATTTTCATTTTCCCTTATTAATTATTATTATAATATAATTATAAATATATATTTATTTATTATTTTATTATAATAATTATATGTAAATCTATATTTATTTATTATTTTAATATAATAATTATATGTACATCTATAGTTATTTATTATTTTATTTGATAATTTCAATATGATTAAAAATTTATTTTTATGTTTAATTTTTTAAAATAAATACTTCATATTATTTTATTTTTTATAAATAATATAAATTTATTTTGTATCATTCTAATTATCAAATCCATCATCAAATAATTATATTGTTAGATATTTACTAAGAAGTATATTCAAAATATCAACATTGTTAATATATTGAAATTATTTTATTTTATTTTTTAGGTAAAAGTTATTATCAAATTCATCATCAAATAACTATATAGTTTGGATGTTTACTAAGAAGTATTTCAAAATATTAACATTGTTAAAATATTGAAATATATATATTTTTTAGGCAAAAGTTATTATAACTTAATTGCTAATTAATAATGAGGACACATCTCATTAGTTGTTATTTAGAAATATGGATTAACTCATCATTGTTATTAAGAAAAACTACACCACTTAAAATGAGTTGATCATATTTTGTAAAAAATAAGTTTTCAATTATCAAGGCTCTAAATTTTACTAAAAAACCAAAAAAAAACCATTTGTAATCATCACACATATTGTAAAAAATCATATACTTTAAAACAACATTAATTTTAATCAAATACATAATATCAAATAATATCCTTATTTAAAACATTAATTTTATATATATATATATATATATATATATATATAAATTTTAATAATATTTATAACAAGTGAAATTAATAAATTAATATATACTCGTTTTGGAATAAAATATGCAGGTTGTGAAATGTGTATATATAACCACTTTATGATATATATAATATAATTTAATGGGTTTTTCCTCACCAAAAGGCAATAAACATTTGTTTCTTCAACCAAAAAGGTGTCCTGGATATGTGAAAACAAAGCCAAGGCTTCAATGATTAATTTATTGACCCATTTAAACGGACGGCGGCCATAAGTGGCCGTCCAAGGAGCACTTTACATTAAAGGATTTAATGCCTTTCCATCCCAATATAATACATAAAGGGCGACTGTAAAGTGCATGTTAGTCGGTTTATCAGATGTGTCATCAGCTTAAAATGATAAATAATTCTATGACAGTGGAACACCAATTATTGCTTTAGTATCAATTTTCATGTCAATCAAAGAAAATATTATATATATGTGAGTGAATCCAAACCATCGGTTTTGAGAATCCCAAATGCAAAATTCTATAATCAAAGAGTTAGGTGAAAGTAATGTCATGGGCAGTGAGTATTCGAGCGTTCTAAAGATATTTTATAATATGAAAAAAGATCAGATAATCATAGAAGCTTTGTGAAAGCAATGGTGTGGCAGCATTTAAGTGTTTCCAGGAAACTATAAAAGAAAAAAAGAAAAAAAAGTAGATAATGATGGAGTCAACTTAAACATTATCTTTAAACATGACATTCATAGTAAAAGTAGAATAATGATTAATATCTAAAAATTTGTGAGGATAAAAAATCTAGATATGTTAAGGGTTAGTGTGGTTCGGTCAGGATACTAGTCATGGACAAACTGACAAACATAAAAATAAAATTAGTGTGGTTCAATCAGGATGACGAATCTCCAACCGGGAAGGGATGGAAACCGTTTGAACTCCGCAGATGAACCAAGAATTTTGGAACAGTTCTGCATATTAAAAACAATACTGTGACATTTTACTTATTGCTGCTTTATCTTATTCTAATCCAGCTTTTTGTCCGATTAAGAATTATTAAAGAGAAATCGGATTGGTTGCAGTCGCTAATGGAAGACAGTCTCTGAAGAATCTAAGAAAAAAAAAGGGTTAAAAGAGTGCCACTGCACTGCTACCACACAAATTGCAAGGATTTATGATTATGCCCCAAGTAGATGAATATGCTGCAGCAACAGATGAAAGAATGTCAGTCTCTCTTTTGACTGTAACAACCGATCAGTGTCTATGTGGTCTCCGATTCTTCAGTAGTTTTGTAAATAATCTGTCCTTTTCAGTTTCTGGCACGCAGATACTCTCCGTGACCATCCCCTGCCGTTGCTTTTGTCTGCCACCCATTTTCGTTATCGCTGTTATAGCTTTATAAATAACCATTAAACGTGGGGCTTTCAAGGTGGCGACTTTTAGAGCCCACAGGCCGAGGCCACTTGACGCAGATGCCCTCGTTATGGGTTGGCTGATAATTAGGTAAACACGTGGCCAGTATGAGCTATACACGTGGACATTTTGGGCTCATGAAATTTGGATAAAAGCCATGTCACTACCCCACCTTATAGCACCAGAAGTTTGGCACGCTCCACGGGCAAACAGTGGATATATTCAGCGGATATATGCGATTCTGACGTCGGTGAACTTGTGCTTATGTTGATTTTTTAAACGATAAATATGACGAGAAATAAAATTTCGAAAAACAGATCCGTAGATCTGTGGATCGGCTTTTAGAGATAAGTTTGAACACCCGTTCGCTGCAAAAGATAACGATGAATGCATCCTCGTACCTTCTAGTTTTTTTTAATGGCCACCCAACCCTAGATTCGATTCTCCCATCCATGGTGGTCCGGCCAGATTTCTACGTTTCAACTTCCACTCGAGGTTGAAACCCAATAACGTAAATATGTCCTTTTAATGGTTTTTTTTTAATGCTGAGAAGCTCAGAATGACATTAAGGTCAAGATTCTCGCATGGTATTATCGTCTAGCTATTCGTTTCTGTTTTCTATTATAATGCATCTGTCTGAGTTTTATTTGCTGATCGCAATATCTCATTACGAGATATTTTTCGCAGATATTTTATGTATATATAATTTAGCTTATTTAATAATATCTAGTTTTCTCAGATATCTTATGGATATAATTTAGCTTATTTAATAATATCTAGTTTTCTCAGATATCTTATGGATATAATTTAGCTTATTTAATAATATCTAGTTTTAGGTTATTTCAAAATCGAAATGTCTCGAGATGGATTGGTGGATTTGACAAGTAACGCTTCCATTATTTCTTCATTTGAAATTTGTTTTTTCTCTTGAAGTCGCTGAATAAGATAATGGCCTCGACACTAATAAGATAATGGCCTCGACACTCGATTTTTTCTTCTTTCTCAATACAGTGTTTTTATTTTATCATTTTTCTCTCGACAGGAAATGATTGTAATTTCTTTATTTGAGTGTAAACAGTAAAAAATATTTGAAAGGAAGCTGAATATCTCTGAATGCATATCTCCTCTGCTAGCTTTTTCTAGCGTTAACATTTGCGTGTTAGTCTCTTTATATATTATTCACGTGGGGAGTGTTGATCAATTGATTGATCAAGAGTTGTGCTACTTCTGTCCATCTGCAAAATTGGGAAAACTGAATTTGACAAATCTTCATTGGGTGGAAGAACTTGTGCAAGTTGTTTGATTTCCATATTGTATTTTGATCAAAATTGTTCTAATTCATGATTGAATTTGAAGTTGTTCTATATGGAAATTTAAAATGTGTAAGAAAATTGTATCTACTTCAAAGTAAAATAGCATTATATAATATTATTATGTAATGGTTGTGAATATTGATGCTCGGCTTTTAGGTTAATTTACTTCTTTTTTTTAGTATTATTTATTTTAAGTATTTATGGCAGTAGGATGTTCTCATTTTTAAAATCTTTTTTTTCTTTTAGGGATGGAGTGAAAAACAATTCTATTTTTCTAAATGTATAGAAGTTGTTTCTCTCCTACTACCTATATTGTGTAGCATGTTGATGAGCTACCAATGGTAGCTTCTGACATTGGCTTTATATTAGTGGATCCACTTGACTTGGACAAAGAATCATGTTGATTATTAAAATGTTTTTGAATAGAGTACTTAGTTTTTGGGAAGTGTGGGACTCATGATCACTCCTTACTCCAATTAACTCCATTATATTTATAGTATTTATTAGTTTTTGAGGATATTGGGGATTCTTTGGGAACTTTAAATAAAATCAAATCTTGAGAAAGTTGTAGCACAATTGTGCACATATGCTCAAATTTGTGTTCAGATAGATCTTAGTAATGTCTTGGAGACAAAATGACTCTCGGATGCAAAAAAATTCAATACAAATATGTTGCAAAAAAACATCAATTGGGGAATCCCATCCTTCCTTGGGAGATAGAGTAGAAGACGTGTACAAAGAGTTTTACTCCTTGAAGGTGGTAGTTGTACATGAAGCCTCTCTAGGTAGAATAAAAAAACTTCATGAAATGGGTACCTTTGATTTATATGAGTTGTTCCATTTATGAATCTCGATCTCCTTCCTTCTCATTTACAATTAGTAACTATTCAGAAGAAGAAGGCGGGGAAGAGATCGATTAAAAATTATCTTTAAAGAGAAAAAAATAGAATGTACATTACTTGTTAGGGACCTAACCTCCCTAATCCCTCACATAGGTAGAATAATATAGTTCCGTGGAATAAAGGCCGATATTAATAAGGCCTAGCAATAAGTAAGAATAAGTCAAATGTAAGAAGACCTAATAGAAGCTTCCGCTTCTAGAAAGATCTTCCTCTAGATTGTTCTTTTGGGTAGATAGATTTAGTATAAATAGGAGTAGAGGATATGAGAAGTTTTGTCTTGAGAATTATTGTAATAAAGCATTGCTCTCCTAGAGGTTGTCCCCTCGAAGAGGCAAGTGAACATTGTTTCCTATCAATAAAAGTATTATTTTGGTGTTGTGGTTTCATCTATTTTGTTGTTTCGTTGTTATTCTCTGCAATATTTATGTTTTCAACTATTATAATAGATTTGGTACCTTACAAATGGTATCAAAGCACTTTCGGGTTATTTTTTTCAAGGTAGAGACGTATTTTGGCATCTTAAATCTACAAAGATATGTCATTCGGCGCATAAATCCATGGTCCGTGAAGCATACACAGGAAATACAAGTGGTACTTAAGTGCACATTGTTAGCCATCCGTGTAACCCTTGTTTGTACCCTTTCGAGTGGTGGCGCATCAGACAACACTTGTATACAGATCGACCTAGATATCCTGAAAGCCTCCATAGATAAACCAATCAGCCACCTCACTGCTATAGTGCCACTAAGAATAGCACTAAGGAAGATACTCTCTAGTACTTGGGTAGTTGGGTAGTACAGCTAAGGGAATAGTATAGCCTCTTTAGTCGGTACCCTGAGATATTGCATTGACTACTATTGTTGGACCCCGCACATATATCATGGAGCTATAGCATAGGGAAAACCCTTTTTTGTAGAAACCCTGAATACCCTAACCCTTGGGATGAAAACAGACACATAACAGACAAGATCTATTGCCGTGTAACTTTACCTTCTTCATTCTGGTTGCAAAATTACTACACATTTTTCCCTTTTTAGAATTTGGGCCATTCTTCGGCACACTTATTTGGGACCTATCAAATTGGATTCCTCTCTTCTCCCTGATTCCCATGGTACCTATCATTTTTCATACATTTTTTTTCGTGTACCCGACCCCTTTTCCAACAACTTAATTTGGCCCGTATCCCATTCGATTCCCTTTTTATCCCTGATTGTAGTGGTACCTATCACTTGAAACCATTCTCTCAGTGGTCCCACTCACCCCTCTCGACCCCCTACTCCCCCCCCACCCTATCCCATGTTCCTGACCATTTTTTCAAATAGCCACCACCCGTGCCCAAGAACTCAATGCATTAGTTGTTGAAAACCTCCAGAACAAGGCAGACATCCATAATATCAATGCCAACATTAGCTCACTCCATTATGTTGTTCAAATCCTCCAGGACCAATGTGCTCACATCAAAAACAACAAAGACATCAAAGCCACTCTTGACCAATTGATGGGTCGTTCCACGGAACCTTCGTCTTTTGAAAAACCATCCTATCAAGAAGACCATGTCTCTTCCCATTACCAAGGTCCTCATACTACCCACCTCCCTCGAGACCTATTCCTTCCCATAAATGAGGTGAACAAATTGGATGGCTCAGATCCTACAGGATGGGTAACTCAAATGGAACATTATTTCTCTTTGCATGGAATTACTCATAATTTAGCCAAGCTTCATTATGGTATCCTAAATATGGATCTGAAACGTTGGAAATGGTGGCAATGACATAAAAAAGAATGCAAAGGGTATGCTTCTTGGACACAGTTTGTAGCATATCTTTATGACCGCTTTGAATCTAACACCCACCATTTAGGATGTCTGACCAAGTTGAAGCAATCTAGGACAGTGGAAGACTTTATCGCAGCATTTGAGAACTTGTTTTTCAAAACGGAAAGCATGTGAGATGCTTTCTTCATGGAATGCTTTATCAGTGGCCTAAAATATGAAATATGTTCCCATGTTCTCATGCAACACCCCCATACTTGGTTGGAAGCTACTCAAAGATCCAAGGAAGCACAACAAATTGTATCCTCTCAGATTTGCAAGCCATCTTTTCCTCCTCACCCTAAACCCACCAATTCCACCCCTCCTGCAACTCCCCTCAAGATCCATAAATTAACTAGGGCCAAAATGGTTGAATGTCAACTCAAGGTTATTTGTTATAATTGTGATGACAAATATTTTCCAGGGAACAAGTGTAAGGAAAAAAATATTTTTATGGCCATGAATGAGGATGTTTCTGAAGAAGAGGCCATTTTTTCGCCTATGGATGAGCTACAACCACCATTTGATCTAACCCCAACCTTTGATCCACCATAAGTTGAACTGGTGATTTCAATGAATTCCCTCACTAGCTTCTCTACTCCCTAGACCCTCAAATTAATTGCTTAATTAAAAATGGGAAAGTCAACATCCTTGTGGATAGTGGTAGCACCCATAATTTTATGCATCACCACATTTCCCAAGAACTCAATTGTTACATATGTGCTGTCAATAATTTTCAAATCATGATTTCCAATAGAGGTTCCATGAAATGTGGGGACGTTGTGAAAATGTGTGGCTCCAAATTGGCCAGTATCAGATGAAATCCCATATGTTTTCTATCGACATGGGTGGTTGTGGATTTTTTCTTGGTGCTGAATAGTTACACACTCTTGACCCCATTCTCGTGGATTTTAAGGACTTAACTATGTAATTGCAACAGGAGGGACAACCGTATAAGTTCCAAGGCATCACAATAGGCTCCCCTGAAATCATCAGTTCCCATCGCATGGAAAATTTCCTCAAAAAGGGTCATTCTAGAATTATTTCCCAACTCCACTCCATTCATGTTGTTGAGACACCCTCTATGCATCCCTACCTCCAATCTATCCTCTCCCTCCACCAAGTTGTTTTTACCACTCCCAAAGAACTTCCCCCTTCTTTTGGATTCCATGATCATTCCATTCCTCTCATACCGGGAAGTCTTCCTCCCAATTTTCACCCTTATCGTCATCCCTTTTCCCAAAATAATGAAATTGAGAAACAATTTCATGAATTTCTAGAAGCGGGTGTTAGTCGTCCTAGTACCATCCTCTATTATTCTCCCGTGGTCATGGTACTCAAGAAAGAAGGTACTTGGATCATGTTTCCTAAATTTTTCACCCTCAACAAACTCACAATCAAAGACAAATTCTCCATTCCTATCATCAATGAACTCTTGAATGAATTGAGTGGTGCTCAGTACTTCACTTAACTTGTTCTACGTTCTGGCTACCATCAGATCCGTATGAAAGAAGAATACATTCCCAAGACTCCATTTCAATCTCATGAGGGTCACTATGAGTTCTTGGTAATTCCCTTTGGCCTGTGTAATTTTCCCTCCAATTTCCAAAGTCTTATGAATCATGTCTTCCATTCTTTTCTTTGTCATTTTTTCTTAGTTTTCTTTGATGATATTCTCATCTATAGTAAAACTTGGACATCCCATCTCTCTCATATGGATAAATTTATCCATATACTCTCTAAGAACCAACTTTTCCTCAAATAATCTAAATGTGTATTTGGAGCCTCAGAGTTTCAAGTATTTTGTGGAACAACAAATTTCATCACTGGAGCAACAAAAATGGGTGACCAAGCTATTTGGCTATGATTATGATATCACTTACAATAAGGGAAAGGAAAATGTAGTTATGGATGATCTTTCCCATTAGTATGAATAAGGTGGGTCCATTTTCTCCCTCTCCTTCATTGTACCATATTATCTCCAAGTTGTTCGTCATGAATGGCTACAAGACCACAAAATTTCTAGCATGATCCACCAACTCCAACACAATTCTCCAGCTTCTCTAGGGTACTCTTGGAATGATGAAGAGCTTCGCTTCAAAGGTCGTTTGTATTTATGCAAAAAATCACAACTTAAATCCATGGTTCTTTATGAACTTCATGCTTCTCTCGCAACTGGGAATTCATGGTTTACCAAAAACTATGAATGGTTCAAACGTTCTTTTTTATGGGATGGTATGAAACAGGACGTCCACACCTTTGTGGTTGATTGTGAGGTATGTCAATGCAACAAGGGAGAAAAAGTCAAATATTTGGGCACACTCCAACCGCTTTTGATCCCCCTTGCTATTTGGAGAGATATTTCTATGGATTTCATTGTTGTCTTACCTAAATCGGGAAATAAGTCAGTCATCATGGTGGTCATCAATCATCTCTCCAAATATGCTCATTTATGTTCTCTTCAACACCCATTCACAACATCCACAGTGGTTTAAATATTCATGGATAATATCTCCAAGCTTCATGGCTTGCCTCATTATATTGTCTCTAAAATAGATCCCACTTTCACCAACAATTTTTGGCAAGAATTTTTCAATTTACAAGGCACCCAATTGCATCTCATCACTGCATATCACCCCCAAACGGATGACCAGGCTGAAATTTACAAGTGTTTGGAAACATATTTGAGGTATTTTTCATATCTGAGCAAAAAATGGTGGGCTTAGTGGTTACCCCTAGTTTAATGGTGGTACAACACATCTTACCATACAACTACTCACATGAATCCTTTTGAAGCAATATATGGCCAAAATCCACCATTGGATCTCTCATACAACCCAGGGGTTTCGAAGGTTCAGGAGTTTGAAAAATATCTTATGGTCTAAGAGGCTATTCATCGTGCCCTCAAAGACAATTTGGTCCTGGCTCAGAATCACCTAAAGCAACAAGAAGATAAAGGTCGTTCCAAACATCAATTTGTTGAAGGGGACTAGGTGTTTCTTCGACTGCAACCTTATAAGAAGAATTCACTCAATGTTAAACATTGCTAGAAACTTGCTCCCAATTTTTATGGTCCTTATATCGTGCTCAAACGAGTGGGATCAGTGGCCTACCAATTATCTCTACCCATTCATTCTAAGCTCAATTATGTTTTTGATGTCTCCTACTTAAATAAGATGATTGGAACTAAGTGCCAAACTCAAACTAGTCTCCCTGTGTTGGATGAATAAGGTTCGATCGGGTTGCATCCACAATCAATATTGGACCACTGAGAACATCCTCTCCATTGGTGCACCATCAACGAAGTGTTAGTCCAATGGAAAGATACAACTCCAGAAGACACCACTTGGGAGCGAGCCACCATTCTACAACAATTTCCTCATCTCAAGCCTTTAGGACAAGGTTGTTCTTCAAGGGGGAGGGCATGTTAGGGACCTAACCTCCCTAACCCCTCATGTTGGTAGAATAATATATTTCAATGTAATAAAGGTTGATATTAATAATGCCTAACAATAAGGAAGAATAAGTCGAATGTAAGAATACCTAATAGAATATTCCACTTCTATAAGGATCTTCCTCTAGATTTTTTTTTGGGTAGATAGATTTAGTATAAATAGGAATTGAGGCTATGAGAAGTTTCTTCTTGATAATTTTTGTAATAGATAACTGCTTTGTTGGAGGTTTCCCCTTCGAAGAGGTAAGTGAACATTGTTTCCAATCAATTAAGGTGTTATTTTGGTGTTGTGGTTTCATCTATTGTGTTTTTTCGTTGTTATTCTCTGCAATAATTTTGTTTTCAAGTATTATAATAGATCTAGTATGTTACATTACTTTTGCAATTTTATTCAGGTGTAATGTATACCTATACTTTTGTAAGTGTAAGTGTCAAATGCACAGTTTTTTTTTTTGTTTATCTTGTTGTGAGAACCTAAAGAGTTATTTCTTTTTAGAATGAAATAAAAATTGAATTTTTTTCTTTGGATAAAAAAACATAAGGTTAAAGATATATATTAATTATTATGTGTTTGCTTACTTTATACAAATCGAGGACTTAGTTAGAATCTTATATGATGCCTCCTTCCTCTTGACTCTCAAAGAGGATGACTCAGTAGCCTATATGATTGTCGTAGGCTACAGTCAGTAGAAAAAGGGAGTCACAAAGATTTATTGTCACTAGGTTAGAAGATGTCAAGATCTTAAAGTGACATTAAATAAAAGGATAAATAATTAAACTTAAACATTAAAAACTGATTTTTAATGTTTAAGTGAAAATTAAAGGAGAAACAAGGTAATTTTTTATTTGTTCAAAGAAAGGGGAAAAATCTAAAAGGATTAGAAGAAGAATAAAAGGAGGGGCAGTGATTCACATTGGATTATGATTTTATCTTTTATTTGGAGTGATCTTGGAGCCAAGGTTTTTCATTGGGGTTTCGAAAAAACCCTTCCACTATTGGTTTCATTTCGATGGTGAAATATCCACCCTAGATAAACGAGAGGGGAATTCAACCGGTATTTTTGTTGGAGCTTCATCTTGTGACTTGTCTTCAATTAATGTGTAGTGACTTGTTTAGAGGTTCATGTGGATTCCTTGGAGGCCAATTTATCTCATTTTTCAAGACTAGGGTTATAGGAGGCCACGATTTGGATTTTGGCACATTGTAAGGCTCTTAAGCAAGCCAAAGGGATTAGAGGGAGGTCAGGAATTAGAGTTTGGTGTAGCAAGATGAAGGGGATCTGTGGCACATAGAGAGTTCATGGGGTCTCTTGTGGGATATTTGTCCCATTTATTTGTTGGTTGTGAGATTGATGAGTTCGTGAACTTGGTGGAGCATACCATGAGGATGGATAGAGGTCGCGGGTGGTCTTTAGGGAGACCGTTGGAGCAGGCCAAAGAATCAAAGGGAGGATACAACCCCTTTTGTAAATCCCTGGGGGTATAATATAGGTTGTGAGGGGAAAGATAAGGGTTGGGATCCCTTCGTATTGTGCCACAAGGGCTTGGAGGGAAAATCCATCCCCTTTTGTGTTGAGCAACAAGGTATAGAGGAGGTCATGGGAGTATTATGTAGGTCAATGGGATTTGGGAAAAGTCATGGGGTCTTGGAGCTGAGTCTTGCGGATATTATAGTCATAGGAGAGATAATTGAAAGGCTTGGAGTAGTGCGAAGAAAATTGGAAATATTTATTGAAGTGAAAAAGGCATTGTTCTAGGTTTTGGATTGTTTCTTATGTGTTTAGATTGATTTATTGCAGCCACTAGAATTTTCATTTTTGTTGGGTTTTTCAATTGATCTAGGTGGATATTAGTGGCCACCCACCTATTCCATTGGCCCAAAGAACAATTTCCATTTTGGAAGTTATTTTATATCTTTTCGGGTCCCAAACTTTCGAGGGCATTTTGAGTCTCTAAACAAACAAAAAAAATTGGCTCGGCAACACCTGGGATGTAGTCGAAGGAACATTCTAGGAAAAATTAAATATGTACTTCTCATCTATACCTTTCCAACGGGATATCGAGCACCAAAAATGGATATTGTATGCAAAAGTTACACCCTCGGAAAGTGGACGTATCAACTACCCCCATCGGGGCCCACAAACCTTTTGGTGTTTCATCTCCCAGGGTTAGGGTTTTGGGTGTTTATGGTTTCCTCGTTTATTTTTTATGTTAAAAATGTTTTTGGAGCCTCATTGTACTCATCTTTTTGTGAATGAGCGTACTCATCACATCTCTTCTCAGAGATAAGTGTCCACCATTCGAGAAAATTTGTTTCAATATGCATTTTTACAGTTTTAGTTGGTTCTCTTTATTCATATAATTCAAGTTTTAATGTATCTCTGTGTTTATTTTCTATTCATTTGTATTTCATTTTGTTCCATTTATGAATTCAGATCAGTGGTATCAGAGCGGTATTCTCTTTATTTGCTTCTTTGTGCATGTCCCTAATGAGGTCAGGGTATAAGGAGTTGGGACCCAAATTAGTTGATCCCTTGCAAGACCGTCCCCTCTAATCATGGCGGCCTCCCATGGTAGAAGAAAAGAGAGACAATGGAGCAGGAGATCCTTTTAAACTACTACTCTAGGAAGCCCTTGCATGACAAAGGAACAAGATGATGGATAACTTTGCACAGATCCTTCGATGGCTGCCAGTAGGTGATGCATCTTCATATAGTGACCACTTTGCAGGCACCACACCCTTAAAGGTACAAGTCAATTTTG
This sequence comes from Picea engelmannii, assembly GCA_009831015.1. NCBI lineage: Eukaryota > Viridiplantae > Streptophyta > Pinopsida > Pinales > Pinaceae > Picea > Picea engelmannii. Next base: position 709,144 of record ML778953.1, read on the forward strand.
ATATCCCCTTATCTGAAGGCCAGGTAGATGCATATGTTGTAGATAAATGGTTTAATCTTCTAGAAGGGTATTTTTTGTTCCATAATTTTTTTGATAGACAAAATATTACCTCTGCGCTCCTTAAGGATATTTCCCATGTCAAGGATTGGAGGGAGACTTATTGTGAGAAAAAGGTCACTGAGGAATCTGAAATATTTTTGGTTGCACCCACTTCAGATTATTTTATGGACTCTATTAAGGAAAAATACTACCTTATTGGAAGCTACGATGACCAGTATACGAGATGGACCATACTACGACAAGAAAGGGACCAGATTGTAGGAGAGTTTTGAAATATCTTCCATACCTTGCGCAACAAGATTTCTATCAAAGACTTTAAACTACATATAGTGCTCAAGTACCATAGTTGTCTGAATAGATAAATAAAAACATAAATGGATTTTTTGGGCATCTCATCACTGGGCGCGGATTATCGATATGTTGTAAAAATCAAGAAGAAATTTAAACCGAAGAAGTGAGAGTTTGGATCCGCAAATTCCTCACAACAGAAGAAAGGAAAAGGCGTCCCATACCCATATAACAAAGGACAGAGTGAGCATGAACTCCCTTAGGAAGACCATTCCAATATACAAACAAACAAAGGTAATTAGAAGACGAAGAAAGACACAAGGAAGTGGAGTGAATTCCACAAAATCCCTAGGCATAACGTCGATGAATGTCGCTCGAAGCAGTCATTCATGGTCAAGATGAAAGCCTCAGAGTCAGAGGCAGGTTCAAACTCTGAATCTGATCCAGACAAGGGGAAGTGGATCATTGATGCATAACCCAGTGCCATTATCGCTACCACCAAGGTCCAAGCAGCTGAACTAGAAGAACAAGAGGAAGGTGAACGCCTTTTTCACTCGCAAATGTGGGTGAAGGGTGCTCCACTACATTTCATTTTCAATAGTGGAAGTCAAACGAAATTGATTTATGTCACATAGAGAGGTTGTGGGGTCTCTTGTGGGAGTTGTATCCCATTTATTTGTTGTTTATGAGATTGAAAAGTTAGTGGAATCGGTGGAACAGACTATGAGGATGAATAGAGGTTGTAGGTGGTAATTGGGGAGCCCATGCGAGAAGGCCGATGAATCAAAGGGAGGTAGAGATCCCATTTGTAAATATGAGAGGGTATAATATAGGATGAAATGGGGAAGATAAGGGTTGTGATCCCTTGGTATTTTACTATCAAGAATTGGAGGGACAATCTATCCCCTTTTTTGTCGAGCAATGAGGTATAGAGGAGGTTGTCAGAGTATTTTGTAGGTCAAGAGGGTTTGGGAAAAACCATGGGCTATTAGATTTAATTATTATGGATATTACAGTCAAAGGAGAGATCAATGAAATTCTTGGAGGAGTGTGGATCAAATTAGTAGCAGTTATTGAAGTGACAAAGGCATTGTTCCAGGTTTTGGATTGTTTCTTGTGTGTTTAGATTGATTTATTACAACCACTAGACTTTGAATTGTTGTTGTTTTTTTCCAATTATCCAGGTGGATATCGATGGCCACCCACCTATTCCACTGGCTCAAAGAACAATTTCCATTTTGGCATTTATTTTATAGTTTTTTGGGTCCCAAACTTTTGGGGTCATTTTGAGGCCTTAAACGACGTTTTTCGGGCTCGACAACGCTTAGAAATAAGGGGATGGAAGATTCTAGGTCGAATGAAATATGTACGCATTGGATATACCTTTCCAACAGTGTATCAAGCACCCCAAACAAATATAATATGCAAAAGTTACAGCCTCAAGAAGTTGACGTATCAACTACCCCCATCGGGGCCCACAAACCTTTTGGTGTTTCATCTCTTAGGATTAGGTTTTGGATTTTTAGGGTTTTCACATTTTATTTTTTGTTAAAAATTCCTTTGGAGCCTCATTGTACTCATCTTTTTGTGAATGAGCATAGTTGTCACATCTCTTCTTAGAGATGTGTTGCCACCATTCGAGCAAGTTTGTTTTTTGTCTGCATTTTTACAATTTCAGTAGGTTCTCTTTATTAATAGAAGTAAAGTTTTACTATATCTCTTTTTGTTTCTTTTCTATACATCTATATTTCATTATGTTCCATTTATAAGTCTGGATCAATGTTATTAGAGAGGTCTACTCCTTACTTTTTTCTCTATGCAAGTCGTCAACAAGGTCAGGATACAAGGAGTTGGAACATGAAGTATTTGATCCCTTTCAAGACCGTCCCTGGTGATCATGACAACCTCCCATGGTGGAATAAAATAGATATGATGGAGAAGGATATCCTTTTAAACTGTTTCTTGAGGAATCCCTTGCATGAAAAAGGAACAAGATGAGGGATAACTTTGCATAGATCGTTCAATGGATACCAACAAGTGACACATCTTCATCAAGTGGCCACTTTGGAGGAACCTCCCCCTTCAAGGTACAATTCAATTTTGAAATCCCCTTATTTAAATTACAAATATATGCGGATGTTGTACATAAATGGTTGAATCTACTAGAAGGGTATTTTTTGGTCCATAATTTTTCTAATAGAGAAAATATTACCTTGGAAAAGTTCATGTGGGGGAAGTTACAACAACAAGTGCTCAGATTCATTACTCTCCTTACCTGATCTACAATAACCTTTTGAGATTGAAAAAGATGCATCAGACTATGGTGTGGGTGCAGTTCTCACTCAGAATGGTCATCCAGTGGCATATCCTATTGAGACACTATCAGATGTTGTCCATAAGTACCCCACCTATGAAAAATAAATGTGTTCCATTGTACAATCCTGTCGACAATGGAATAACTACATTCTAGGGAAGGAGACAGTCTTCCACACTGATCACGAGACTCTTGTGTTCATGTAGACACAAGGCAAATTGCAGAACGATCAACATCAGAAGTGGTCCAAAAACTTGCAGCAGCTCCATCTCAACATCAAATATAAGACATGAATCACCAATCATGTCGTTGAATACCTTATTCAAACTCAATTTTCATCCTTAACCATGGTGTTCCACTCCTATGGCCATGAGGCATTCGATTGGCCCCAACCTTATGAGAACGATCCTGACTTTTCTACCACTTACCAGATTTTGAGCACATGCGTGACTGTCACTAAATTTCATCTTTGACAAGGAATATTATGCCATCTGGGCCACCTCTATGTTCCTTCAAGTGAGTATGCAAAACTGATTTGGGAAGATCACTATATTCAGATGGCAGGACATTCTGGCATCGAAAATATTGTGCAATTAGTACAGAAGAAATTCTATTGGCCAAAAATTCATCAGGACGTCAGCAAGTATATTAGGTCTTGTAGTTCTTGTGCCATTTCCAAAGTATCCACAAAGAAGCATGGGTTGTACACCCCTATGCATAATCCTGACAAGCCATGGGAATCCATCTCGATGGACTTCATGTTAAGTCTTCCTTCAACCAATCAGGGAAATGATTGTGTTTTTGTGGTGGTTGATCGATTTTCTAAGATGGCCTTTCTAAGATCGTCATCCTAACAACATGAAAGAATAATATCATAGCGGAGCCCAATGCCAAGCTCTTCTTAGAACGAGTGTAGGTACACTTCGGGATACCATAAACTATCATATCATATCAGGACAACATGTTCCTAAGAACATTCTAGTCCAGTCTCTAGTCACTCTTAGAAACCAAGCTCACCAAATCCACTTCCTTCAACCCCCAAACCAATGGCCAAACAGAGGTCGTCAATAGAATGATCATGCATATCTTGCACATGTACAACTCCAAAATTCATGCACATGGGATGCGATTCTCCCATATGTTCAACAAAAATACAATAGATCCCTTCATAGCTCTACTGCCCATGGTCCCTTTTAGGTTGGGTTGGAATTTCAACCATTGGGTCCCATTGATGTCGTATTGCACCTTTCATCCACATAGGCAGAATCATCCCATGCTCAATCAGAGGCTGAAAAAGCCACCAATTTTATTGAAAACATTTATCACATCTGCAAACAAGTCTATGATATTTACAGAAAGCCAATGTTAAGTAAAAACAACACCATGATCAATATCGGGTGTCACACAAGTTTCAGGTCGGAGAAAAGTCTAGTTGCATTTGCATAAAGAGCGCCTTACAAGACCCCATTAGAAGCTTCATCCACTTAACTATGGACCTTAAACCATCACCAAGGATGTGGCTGACAATTATTTTGAGATAATTATTCCCCCCTTCCTTGGCCTACACCTATTGTTCAATTTCTACCTCCTTCGACCATACTTCCCACCATTATTGGACACATCAGAGATCCTAGAGAAGTTGAAACTTACAGATCTCAACCCTGAATGCATGGAACATACCGCCATTATTCATACTAGGGACACTCACATTAAGGGAAGTCACCAAGAGAGAATCCAACTTTATCAAGTTTTCAAAGAAGGGTAGCTCCTACACCAAGGTAAGTGGCTCACCCCGGGCCAAGTTCAACATAAGTTTCCCCATATGATCGGGGAACTCAATGAAATGGAGACAATTGCTTTCTGAGGGGAGAGGAATTATCTACATGGATATTGGTGGCCACCCACCTATTCCACTATCTCAAAGAATAGTTTCCATTTTGGCATTTTTTTTACGGTTTTTGGGGAACTTAACGACGTTTTTTGGGCTCGACAACACCTAGGAAATAGCTAAAGGAAATTTAGAGGGTGAATAGAATATGCACTCCTCTAATTTACCTTTCCAATGTTGTATCGAGCATCGTAAATGGAGATCATATGAAAAATTTATTCCCTCAGGAAGTTGGCATATCAACTACCCCCATCGTGGCCCACAAACCTTTGGGCATTCCATCCCCTAGGGTAAGGGTTTTAGATGTTTAGTTTTTTCTCATTTATGTTTTATGTTAAAAAAATACTTTAGAGCCTCATTGTACTCATATTCTTGCGAATGATCTTAGCAGTGATCCAAGTGGATATCGGTAGCCACCCACCTTTTCCAACTGGCTCAAAATAGTTTTCTGGCAATTTTGGCAATTTACTATTTTTAGCAGGTTTTAACTTCTGGGGCCATTTTGAGGGCCCAAATGAAGTTTTTTTCGAGATCAAGGTTCTCAATGATATCTAAAGGCATTATTGAGCCCCAAAAATTAATCTCCTCGACGATACCTTTCCAACGAGCTATTATACACCTAAAACAGAGAGTGTATGCAAAAGTTACGACCCCAGGAAGTTGATGTACTAGCTTACCCAAATGGGGTCCACATGACTTTTAGCACTTCATCTCCTAGGGTTAGGTTTTTGGATGTCTAGGGTTTTTGGCATTCCTTTTTATTGTAAAAAGGCCTTTAGAGCCTCATTGTAATCATCTTCTTGCGAATGTGAGTAGTCGTCACATCTCTTCTCAGAGATAAGTTGCCACCATTCTAGTGAGTCTTTCACTCTGTATTTTTTACAGTCTCTGTACATTTCTTTCATTAATAGAAATCGTGTATTGTTGTATATCTGTATTTATGGTTTCATCTCTAATACATTTCTGCTACATTATCGAATATCTGTGATATCTCTGTGCATTTCTTTATTATATCCCCGCTCTCATTTCGTGTTGAAAATAATCCAGATCAAGCAGCCACATCTCTTTTCAGAGATAAGTTGCCACCATTCGAGCAATTTTGTTTCAGTATGCATTTTTATAGTTTCAGCAAGTTCTCTTTATTATTAGAAGTCAAATTTTAGTGTATCTATGTGTGTTTATTTTCTATACATTTGTATTTAAATTAACTCTAAATCTGGATCATCCAATTGTAATAAAATTCTCATATTGTCTCTTCTATCTCAAGAGTACATTGAATGCATGCAATATGTTTGAAAAAATATTTATTATCAAAATTCATGCAATTTTTTTGTAAAAATATTCCAATGACCTTAAAACAGTGTACGCAAAGTATTTGATAACAAAAAAATACAATTATAGATTAGAATAAGCCCCAATATCCTAGCCTATCTATATTGGGGATACTATAATGGTATAAGAACTAGTGATCTTTCCGTAGTTTGAATGCATTGATGCCTAGGGGGAATGGGGGAAAACCATTGACAAAGTAAAAAGAAAACCAACCAGAGTTAGGATGAGATAGAAACATTGGGGATCATACCAAGGATAGGACCTTACAGGTTTCAGAAATAATATCCAATGGGAAACAAGAGATGGCTAGGTCGCACGATCTATTAACACAACTCATGAAACAGTTCATTACTAGAAACTAGACGAATCTAAACCATGGAGGGGAAAATGGGAATTTTGTAGAGGAAGACTACAAAGGAGGTAGAGAGAGGGTAGAACTACCCACATTTTAGCACAGTGTATACTACAAATAGGTATTAGAAAAGTACCTAGACCATTATTGCCACCATTCCTTGAGGAGCAGACTACAAGAGCACATGAACAACATGATCTGACTGACGAGGTCAACACCGTTTTTAGGGAGTATCAGTTTCTATAAGTGGGGGCCCATGAAGCCATGTCTTACACTGACTATTATAACCTCAATATGTAAAACAATCCTAGGACGGGCTAGAGTCAACATGATTTTGATCTTTAGCAAAAATTGGGGATGTTGACTATCCCATCTTTTGACAGATTTGACAAGTGCACAACCTGAGCATGGGTGCATAATTTCAACACTTACTTCATTCTTAATCTGATGATAGAGGCTGATGAAATTAAATTTTTCACCCTACACTTACATGGAGAATCTCATGAGTGGTGGTACCATGGGCTAGTGACACTAGGACATTCCAACATTACATCATACAAGGAATTCACCCAAAAGTTGATGGAAAAATTCAATAATAAGGATCCCTAAGTCCACTTCAACGATTTGTCATAGTTAAGGAAGACATGTACACTAGAGGCATACATCACAAAATTTTAGAGGATGGAATTCATGGTAACTGATTTTTCGAAGCATAGGTTGGTGATGCTATTCATAGAGGGATTAACCAAACCCTTGAGAAGATGGGTGAATTATTTTAGGCCAAACACATTACAAGATGCGATTATGAATACCCAAGACATAGTTGGTACAATTCCCAAGAATACATAGGTGAAACCATTTACTCCACAAAAGGGATAGGGGATGAAGCCTCCTCAAAAGGCATGGAAAGGGAAGGATAGGATGGATGAGGAAACTCACAGAGAACTAAGAAGGAAGAAAATTTTCTACATATGCAAAGAACCTTGGGAACCAGATCACCGTTGTATGGGAAAGGGGAAAGTACATTACATAGAGGTTCTTTTTGATGAGGAGGATGACATTGAGGACGATATAGTGCATATACAAGGTAGTGTAAAAATTACTGGCAAGGCAGATCCACCTCATCTTGATATTTCATAAGAGAAGACCTTGCAAGAAGGGGTCTAAAGAGTGACCATTTCCACACTTTTGGAAATTCCTAGATACTATACATTTAGTATCAGAGGTATGTTGTAGGGGCACAGAGTCGCAACATTGATTAATGGGGTGGCCACCCACAACTTCATCGATTCAACACTTGTAGCCAGGAGGCACAAACCAACCGAAGAGTTTAAGGGGTTCAACGTGGTGGTAGAATATGGGTGCAACATGAATTGTACTCAAAGGATTAGAGGGTTGAATGTGACATTGGGACAATATATGTTGACCGATGACTTCTATGTAGTGCATTTAGAAGATACCAATGTGGTATTGGGAGTCTAGTGGTTTTACTCCCTCAGAGACTTCAAGATGAACTATCAGATTATAAGGCTAGAGTTCATGGACTCATAGGTTTAGAGAGTTATTCTCAGAGGCATTTCGTCGGGAGCACCCAATATTGTGGCCAACAAATCCATGGAGGCAATTTTTAGACATGGTGACATGGCATGTGAAGTAGAGTGCTTGATCACAACACATAAGCCATCACAAGATCACCAACACTATCATGTGGACATCCAGGCGATACTTGGAAAACATGATAAAGTGTTTAAGTGGATACTGGTAGGGAGACCAGCTGATAGAGGATTCAAACATGTTATTTAGGTAGAGGAGGGTGTAAATCCCATGATCACCATGCCATACAGGCATCCAAAGAAGTTTAATTATGAGAAGACCATCAAGTACAAGACATTGGACAAGAAGACCATCAAGTACTAGCTTACAATAAATAGGATCGATGAGATGATAGATGAGCTACATGGGGTCCTGTACTTCTCAAATATTTATCTTCGATTGGGGTACCATCATATCAGGGTTAGAGAGGAGTACATCAATAATAAAACATTCATATGTCACTATGGGCACTATGAGTTTCTAGTCATTCCCTTCGGGTTGAATAACACATCAGCTACCTTCCAGTCATGCATGAACCATATCTTCAACAAATAGTTGAGGAAGTTCTTACTAGTGTTCTTTGAGGATCTATTGATCTACAACAAGACTTAGGAGGAACATATGAGGCATGTGGATGATATTCTCAACATTAGGGAGGAGTAGTCATTGTTTGCCAAGGAGGAAAAATCCAAGTTTGGGCTGACAAAATCCTCTATTTGGGGCACATGATTGGTGTCGAGGGAGTGAAGGTGCATCGGGAAAAGATCCATATGATATTGGATTGGCCCACCCCTATATCACTTACATATGTTTTAGGGTTCTTTGGGATATACAACTATTACAAGATCTTTTTGAAAGGAATTTCACAAGTAGGTGTGCCATTAACATACCTCACCAATAAGGGAGTTTTCATATGATCATAGGAAGCGCAGGTATCATTTCAAGAATGAATAAGGTGATGATCATTTTTCCATTGTTAACACTTCCATATTTCTCACAACCATTTGTACTGGAGTGTGATGCATCCGGTGAGGGGATAGGAGCAGTGTTGATGTAGAATCGACAATCCATAGCTTTTGAGAGAAAGAAGCTAAGGGAGTCAGAGAAGCTCTATCATTTCTATGATAAGGAGATGTTGGCCATCAAGTATGCACTGGCTATGTTCATACAATACCTGGTGGGAGGACGATTCGTGGTTAGGACTAACCACAACATCTTGAGATATTTCTTGGAGCAGTGAAACCTAAACGAAAGGAAGCAGAAATGGATGAGTGAGGTGCATGCATATGATTTTGACATTGAGTATGTAAAGGGTACGAAGAACATAGTTGTCGACACCCTATCCAGGATACATGTAGCCTTCTCCATGGAAGATATCTCAACGGACTGGAAGTCCATTCTCTTGGTGGAGTATTCCAAGAATACCTTCTCCTTTGAGCTGATGGAGGGTATTATCCAGGATGACAGGTACATGGTAGTGGGTGACATCATCTACTACAAATACAAGATATATCTTGTCCCTGAGTCCACACTCAAGAATAATATTTTGAGGGAAATACATGACGCACCACTAGTAGGGCACCTGGGGTATCTGAAGACCTACAAGAAGGTGACAAAGAGATTCTCTTTGAAGGGTCTCAAGTGGGACATGCTTCAATATGTGAGTGAGTGCATGAATTGTCAGCATAACAACTCAGATCTTACACACCCTATAGGACTACGTCATCCATTGTCAATTCTAGAGAAAAAGTGAGAAAGCAATTCCATGGATTTCATTACAAGGTTGTCAAAGGTATATGGTAGGGATTGTATCTATGTGGTGGTGGATAGGTTGACCAAATATATGTAATTCTTTGCCATTTTTTCAGAGTAAAACACGTCTTAGGTAGTGGGCATATTCGTCAGGAGGTGTTCAAACTACATGGTCTTCCAAGAAACATAGTCAATGACTGGGATATCATGTTTCTCAGTGCATTCTGGCAGGAGTTGTTTAGGTTATCCAAAACGGAGTTGACAACTAGTACTAAATATCACCCCTAGACAGACATGAAGTCTCAGATAGTGACCAAGTGGATTGAGGGGTACCTAAGGAACTATGTGTCATGATAATAGAGGGCATGGATAAAGTGGTTTCATAACAAGAAGCATTGATACAACACCACTCATCACATGTCCATTTGGATGAGCCCATTCAGGGCATTGTATGACTAACATGCCCCATCATTTTTGATTTGGTGTTTAGGGAGAGTAGGGCCCCAAGGCCAAATATTGGTTGCAGGAGAGTAAGTAAATCTTGAGATTCCTAAAGGCAAACTTGAAGGTTTCTCATAACCAACAAAAGGTGTATGTAGACAGGAACAGGGTGGAGCTCAAATTTGAGGTTGGGGATATGGTCGTTCTCAGGTTGCATCCCTACTGACAACCTTCACTAAAGAAGAGTGGCATAGAAAGATAAATCCTTGCTTCTACAAACCATACAGGGTGATCAGGAGGATTAGAGAGGTAGCCTATGAGCTAGATTTTCCATAGGGTAGAAGGATCCACAACATATTCCATGTGTTTTGCCTCAAGGAGGGGTTGGGATAGAAAGTCACCACTTCCATAAATATTCCTCCACTCGACAAGGAAGGGTAGTTGGTTCTCACTCTGGAGAGTATTATTGATGTCAGAGAGAGGAGGCTAAGGAACAAAGTGATCCAGGAGTATCTGGTTGTATGGAGGGATTTTCCCACCAAGGATGCAACTTGGGAGGGAGAGCAGATTTTGCAGCATCCTGATTTTGGGTTGCTTGGGGACAAGCAATCTTTGGAACGGAGGAATGTGATGTCCCCTTCCTCTTGACTTTGATAGAGAATGACTCGGTATCCTATAAGACTCTCGTAGGCTATAGTCAGTAAAAAAAGGGAGATAGGGAGATTTATTGTCACTAGGTTAGAAGATGTTAAGATCTTAAGGTGACATTAAATAAAAAGATAAATAATTAATTACTTAAAAATTAATGTTAAAGTTAAAATTATAGGAGAAATAAGGTAAGCTATGATTTTGTCAGGAAAGGGGAAAAATCTAGACAGATCAGAAGAAGAATAAAAGGAGGGTATCACTTCACTCTGGATTATGATTTGATCTTTTATTTGGAGTTCTCTTGGAGCCAAGGTTTTTGTTGGGTTTCAGAAAAACCCTTCGATTATTGGTTTGGTTCTGGTGGTACAATATCCACCCTAGCTAAACGAGAGGGGAATCCATCCAGTGTTTATGTCGGAGCTTCATCTTGTGACTTGTCTTTAGGTAAGGTGAAACAACTTGTTCATAGGTTTGTGTAGCTTCCTTGGAGTATAATTTATCTACTTTTGCAGGACCAACATTACAAGAGGCCGCGATTTGGATTTTGGAAGGTCGTGAGGCTCTTAAGCAAGTCGAAGGAACTGGAGGAGGCCGCGAATTAGATTTTGTTCTAGGAAGACGAAGGGGATATATGGAACTTAAAGAGGTTGTGGGGTTTCTTTTGGGAGATGTCTCATGTTTATTTGCTAGCCGTGAGAATGAAGAGGCCATGGACTTAGTGGAGAATACTGTGAGGATGGATAGAGGTCGCAGGTGGTATTTGGGGAGCACGTGAGAGAAGACCGAGGCATCAAAGGGAGGTTGTGCCCCCCTTTGTAAATTTGCGGAAGTATAATAAAGGTTATGAAGGGGAAATAGAAGGACCACGAGCCCTCGGTATTGTTCCACGAGGTCTTGGAGGGACAATATGTCCCTTTTTGTGCTGAGCAGTGTGGTATAAAAGAGGTCGCGGGAGTATTCGGCAGGTCGAGAGGGTTTGGGAAAACCCATGGGCTCCTGGAAATGAGTCTGGGGGATATTAAAGCCGTAATAGAGATCAACGAAAGGCTTGGAGGAGTGTGGAGCAGATTGGAAATAGTCATTGAACTGACAAAAGCATTGTTCCAGGTTTTGTATTGTTTCTTGTGTGTTTAGATTGATTTACTGCAGCAACTAGAATTTTCATTGTTGTGTGGTTTTTCCAATTATAATAAAATGTCCATATTGTCTTTTCTATCTGAAGATTACATTGAATGCATACAATATGTTCGACAACATATCCATTACCAAACTTCATGCAAATTGTTTGTAAAAATATGCCAATGAACTTAAAGCATTATACGTGAAGTATTTGATAACAAAAACATACAATCAAAGCTCAGTATAAACCTCAAGATCCTAGCTCAGGGATATTACAATTTATTACTATTTGATTTGGTCAAAATTGATCTCACCTTTTCTTGTAAAAAGTTGTATGTACAAAATCTAAGGAAGCAAAAATTATGGGTGCTTATTTCCATTTTGTTTTGTCGATTCTTCCTCCATTTCTAATTCCATGGGTGAATTTGTATACATTATTTTGTAATGAATATAATGCATTCATGTTTCTTATTATACATTCCTCGACGTAAGTTCCAATTGTAATTATAAGAAAATTTAAGGCCTGGATACTTGTAAGAAGGAAGTGCCTCAAATTTCTAATCATTAAAATGTGATGGTTATATCCTTATCCTATGTACTTATTACTATAACCTTTGTTTTTTTCATTGATGTTCATTCCATCCTAACTTTAATGTTTGGTTAGGGAATCAAGATGTATTTCTTTCGAGACTATCTTTTATGCTTTGCCAATAACACAACAAAATATACATAAATCGATACTAACAAAAGATAGCATGTTATGGGTATTCATTACCCCCAACCTTACTTAGCCAGTTTTCTAACTACTTTATAATAAGTCAAATCGTGTTGGAGAGAAGGGGCATCCTTGTTCACATTGATATTATTGTTGATTTTGACTTATGTGCTTCCATTTTTATCACTTATATAGATATTACCAATTTTACAATAACATTTTCATATAAGCTAAAAACGTTTTTCTCCTAAAAAAATCATGTTTTCTCCATCATTCTTCAAAATGTTATTATCTTTAACAATAATAGCCAATTAGATTGATTTTAACTATTATCACCTAACAATTTTTTATGCAGGATCATCACTCCACTTTTTCAAGCGCCAGAAAAGCCAGTGCATCCATGCACCAAGAGGGAGAGGATCCCAAAGAAGGATGTGTCAGTCCTTTCAAAATTCATCCCAGTTTTAAAAATTTTGATGTATTAAATGTTTGTAGGCGTGAGGAGGGATCAGGTATTGTCTTTGTACAGGATGAAGTTATTGTAAGGTGTAATGTCACCTTTAATGGATGACAGGTAGATGGCTCTAGATCCAATTCAGACTAGATGGTTATTCAATGTAATTTATGAGGTTAGGTAGATGGAGGGAAGGCTCGAGGAGCCTCACTTTTGTAAGAATCTCATTGTATCAAATTTTTTCAGATCATTAGATGATGAAGAGTCGTAGATGATCGATTATAGATATCAAGAGAGGAGAGGAATTGTTGAAGACTCTATCGTAGTCCAACCTTTGTAAGCATTGTACATAAGCATTCTGATATTAATACACAAGATGATTTTTTCTTGTTCGTGAGGTTTCTATGTGTTTTATATGATTTTTTGTTTATAAATGTGTTTATTGTGCTTTAAATTCATATACATGTGATTCATGTTTATGTATAGGCATGTTTATGAGTCTTTGGGACATTAAAGCTGAGGGGAAATAACTTGAGATTTTGCAGAGATTCACTGCAAGGAGTGCATTGAGTAGGCGCTAGGAGTGCGTGGGAACTATGTTTTGAGTTCTGGGTGAAGGTTTCCATGAGAGCACACCAGAAAGAAAAGATCAGGTGGAGCAGTACAAGTCGGCACAAGAATTTCAAGGAGTGCGCAGGAACACTTTTGGAAAAAGAATTATTTATGAGTCCTTTAGAAACCTAGAGTGCGAGGAGTGCACAATGCCAACACACTACTAAAGTGTTGGTTAAGCTCAGGAGGAAGAGAGAAAGAGTGACGGGATAACAGAAGAATTCCCTAGGAGGAATAAAGGGCCAAGATCCTTAGAGATTTGAGCAAGCCAAATCTCAGGAGGGATAGTTCCATTGTGCCCGAGGATACTGCAAGGCATGCAAAGGTCAAGAATCCTTTCAAGATTCATATTTTTGAAGAAGCACAAGTGTGCGCTCACACTTCATCGAAGTGTTGAACAGATCTCAGGAGGCATAGCGCAAGGTGTGCACGGGAGAACTATTTTAAGTTTGAAGCTCAGGAGGTGCAACACAAGCCAAGGCCAAGAAGACACCCTTGCGGGAGAAAATCTCAAAGGCCAAACCTTTGAATTCGTTGAAATTTCCTTTACTAAAAGGAAAGTGTAGTCAAAAAATGAGGAGCTACAACTATCGTTGGATCAACTGTTGAAAGTGATATGGACCATTGGATCTACGTCCAGATAGGCGTAGGAGCACGCAGAGGAGAGGGACAGATCCCAAGCGTTGGATCTAGGTGTCGGCTACAGCGACCGTCAGATCTGGTGGAGCTTCACGGGAGATAAGCGTTGAAGTCCTTCAGACTTTGCACGTTCGAATGGATTCAACTAAAGAGGAGTGGAGGCTTCTGAAGTCCCTAAGGCTGAAGCACATCGGGACCGTCCATCATTCAAGATGCATGTCAACAAATTGGGGTTGGTTTAGAGGAAAACCAGGTGAGCCCGTCTGGGAGAACAAAGGATGGGATTTTTTTAATTTCTCTAAAGATCTGAAGAGTGGAGCCAATCCTCATCGCTCGATCGAGAGGAGGCACATGGCATTAGATCTGGAGGTCAAGAAAATGATCATTCCAGAGGGGGAAGGGGAAAAAGGTTACCAAAGTCCCAAAGTACCAGTGGAGCGAAACATATCTGGATCATCCCTTTGAGCGGAAGCATGGTAGGATATCCGAGAACCCAAAAGTACATCTCTCTAGAGGAATATAGGCATCAAGTGTCATGGAGAGAGGACCCCCGAAGCTCCGAACAATGGAGCCAATCCCAACCATTGGTGCCAGGGTTATGTGTCAGCGGATCTGGGGATCCCGAGGAATAGTACTCCGGAAGATTGAGGGTAATACTCAGATAAGAAATCCCGAAGGATCAGGAGACAGAGTTGATCTCATCCCTCGATTATAGGAGGACACTTGGAGGATGGATTCAAACTCCATATATTCAAGGTTCAGTAAGAATAGAGTGCAGAATAGTTGGGACTCCTGAAGGCCCAAAGGTCGGAGTCCATCTTAGACATCTGATCGTGGGGGACACATGGATGAAGGATTAGCCCTTCATTATCTCAAAGTTCGGGAGGAACAGTAAGTTGGAGGATCCATGGCTCTCGAAGTATAGAGCCTCGGAGTTCATCAGGGTCATCCATCTATTGGGGCGTGGAAACTGTTGATCTAAGCGTGTCTACATTCGCCAGTTCGACACTCTGGTGGAAATGGCAGTCGAAGCAGGGAAAGCTCCCGAAGCCAGAAATCAGGAATTGTGCATGGGCCATTGATTTATGGAGATGTCGGGATTGTCCGATTTGGTCTAGAAGTCTGGAATTTCACGAGTATTGCATGTTGGAACGGTCATAGATTCTGAAGCTCGAATAGCCGAAGGTTCTACCACCGTCGTATATATCAGTAGGAGTTGTGAACCATTGATTATCTTCCGTCATTCGGTTGTTTGTGTGTTCAACAATTATGGAACGAGGAGAAGTTGAAGCTTCCGGAGACGAAATCTCTAGAGCACCAAAGTAGAGCACTCAAGTTGGCACCTGATCACGGCCCATGGTCATATGGTGTTTCCGCCAGAAGAAAAAGGTGTTAGGGCCCAAATTTTATTTTATTGAAGATAAAGAGGGGGCTTCCCAGAAGTGCCCATGTGTTCTATGGGACTCTCCCAAGGAGTTAAGGCCTATGGTAAAGGATTTTGGGGGGCTCAACAGGAGCCCGAGAACCAATCTTGCTCCTGATTTGAATGATCCTTAGACTTGGAGGTCACACGAGCCCTGGTTGAGGGAGGGGGTCTGCATCAAGTGGTATTAGAGAAGATTTTTGTTGATAGACAACATACAAAGGAAAGGAGAAGAAAAAATACGGATGCTCTATAAAAACAATTTCAAGGTGTGCAGTAGACCGTATACAATCAGGAGGCCTGCAAGAGGAAGCGAATAATTCTCTCAGTTGCAGAGAAAGAAAAGTAGACAGTCAAGTGGGCTGAGCCATAAGAGCTAGTTGTTTTCTTGAAATAAGAGGAGGAAGATGGATATTGAAGGCCATAAGAAGAAATATCAAGGAGACCACTAGCAAGTGAGCAAAGAGCAGAACAAAGAACACAAGGACATGAGAACAAAGCTCGACAAGTTGATGATGAAAAATGCAGCAAGAAGCATAAGGAAGATAGAGGTATGAATGGCCCTTGAAGATAAAATTCAAGTGTCCTATCCAACAATTGATTTATAGAAGGCGTAAGAAGAGCTTGAGGAGGTGGATGAGGAATGCTGAAACCCTGAGTGTGACAGAGGAGGAGATGGTTTACATTTGTGAACGAGAGGTTGGAAGGAACCTCAGTGATGAGGAGGAGAGATCGGCTGGAGATCTCATAGACTGCCAGAAAGAAAGAGATGAAGGTTCAGATTTCAAGGAGGGAAATAGAGAGAGATCAAGTAGAGATATCATGGACTGCCAGGAGGGCAAAAGCGAACTTTCATATTTCCAGGAGGGAAATGAAATGGGATTAGGAAAAGATCTCATGGACTGCTAAGAGGGCAGGAGTAAAACCTCAGATTTCCAGGTGGGAAAGGAGAATGAGATGAGATTGTCTAAGAGTCTCATGAACTCAGAGGAGAGGATTTCAAATCAACAAGCAGTGATGACAAGGAGGAGGATCAGAGGCACATTATGATCATTGGAGGAATCAACATATTCCTACCAAGCATCCCAGTAGAGGCCAGTGCACATGATGAAAGTGTAGAAAAGGAAAGAAAACCAACCTAGACTGTCAAGGAGGAGCAGGAGAAGACACTGACATATGCCCCAGAGATGAAGGAAGAAGAGGAGCATTCAAATAAGATGCTCACTCAATGGGAGATAGAATTGAAGATGTTGGACGATTGGTTGATAAATCTAGGCATAGAAGAAGACTTCCAAAGGGATGTAGTTGTGCAGAGTGAAGAATAATTATAGTCTGAGGAGAAGATGGATGAAGATGGATTTGTACTAGCACAAGCAGAGGCAATGGAGCTGACAAAAGGAAGATTGTCAGAAGAAATGACTGGGAAGCTACTCAGTGGCAGTGTGGAAGAATTTGAATCCGCATTGGAGTGGAAAATCGATACCATAGGAGATAGAAACAACATGGAAGATTAGATTGATCTTCCCATTTATTTTTGTGAAGGAATGGAAGCCCTGGGGAAAAGGGTAAATGTGCAGAGTCAACTTTTCCAATAGGTCAAATTGGAAACTAATGAAGAGGAGGTGCAATAGAATAGGCTGCAAAAGAAGAGCCAGCACGTGAACCACCTGGACGAGGTGATAGAGTACATAATGAGGCTAATGCTGGAATCAACGGAGGAAACAACCAATAGTAAGAGGAAGTTGAATAGGGGAGAACCTGTAGTAGCAGGACAACAACAACAAAAAAAACAAGGGAGAGGAGTAGATGGACAACTCCAAATACAAATTTGGTATCCTGGAGGATCTCAATAATAGCAACAGGGAAACCATGATAAATATCTCATGATTTTGTCAGTGTGGGAGTATGATGAAGGAGCATCACTCCACTTTTTCAAGAGCCAAAAAATACAACGCATTTGTGCACTAAGAGGGAGAGGATTCCAAATAAGGATGTGCCAATCCTTTTATTATTCATCCCAATTTTAAAAATATTAATGTATTAAATGTTTGTAGGCTCGAGGAGGGATCAGGAACTATCTTGTATAGTCTGAAGTTGTTGTGAGGTGTAATTTCACCTTTAATGGATGACAGACAGATGGCTATAGATTCAATTCTGACTAGATGACCATTCAATGTAATTTATGAGGTTAGGTAGATGGAGGGAAGGCTCGAGGACCCATTCTTTTGTAAAAATCTCATTATATCAAATTTCATTAGATGATGAAGAGTTGTAGATGACTGATTAGAGAGCTCAAGAGAGGAGAGGAAGCATTGAATAGTCTGTTGTAGTCCAGCCTTTTTAAGCATTGTACAGAAGCATTTCAATATTCATATAAAAGAACATTTTTTCATGTTCATGAGATTTCTATGTGTTTTATATGAATGTTTGTTTCTGAATGTCTTTACTATTTTTTTCATGCATGTACATGTGTTTCATGTTTATGTGAATGAATCTTTAGGATTTGCATAAGTTTCAATTGTTTCTCTTCTTGAAATCTTTGGTGCAAAGAGTGCACATTCCCCGCAAGGAGTGCGAAGGCCGAGTCAAGTTCGACTCAGAAGTTGAAGGGAAATAACTTGATATTTTGCAGAGCTTCACTACAAGGAGTGCATTGAGTAGGTGCCAAGAGTGCGCGGGAACTCTGTTTTGAGTTCTGGGTGAAGGTTTCTAGGAGGGTACACTAGAAGGAAAAGATCAGGCGAAGTAGTGCAAGTCGACACAAGAAGTGCAAGGAGTGCGCAGGAACACTTTTGGAAAAAACATTATTTATGAGTCCTTTAGAAACGTAGAGTGCGAGGAGTGCACAACGCCAACACACTACTAAAGTGTTGGTTAAGCTTAAGAGGAAGAGAGAAGGAGTGCCAGGAGAGCAAACGAATTCCCTGGGAGGAACAGAAGGCCAATACCCTTAGAGATTCAATCAAGCCAAATCTCAGGAGGGATAGTTCCATTGTGCACAAGGACAGTGAAAGGCATGCATACGTCAAGAATCCTTTTAGGATTCAGATTGTTGAAGAAGCAAAAGTGTGCGCTCACACTTCATCGAAGTGTTGAACAGATCTCAGGAGGAATAGTGCAAGGCGTGCATGGGAGAACTATTTTAAGTTCAAAGCTCAAAAGGTGCAACGCAAGCCAAGGCCAAGAAGATACCCATGTAGGAGAAAAGCTCAAAGGCAAAACCTTTGAATTCGTTGAAAATTCCTTTATTGAAAGGAAAGCATAGTCAACAGAGGAGGAGCTACAACTATTGTTGGATCAACTGTAAGAAGCGATCTGGACCATTGGATCTACGTCTAGATAGGCTTAGGACAGCGTAGAGGAGAGGGACATATATGAGGCGTTGGATCTAGGTGTTGGCTACAACGACTGTCATATCTGGTGGAGTTGTGCGAGAGATAAGCGTTGAAGTCCTTTGGACTTTGCACGTTCGAAAGGCTTGAACTGCAGAGGAGAAGAGGCTTCTGAAGTCCTGAATGGAGAATCTCATCAGAACTATCCATCATTCAGGACGTGTGTTAATAGAATAGGGGTGGTTCGGAGGACAACTAGGTGGGCCCGTCCGGGAGAACAAAGGCTCGGATTTTTCAAGTTCTCTAAAGCTCTAAAGAGCAGAGCCGATCCTCATCATTTTATCAGGTGGAGACACGTGACGTTATATCTGGAGGTCCGAAAGGTGAGCATTCTAGAGGAGGCAGGGGAAAAAGGTTGTACCAGACTCCCAAAGTACCAAGGGAGCGAAACAGATCTGGATCATCCATTTAAGTGGACGCGTGGCAGGAGATTCGAGAGCCAAGAAGTCCGATTCTGCGAAGGAACAAAGGCGTGGAGTGTGCTGGAGCGAGGACTCCCGAAGCTCTGAACATTGGAGCCCATCCCAACCATTGGTTCTAGGGTTACGTTTCAACAGATTTGGGGATCCGAAGGAATAGTAATCTGAAAGATTTAGGGTAAGACTAAGCTAAGAAATCCAGAAGTGCCGAGAGTCGAAGTCGATCTTAGCCCTCGATCATAGGAGGACACATGGAGGATGGATCTGAACTCTGTAGATTCGGGGTTCGGGAAGATTATAGTGCAGAATAGTTGGGACTCCCGAAGGCCCAAAGGCCAGATTCCATCTGAGTCGTCCAATCGTGAGGTCACGTGGATTAAGGATTAACCCTTCGTTATTTCGACGTTCAGGAGGAACAGTAAGTTGGAGGAGCCAAGGCTCTGGAAGTCTAGAGCCCCAGAGTTCATTAGGGTCGTCCATCTGTCGAGCCGTGGCAACCGTCAATCTCAACGTGTGTATAATTTTTCAGTTCGTCGCTCTGGTGGAAATGGCAGTCGAAATAGGGAAATCTTCTTAAGCCTGAAATCATGAAGTGCATGTGGGGTGTTGATTTGTGGAGACACCAGGATCGTCCGATCTGGTTTGGCAGTCTAAAAATTCGTGAGTATTGGGTGTTGGAGTGGTCAAAGCTCCCAAAGCCCGAATATTCGAAGGTTCTACCACCACCGTAGATCTTGGCGAGAGTTCTGAACCGTCGATTATCTTCTGTCGTTCGAATGTTTCCATGTTCGGTGGTTCTGGAAGAAGGATAAGTTAAAGCT
This sequence comes from Picea engelmannii, assembly GCA_009831015.1. Taxonomy (NCBI): domain Eukaryota; kingdom Viridiplantae; phylum Streptophyta; class Pinopsida; order Pinales; family Pinaceae; genus Picea; species Picea engelmannii. The sequence goes on from ML778953.1 coordinate 729,406, forward strand.
TTCGGAGCCCGAAGCTCCGAAGCGCCAAAGTAGAGTGCTCGGGTTGGCAACTGGTCATGGCCCATGGTCATATGGTGTTTTCGCCCAAAGAAAAAGGGGATAGGGCCCAAATTTGATTTTATTGAATATAAAGAGGGGGCTTACTAGAAGTGTTGTGGGTTATGTGGGATTCACCTGAGGATTTAATACCTGTGATAAATTATTTTGGGGGGATCAGCAAGAGCCCAAGAACCAATCTGACTCCCGATTTGAACGATCCTTAGACCGGGAGGTCACGCAGGCCCCAGTTGAGGGAGGGGTCTGCATCAATTTTAATCTTTAACAATAATAGCCAACTAGATTGGTTTTCACTACTACCACCTCATAATTTTATAAAGCATGTGAATATATATATTCGAACATGTATCAAACTCTTAGAAGAACTTTGTTATTATATATCATTTATTTTTTATATCTAAAATATAATTTTAATATTTGATGATGAAAACATTTTTTTTTAATTTCTTTATTTTTATAAATAAAAATTAATCAAATATCTTATATTTTAATTTTTAGTTTGTGATGTATGTATATTTTTTTAAGCATTTATATTTTTAAACTTCAAATTATTATTCTTATTTTGTTAGATTTTTGTATTAGTAGTTGTTAAAGGTTAGTAATATCGTAATTAGTATTATGAATTCTCGATAGGGTAATTGGTTTCATTTGTAGGGAGGGTCTAAACCTGTTGTTTTCAAGAAGAGGTGAAATCCCTAGATAATTTGTTTCGAAGGATTTTGTTTCTAGAGCGATCCAATATTGAAAACTGCTATATTCTAGAGGAGTGCAATTCTCAGATGATTGAGCCCAAGATAGTGGGGAGGGGTGAAATCTCTCGGTGATTGAGGAACTCACAGGAAGAGTGAAATCTTTGGGTGATTTCGTTTCTACAGCGATCCAATATTGAAAATTGTTATATTCTAGAGTGCAATTCTCACATAATTGAGCCCAAAATAATGGGGAGGGGTGAAATCTCTGGATGATTGAGGAACTCACTGGGAGAGTGAAATCTTTGGGTGATTGAAAAATTCACTATCAAAATCAAACATTATATTATATTATTAGTCATATCTAACAAAATTATTTAATTTTATTATATTTTTTATTTTTTCTTTCAAATTTGTCTCAATGTTTTATAATGGATTATTTAAACAAATTTGTGTCTCCAAGTTTTATAATGAATTATTTAAACAAACGTCCATGTTTGATATCGACTTGTTCCCACTCCTACTTATAGTTCACAAATAAAGAGAAGGTTGGGTACTTGGTGTTTACGTCGTGTAACCTCGAAAAAAATAGGACGATAGGTGGCACTAAGATCCAATTACTTAGTGTTTCTTTATATGAATGTGGGATTGCGTAATAGAGTTGACTCGGATATCTAGCTATAAAACGTCGCAATCCCAAAAGCTTTCATGAATCATAACTATCTTGAATTTTCACAAGTAAGGAGAAAATAGAAATCTCTGCCATCTCCTTCTCACTACATTCTATTTATACCAACCATGTGTATATACTTGGTCGGTCACTGCAAAACCACCAATTCACCAAAATAAAGTGGGGATGAGTGGGAATATTTGGTCGGTCACTGCAAAAACACCCCTACGTGTCCATGTCATCATTAACAAGCTTCTGCACAATTATTGCCCGTAAGTGTCAAGGAGTTGAAATCGACAATGTTACTGAACAAAATGAAAGGCTATAAACGTGTGATGGTCAAGCACGCATACCCCAAACTAAGCGGTGCAACAATTTAACGTACACGCGAACATTCCGCAGAAAGCAGCTTTTAGAATGTACCAGAAGTATCACAACGGCCAAACAGCTTCAAAGGAGTGATTCTAAGTTTATTAGCAATATCCAGGCAACAATAATACATCCTAGTCCACTTACACAATATGAACACACAATTATTCACTTACAAAGACATAACAAGGATAAGGTTGCTTCGTCCACCAGAATAATGGCCGTGGACCACACAGGATAATTTAGGGATTGAATGAATGTTATAGCTCCTGCTGTTGTTGCTTTTTTCTCGAATTAAGACACATTTGCATGGGTGCCATACCTATCTTATCTTACTGCGTTTGATATTGCTTGGACATTTTTGCTACATTCTCTGGCAACAGAGATACTGGAGCTTTCACTCACCACTGTGAACGTGCATAACGGGTGGGCAGTATGGCAAGACATGTCTGTTCTGGTCGTGAAATTATTCGACTGTGAAATTGTATGGCTTGAAATTAATAAGTCAGTGTTTATTTATTTGAAAGAGATGGCAAGATCAGAGACGACAGCAATATCAATCCAAAAGTGCTAAAAATTCCCAGATCAAAAGCTTTTCTAAAGTGCTCGAACTTTGTTTTTTAGTAGGAACTAGCTTTGTTAGAAGCATAAGGGAGAGACTTTTGTTGGTAGCCATTCGGTAAAAGAAGAGTTAGGATTGGGAATGAGGGGAAACAGGAAGGAATTGTTTCTGAGTATGGAGAGGGGAAGATGTGAGCATTCCTTTAGAATGAGAATTGTCAATTGTTTTAATAAAGTAAAAAAATTCATAAACTAGTAAAAATTCATCAACTAAAAATTCATCAACTTATTGATGAGATTTCTGTGGTGAGGAGTGTTTTCAGATGTGTTTGGAGAAATCACAGTATTGTCAATGAATTGTGGATGTTTAGATCCATATCAGGATCCATCTTCAGGACAAGAAGCCTGAATTTTAATTGGTGAGAAGAACTGGTTATAACCTTGTTAAAAGAAAATAATTGTGACATTCTCTGTAAAAAAATGTGTTTGGAGAAATCACAGTATTGTCAATGAATTATGGATGTTTAGATCCATATGAGGATCCATCTTCAAGACAAGAAGCCTGAATTTTAATTGGTGAGAAGAACTGGTTATAACCTTGTTAAAAGGAAAAAATTGTGACATTCTCTGTAAAAATACAGAACTGTAACAAACAAGATATGAAAAATGTTATAATCTAGATATAAGACCTCGTTTTCCTCTTGGATTTTTGAATAAGGAGATCGTTTTCCTCTTGGATTTTTGAATATTTTGGATTTTATAACTTTTTAAAACTAAACCTGAAGTGGATTTTGATGATGGGAAGTGTTTTATAAAGGAAAAAAAAATGATTTATTAAGTTTTCATTAAACACAAATATTTTTGGTAAATGAATTCTGAAAAAATCAATTAAGAAGAGGATCTTTTGGTATTTAAGATATAGAAATTTGAATTATTAAAGATATGAAAAATTGAATTATTAGAGTTTACATGAGCATTAAACTTGATTAATATGGTCCATAGATTGTCCTATAAACAAAATCTTTTAGAGCTATATTGATCTTGCATTTTTGTGAATTGGGATTTATTTGTCTTTGAAGACATTCATAGTTGATTTCAACAGAAGGTATGATTTATGATTTACATTTTAGCATAGAAATTTGAATCATTTAAGTATTTTCTAGATTTAAAAGTTCCGGTTGAAAATTACAGTGGGAAATTCTGAAGAAAGTTTCTATGAGACATTAAGTCTGAAAACTGCTCGAGAGTATAAATATAAAGAATTTGGAAATTCGACTAAAGAACAAGGTATCTATGGCCATATCACTGCTAGATATACACTCGAAGATAAAGGAGTTGTATAACACAAGAATCATGTTATATAGTACATGATAGGTTGTATTTGTATATTGAAATATAAAGGCAATAATCATATGTTCTTGTTAGAAGATTATAACTGAACAAATAATTTTCTGATAAAGTTTGTATGTCATATAACAAATGGAGAAAATTATAAAATTATAAGCTAATATATGTTCTATGGAATATACCAACTATACAAACATGGAAAAAATGGTAGGCTAATAAATGTCTTATGGAATATAATAACCGAAGAAACATGGCGCATACATAAGTTTATTGGGAAGAATTTGCAAGGTTTGAAGCAAGAATAACATAATTCAAAATTCAATGATACAAGGGTTGAATAGAAGGTGAAATTGTATATTTATTGGTTATGATGAATAATTGAAGGATTATTGTCCATGTAACCTTCAAGATCAAAATATTCTGAAAAGTGTAATATTATATTTCAAGAAAGAAGCATATTTGTGAGTCAATCTAGAAGCTATGATAGTATACAAAGTAGTTAATTAAGACTATAAAATAATTTGGTTAAATTATAATGATATTCAAGATGTAAAAATGTCAAATTAAAATATTATAAAAAATGTAGTATTATACTTTATGAAGAACATTTGTGAGTCATTCTAGAAGCTATGATAGTATACAAAGTAGTTAATTAAGATTATAAAATAATTTGGTTGAGTTATATTAATATTCAAGATGTAAAAATGTCAAATCAAAATGTTATGAAAAATATAGTGTTATACTTCATGAAGAACATATGTGAGTCATTCTAGAAACTATGATATATGCAAAGTTGTTAATTAAGACTATAAAGGAATTTGGCTAAATCATGATAGTATTTAGGATGTAAAAAAGTCAAATAATGAAATTTGAAAGAAGCTAATAAGGATTAAGTGCAATTTGGGAGAAAATATAAACATGTTTTAGAATGATTTTTTCATTGATCATGATAGTGTTGTGTAGTGATAAATTTCATAGTTTTTCATTGATCATGATAACGTTGTGTAGTAATGAATTTCATAGTTTTGAAGACATACTTGAAAAAGAAGAACATTTACATATAGTCAATGTGAAAAATGTGATAGATTTACTTTAGGAGAAACATACTTCAAATTTGGTAGAAATTATTAAAGATAAAAATGTTATAGGGTGTAAATGGGTATAAGGCTAAGCATAAATATGAGGGAATTGCTTGATAAGCATAAAAATTTTCAATTCATATCTAAAAATATGCACAAAAGGAAAGAATTAATTATAATTTTATTTTTTTATTGCAAAAATAAATACAATTTTAAACTCATTAGTACTTATACGTGGTGTAATTTAGAAGGATAGTGCAAATACATTATTATAACATTTATTAATGGGTGGGATATAAGAAGAAATGTATATGAATCAACCACCAACTTTTCATGCAATGGACAAATTGGTGAGAAAATTGTGGAAAGCTTTGTATTGGATAAAGTAGTACTTAAAGCATGATGTGTATGTATGGATGAGTGATATAGAGTGACATAGATAGAGTGACATAGAGCGGTGTTTTTTTGTTTGTTAATAATTTGATTTTGATTGGTCAAATCAAACCTTGAAGTATTTCTTTGTATTGGAGTAAGTTTGTCAACAAGCTAATCGCATTGATGACCTTGGACTGAAACTTACAATGGATGAAGCAGAAACCTTGTGAGTGGAACCATGTACCTATATATAATATGGATATCGCTACACCTAACTATTACTTAAAAGATGCATAGATGACAAAAAGTAACTTAAGCACATTGGATGTAACATGTGAAGGAGTTCTACTATAAAGAAGAATATCGGATAATGTTGGTATGGAGAGACATACACCACTCTTTTATGGAAATTAAGAAACTATATAATTCATAATTTAGAATGAATGCAATTTATCATCAAATAAATAATAACATTGAATTCTACAATTACTATCTAACACAACTCCAATAAAGCCAAATTTAGTTATAGTATTGTAAGACTACAAACAAATTTTTATATCTTTAAAATATTCTAATTAAACATAAATTTGCTAAGTTTAGATAAAGGATTATTATTAAAGAGAATAATATTTCCTTAAAGGTTAGTACTAGAAATAATAAAAAAAAGGTACAGATGTTGGATGTTATAGTGTGCAAATGTGTTTTATCATTTTAGCAAAAACATAGAAGTTTATACACAATTAGGGTGATCAACTCCACCCACATGACATTTGTCATGTGGATTCAATGGAATATATTAGGGCCTAAATTGTCAATTTATTGGTCATGGTAAATATTGGTTTAATAGTCTATTTAGTTAGAAAAACACATTATGGGAATATTCATAGCACTAGCACTTAGAATAACTTAAATTCAAATATACAGGTGAAAAATACAATAATACGAAGTTGTTGCCATATTTATTTATGTTGATGATTTCATCCTTACAAGATTTTATGAGCATGGGATTTCTGACCTCAAATGATTTTAAGCAAGCGATTGAAGAATGATGATGTAGAAATCCTATAAATATTTTCTATAAAAATAACTATTGATAATTTTAATTTACTTAATGATTACTCAACCAAACATCAACCATGTAGTATAAATTGTAGTATAAAATAAAAAAATATATTAAAAATCATTTGAAATATATGTATATAAAATAAATTAATATAAAATAACATTATGTGTGAAATAAAAGAGGATTAGAAAAAACATAAAAGAATTAATAAACATTTGATATTATAGAAGTTTTTATTAAATTTTAGTATAAACTTAAAATTGTAGTATAAAAGAAAGAAATATACTAAAAATCATTTGAAATGTATGCATAGAAACATAAATTAATATAAAATAACATTATGTGTAAAACAAAAAAGATTAGAATAAAGGAAGAAAGGTGAGAGATCTAAAGCATGAAGAAAAAATGTAAAAGATAAGTGAAATGGTGAATGTAAGATGGACGAAACAATATCAAAGAAAAGTGAAGTGGTGAATGTAAGGTAAAAGGAACAATGTGAAAGATAAATGAAGTGGTGAATGTAAAATAAAAATAGAAGATAAAGAATCATATGAAAATGAAGAAGAATAAAGGAAGAAAGGTGAGAAATCTAAAGGTGAGGATTAGAATAAAGGAAGAAAGGTGAGAGATCTAAAGCATGAAGAAAAAATGTAAAAGATAAGTGAAATGGTGAATGTAAGATGGACGAAACAATATCAAAGAAAAGTGAAGTGGTGAATGTAAGGTAAAAGGAACAATGTGAAAGATAAATGAAGTGGTGAATGTAAAATAAAAATAGAAGATAAAGAGTCATATGAAAATGAAGAAGAATATGAATATGAATAGTCATCAAGATAATCAAAGAGAAAGAATCTGAATAGTTATAGAATAAATTGTGGGAAGGCGAAAATGGGCATAAGGAAGTTATCCAACTATAAAGGGAAGGGTCTATTATTCCACTAAAGATGATAAATATTCTAAAAGATTTAAAATTATAATATGTTTATCATGTATTTTTATGCATGAGAAATATTTAAGATATTTAAAATAGTAATGTGTATATTATTGTATCTAGATGCTTTACAGTTAATGTTATCCACTATTTACATATTTAGATAACAATATATAAATTCAAATTTATTACATATTAATAAATTTGATCATTAAAATGGATGTAGGTTAGTATATCATATTAGAAAAAGACCTATCATATAATATAATATAATAATAAACAATGATATTGTTAGAATAAAGCTTACTTTAGTAAGAGATAACTGTTGTAACTGTGAGTTTCAACGAGACTGTTGTAACTGTGAGTTTTCTAGGTTTACTATTATTAGCTAATCAGATCCACTTAAGTCAGTGATCTGCATGCTATATATGTAACCTCCATTTGTTTGTTAAGCAATGAAAAACGTTTTGTGTTGTGTGAATTAATTCTTCCAATTTTATCTGATATATATATATATATATATATATATATGAGTGTCATCCTGTTGTTCCGGTTTTTTCCTATAATCCCACCTTTTGCAAGGTAGTGCACGAAGAAGTTGGTTAGATTGGTACCAACGGCCATGAGGAGCATTGCAATTATTAGCATCCAAAGATAAGGCTGCACCATCCACACAACGATAAGGCTGCTCCGTCCAACAGAGTAGTGGTCCGTCATGGACCACATACAACGATTTTCGGATTGAATCAATGATATCGCTGCTGCTGTTGCTGGTTTTCTGCATGAGAACCATAAAGCCACATTCTTTTAGTAAAAAGAAGGTATTGGCGCTTTGAATCACCATAAAGGGTTGGCGGTATGGCAGGGCATGGTTGTTTCGGTGGTGAAACTGTTCGAGTGTGGCGTTGTATGGCCTGAAATCAATGTCTCTATTCGAAAGAAATAGGAACACCAATTTCGATCTATCAATCCAAATGCGCTCAAAATCTGAATCCAAAAGTGCACCATCAGTTTCGTGCTGATGAAACTGGTATTACGCATGCGATAATTATATGTGACAAACATCAAACGGGCTTAACCATGAAAGTGAACTACTTTAGCCAAAAGATTACCCTTTTTTTAATGGTAATTGGCTGGTTTCATCCTTTTTTCATTGGTGACCAATGACCAAGTTTACAAAAACTACAGTTAACCATTATAAACCGTTTTGAGGAGTGCGTTCGCTTATACCAAACTTGTACTAGCAATACGGACACTCGTAGATAACATTCTCAAATATACAATATAATATTGTCAAAGTATACCATTGAGAAATACAGAGATAGACAAAATTAAGCATTTATATGCTGGTTTCTCTACAATGGCATCCTTCATAGGGTATTGGTATTTTCCATGGGAAATTTGTTTTACAATATGCTGGTTTCTCTACAATGGCATATTCATAATTCACAGGGTATTGGTATTTTCCATGGATATAATTTATGGGACATTTGTTTCACAATGCAAATGTCTTCTCACTTTTAGTTATTCAGCATACACATAACACTTCAGCATACACATAACACGACATGAAAAAAATGTGTTTTCAGTTTGGAGGTGAAATATTTATGACAATGGAAAAAATCTCATTACTTATCTTTCGCATTCATGAACCTTACCCACCTAAATGACACCTTGATGCATTGGGTGTCATTTGATACTGGTGTGCAATCTCATTACTTAACTTTCTCATTCTGAATATGAATATACCTTCCCCACATTGGTTGTCATTTGAGACTAGTGCATATTAGTAAAGTTAGTATTAATGTATAGAAGAAACAAATTGTGTTATATTGGTAGAATGAATAGATTATTGTATATCAAAATATCCAAGTGGTATTAATGTTATTTAATAAGTTGGGTGTGATTATCAAAGTGCAATGTGATTTAGTATTTTTTTTCCCTACAAATTTTAAATTTTAACATGTTTTAGGCATTAATTGATGAGAAACTTAAGTTCAAAGTTAGGTGTGATTATCAAAGTGCATTGTGACTTAGTATTTCTTTTTCCTACAAATTTCAACATGTTTAAGGTATTCATAAAATTTATGACAAACTAGTCCAAATTTATATGTAAAAAGAATAATCAACTATAAAATATTTTAAATATTTTTTTTACAAATGATTTGATCTTTACAAGAGAAAATGGCATGAGATTGCAAACATAAAATGATAGAACATGTGTTATTTCATTACTATCTTGGGATAGAATTTTGACAAAAAAATAAATAAAATTAAGAATTTTTCTCTATATCAATTCAACTATTATGCCAACAAAACATTCAATAAAATTAGAATATAGGATTGCAAAACTATAAATCCTCAAATAATCCCTAGCATGTAATTGGACAAAAATAAAGCATGGGTTTTTATGAGCACTTTTCTATAAAAATAAGTTCTGAGAATTTTTATTCTAACTATTATCCAACAAAGCATTTAAAAAAAATCATTGACACAATGTTGAGGTACATGATAGAAAAAAAAAATAATAATTCATTGGAAGGTTACTAAGATGTCATTGAAATGCATTAAAGAAGCAATATATTGGTGTCTACAATACAACAAAAGTACTAAAATTATATTGGTTGGATACTTATATTCTGACTAGTTTGGATCAATAAATGACATCAGTCAATATTGCTTATGAACATTTCTTAGGTCCATTTATGGAGAGCCCGAAAAAATATATTTTTATCTCATTTTAGAGAGAATAAAAATGTAAGAGTGAAGTTGTTATGAACCGTGAGGTAGTGTGTATTAAAAACATGTTCACAAACATTGGAGTTAGATGGGAAAAATCAATTATGATAACCAAGATGGAAATCAATTGGAAAAAATGCATAATTCATTCAAGAAAAAAGACTATGCACTAAAGAGCATAGTAGTAACGCAGAGTGCATATAGGACATATTGAGTTCATATAATAGGCTTAGAGACTAAGAGTAGTATGTTGTTATATATGCAAAAAAGATGATGATTGGAAGTGGTTAAGGATTGTTATGTAACCAGGAAATGGTTGATAGCATTGTTGAATATGTTGATAATGCTACTATATATGACAACCAAGAATATGAAGAAGTATGAGGACAAAAAAATTCTAATCAATAGGTTGGTGAGGAAAACTACGAGCCTCTAAAAAATACCATTTGATTAGGTAGCATAAAATAAGTTGATGGAACTCATGTAGGTATGGATTGGTATGCTTATGTTGCATAAATGTTGAAGGGAATTTAGGTACAAATTCCCAAGAGTCATGATTTAATATATGAATTGATGTGTTATATGATTCGAACGTGTCTATGAGAATGATATTCCACTAGTGTGGTAAACTTGGAAAACCTTTGGTATATAAAATGTGTTTAACTTGTGAATCCATTCATGTGAAATAAATGTCTCATCATGTTGTCTTTGTTATGAGTTAATAACCAAGGTTTGTCAAGAGATATGATCATGATATAGAAACGAATTACAACAAATCTATCCATGTGTGAGGCCATAATTCTCTTGGATATGGAAATTCTATAGCACTCCACAAGTTTCCAATGGTCTCCCCAATTGCATTAATTTCCTGGACTACAACCTTATTTCTAACACTAAGAACATGGGGTATTGTGTTCAGCTAAAGAGAAAGGTGTCAAAATGGTCAAGCAAGTATTGGGGAGATGGCTCGATGATGTGTCGAGGAATTGGATAGAACTTCCAACTCATCATGGTGGAATACATGATACAAGGATGTGGTATTCTGGAATCAATGCAAGGATGCATTGATTAGGTATGCATGATTAAATTGTGAAAGTGTGCAAGTTGTGGATATGCACACATGCATGATGATATATATTTTTGGTTGCATTGTTTGCATATAATGTGTGAATGCATACTTATGTTTTATTTCATTAAAATTAATATGTTAATAGATGAAATGATGAAATTGCTACTCACTCATGAATTTGAGATCATTTCAAGAGTTTTTTTGTGGATGCAGTGAAATAATTTCATGTCAAAGTAGTCATACTCAAATGGACTACATGAAAGCTCTATTGGGAGATACAGTAATAGAATTGATGATGGATGAAAGAAAGAAAGATAAGAAATAAGACCAATGGAACCCTATAGTTGTCAAAGGTTATTGATTAGGAATTAAGTGGATGCCTAGTAGAAAGTTGGTGCTCTCCTTGCACATTAAAACCTTGGCAATATGGATTTCCTAAGGGACTTTTCAATAATGAAGGGGATGCATGATCCTAAAAATATGAGTGAAACAAGGAAGATGTAACTTACATGAATGAATTGTTGTAGAAAAATGCATTCGGTATGATGACTTAAATCAAGAAGGTCATGTCTAAAAGAACAGTAAGATAAAAAAAAATCCATGACAACTTGTGAAGTAGAGAAATGGCCATGAAGTTAAGTATCAAATTAAGATTTCATATGTATTTTTAAATACATACTTATATTGTGGAATTGAGAATTTTTGTGAATAAGATAATTGATACATAATAATATAGCTATAACATGTATTTTTTCTTGATGGTTATGGGAACAACTAGAAAACAAAGACATGAATTAAGTACCTACAAAGAAGAACACCAAGGAATGGTGTATTCCAAAGGAAGAAGAAATTAAATACTAGCTACATATAGAAGGAAATGGTATGCTCAAGAACAAAGGCATAGGACAAGTAAAGTCCAATGGACATGTTAAAGCTCTAAAGAAGTGAAGTGGGAGCTAGAAGATGCAATGCAGGAAGCATACCGGAAACTATTTTGAGATTTTGATGTATATATGTATGTACATATATCTTTAAGGTGATTTGTACCAAGTTCAGTGTAAAAATAAGGGGGAGGGGAATGTAACACCCCATTTTTAATCGCATTATTTGTAATGTAATGTATATATGTGATTTAGGATGTGAGTTTAACAGTGTGGTTGAGGGCCAAGGATGTAAATGATGCCACTCAAAGTTATTAATAAATAAAAAAACATCACTTGCTGCAAGACGAGGGATACTAAAATGATGGGGGGATATGATTCCATGAGAGAGGAATTAGAGGGTGCTAAATGGGGGTTAAATGTGCCAAATCCAAAAAAGTGTTACTTTATTGTATCCCAAAGTCCTATACATTAGCTTATGTAAAAGACATATCAACCTTGGAATGCATGCCAAGGCAGTTGGGAATACTTCCTTGAGTTCCAAGTGGCAAGTTGAGAATATGTATAGTTAATCCTTGGTTCAAGGGGAATTCGAATGGATTCTAGAATTATCCTAGAGAATTTTCCCATGTCTAAAACAAGGGGAAAAACATAAAGAGAGATAGGTTGTTATGCATGTGTTTGAGGGTTGAGTTTTCATATAAATAATTATGTTGTAAAATTTCCATTGAGAATCCCTATAGATCCCATCATTCATATTTTTTTGGCTAGTCTGTTCTAGAGCCTAGGGAAGAGGTGTGATAGCCTGAGGGACTACATTGCAAAGAAGGGGATCCACTCTTTATGTTGTTCAGACAAAAGGGGGAAAGAGATATGGTTATTTGGGATGGTTAGGTGAGTGAACAAATGTGAAATAATTAGGTAATTGGTTTTATAGAGTGGACTATAGTTGGCCATAGGAATCATATTCATCCTTGTGGACTCATATCCTTGACTTTGGGGTGGCATGTTGTAGAAAGAACTCGTGCAATAGTTTCTATGGATGGGAAGAGTGTCCCACATGTGTAGGGAGTTGTGTAACCTTTCTTTGAAAATATAAGTATCTAGTATAATTTTTTATCATGAGTTTATGTTGCTTGTTGCACTGCTTTAATGTTATGTTTGTTTAATGAATTCTCTACATGTTTAATTTTGAATACTTTAATGTGAATTCTTGAGTTTGTTAGTCATTTTACATACATAAGGAATTATATAATAGGAAAGAGAATGATGGTATTAGAGTTGTGATTAATTGTGGTGAATTTATGGGAAATTGAGGAAATCTCTCAATGCCCCACCATCCCAACAAGAAAAAAGGTGGTTGGGTACATTAGAAGGCCCAGTGAACCATCCATTGTCCTTCATGATGATATGATGATGTTTTCATGGTGCTTAAGAATAAGAATCTATGTTCAGGGATCGAGGTTTTTATTTCCCTCCAAAAAACTATGGCCATGGACCTAAGACCCATCCATGATGCCCAAGTCCTCATAATGGTTCCCATATTCAAATTGAATTCCCAATACTCCCTAGAGAGGGACCATGTCATGATTTTCAGGTGTTTTTCATAGTTCTAGTTGAGACATGATCCTAGTTCCTTGCACAACAAATGTAATGGTTATCTACACGTCATCACCATAGGTGAAGTGGATTCATCCAGGGAGGACATTCTAATTTCAACATAAATTCAACATCCAACCAATGTTCCACCAATAAATAATGATCTGGTTGAAGAAATCATGTAAATCTTGCAGAATGTCCATTATAATATAGAGGGAGAAATTAGATAGTCAAATTTTGTACAACCTTCAAATGAAGAGGCTCCTTTCTTGTAAGATTATTTTGATCAATTAGATGTTAATCATACTAACCACAGTCATGTCTAGTCCACTCATAACTTATAATAACAATCAAGTGAATGAAGTGTGATGATCACTTGGTGAATTTCTACAATGTCATGGTGATGGGTTCCAAACTTACATTCCACATTCCTTACCTCATCTATGTAGTTCCCAATGAATAAATCCTAGACATGTTCATGTGGATTAAATTTCCATAGATATCCTTGAAGGTAAGTTACCTAAAATAACTAATGATTTGAAGTGAAAAAAAAATATTAATATTATTTTTAATAGAAAAATGATGCATTTGAATGTTAGTTATTTTTAGATTTCTTAAAAATCACACTCTTCCTCTATTGTTAGGAAAATTTTAGGCATAAAGGATAGCTAAAAGTTCAAACACCACTAATCATGTTGTTATAAATATTTGGGCTATTTTTAATATAATTGGAAAGAATACTCATTCAAAAGACCAAAATGTGACCCACAATGTATTGTTAGAATCGATTGTAAACAAGACCACAAGGAAACACCACTTTCTCACACACATTTAAAAATTTTAAAGTAAGTTCCAAAATCCTTTGAAATTAATCTATTAGGAGATAAATCCTCAAAATACCAAGTCAAATAGATTATCATTCCTTTGTTGTTAAGTTTCCTCACTCCAACATGAAGTTAATTGCAATTTTTATGGGACTGTTGCATATCTTTTGGTATTAAAATACCAGTCCTTCATTAAATCAGAAGTATGTGCTAAATTTGAGAAGATCTTGTAGTGACCATGAACCCCACATTAAAAAAAAAATTGACGTTTTAGTGACCATGAACCTATGACAAATGTATTTTTATAAGTACAAACCCTGGAATGTTAGAATATGCACAAATTGTAACACATGTTGTTGTAGATACCACATAGAATTTTGTTATTACTATGACACATATATACACATCCATCACAGTTTTTATTCTAACAATTTGAAGGAATGCTTGGCCATACCAATGCCAATTTCATCAAGAGACTTTATTCATAGCATCATGTATTTAAGGCTTGACAAATAAAAATATTATGAAAATTCTTATTTAGATGGGACATGCCTCCAGTGTAGTGAATATTCATTGAGCCAATACATTCACAATAGCATGGAGCACATATTTGGGAGAATGGTGGTTGACATGTAGAGATTAAAACATTTTTCTTATGAAGTATATGGTGGGAAATAAGGAAAAATATAGCATTGGTAATGTCCCAATACTTAAAGGAAATATATTATTTCAAATTGCACTTAGAAATTTTACGTAGACTTTTTAAAGATAATGTTGTAATTTTTATGGCACTAGGTACAAGTACGTAATTTCATGAAGGAATTTTCAGAAAAATCCTAACATTTTGTAAAACATGTCCATGTGGTGCAATGGTAGGATGGGGAGTTTAGAATATGAAAGGATTCATTTCCCCTCAGTACGGTAATATCAATTGTGGATTTTTCTGAGAACTACACCCTCCAACCACAAAATGAGATTTAGAGCCAATATTATCATTCAAATTAAGTTAGAAAAATCATACATATAGCATATAGGCATGGAATGCATAGTAGGAAAGACATGAGGATAACATTGAAAGAGTCTAACTTCTACATAAGTGATGTTAGGTGCCATGTCATACATTATGCACAAAATTTATTTCAAATTTTCTATGATCACTTGAAGGAGAGAGATATACACATGCATTGACATTGGATTTGGTTTGATGGTTGTGTAGGCTAGTTGAAAAAATCATGTTTATTTCCATGGTTGATTTTGTTAAACACAAAAACTGAAAAGTGACACATATTTGTAACTGTTATGAGACTAGGCATGTGAAAGGTGAGCATGAAAAAGCTAATGTGTGTATCAAAAATGCACTACTTAGGGAGGAAATGAATTTTATGACAAATTCCCTTCTTTGAGATGAAAATATATAGTCCAATGATGCTCCACAATAATAGAATAGGGAACAAGAAGGTCATATGAATCAACAAAGAGATGCTTTGTACAAAGAAATTTGTAGGAGGTGGTCAATGTAGATCAGTCACATGTAAATCATTGAAAAATAGTACATAGAATTTATGGATTTCATTTAGTTCAAAGCTCAAACAACCCTATATTCAAAATATGGATGGGAAAACTTTATTTATTTTGTGAACCATGTAATAATGGTGAATGGGATTATTGTGAATCAAAATATTGATTTGATGCATAAGATATCATATCACTTTCAATATGCCTACATGTAATTGTTTAATGAACTTAGTTAGAGTACGTACAAGCATCAATTTCACTATATTATGATCATGTATTAGATATTGTACTATCAAGTGCATTAAAGTTGGAAATAATTCAAAATATTTTTCTAATGATATATGACAAAATGTGATTTATCTATCTTATCAAACTCCTACATACTTGTATTTGATTGTGAATCACATTTTTGTTAGACATGTATATGTAGTAGTTTCCAGAAAACGTAATGAATGGGGGACTAATTATTGGTTGGCATGATGCATAGAGGATAATCAAAGCCTCAATACATCATTAATTGAAAATAATTGCAAGGAATGTTGGATCGGATCGATGGTTATAAAGAAAAAAACACTTTACACTAGACAAACAATCAAGAAACACTAGTGGTTATGTGTTCATGGATTACAGACTAGGTGTATTGGTATATCAATTTATAAACTTAGTCATTGGTACAAGCATCCAACTAAAAAAAATATTTATAAAGAGATCATTAAAGGTACGATTCTTCCTACCTCAATCAAAGCACAAGAAATTGATGGAAACCATCAGTAACAGAGAGGATCCAAATAGTCTACTTGAATGACCTCAGGTATCTATAAAAGAGAGGTAAAATGGCATTTTCAAACTTATGTTCTGTATTGATGTACATGGATTTTTTTTTCTATTTTTTTTAATTCATTTACATATGAATATATTTTTTTAGTGCACGAGTATTATTCTACTATCATTCTATGTGCCCAGGTTATATGAAGAATCGTAGGTACATGAGGACCAATTAAAAAGAACAATGATGTTTTTAAACACCACCAAACGAATTATTGGAAAGATGAAATCCCCTATTTCAAACATGATTTTATTACTTATGTTTCATTTCATAATTCCCCTAACTCTACCTTATCAATCTTTAATGCATGAATCTAACACTAGTGAGAGTGTCCTTCTCAAGGAATCACAAATCTATAATCCCTAAATTCTAATGTAGGTTTCATTTAGAGATATTATTGAAGTCTAAATTCTAACCCTAGTGCTATGACAAGATCCATCATAATCCAAATAATTTTCAACATCATGTTATTCTCTAGTGTTTTGATGCATAACACGAACCACAAAATGACACAAGAGAAGTGTCTCCATGAACATCCTCATGAACCCTACTGAATTGATTTTGGAACCTCTTCCTATATTATTTTATATATATTATTGATCAACATTATGTTAAATTAAAGAAAAACTAGTTATACATATCTTCTACGAGGATAGAAACCCTACTGATACAACAAGATCCTTGATAACCTTTATCATATTCAATGCCATGCTATTATCTATGGTTTACATGAATAGTATAAATCCTAGCATCACATGAAAAACAACTAGAATAATAAAAACAATGATGTTCAAAACCCTTCCCGTGTGCAGTCAAATCCACCCCCTCTCCTCTCACTTTAAGCTGATAGATGAATGAGCCTGAAAATATTTCTAATATTATCAATTTAGAGGCTAATTTATCTCTCCTCATTTTCATATCTTTATCTACTCTACCCACCTTGAAATTCTAAGATCCTCTTTTCTATGATTGGCTTGCTTAGTCAACAATTTTTCCACTTTATTAATCAATTTTATTTTGTGTGAGAATGCCACTTTCATACCCTCTATAACTAGTAATATCCATGATGTTGATTATTAATTTTGATTCCTCTTCAATTTATATATTTCCATATCCTTATCCTTTTCAATTTATATATTTTCATAGCCTTATCCTTTTTATAGAGTTATTGTTTTAATTAAATTTTGAAGTTATTTAAATTTCATTGTTAGAAGTTTTTTTCATAAATTTGAAAAAAAAAAAAATTGTGTTATAGAATTTATAAAAGATCTTACTTTGTTGTGTCAATTTTAAGTTTCTTCTTTTTTTTTTCAATCAAAATTTTAATTGTGTCCTTCTTTAGTACGAGGTAAGGAAATTTCTCTACATACTTCATACAATATATCTCAATAATAATAGTTAAAGACTTTCTAGAAGCTAAAGCATTTTCCCCACCATGCTTCACATACTCTATATATTAATAGTATTTGGAGTATATTTAAAGCATTGAAATTTTTGTAAAGATGTGATAGGTCCACAAATAGATGCCCAAACTATCTCCTTGGAAAGGCCCTTTGTTCAAAGGTCCTTTTTGCTTCAACCATTTAATGACTCTCAACTTCCATAACTTTTATTCCATAGCCTTTTTAATGGTTCTCAATTTCCATGATTAGGTTTTCCATATTCTAAGTTTTTACATGTTGAGTTATGATAATTCATTTATGCTTAAATATCCTTTCATCATTGACTTATGTATAAATTTGGTTGTATCATGAGAAATGTTGTAGTGTCCTTGATTTAAGTACAAATATATCATGATAAATGCATGCACCTAGATATATCTTTGTAAGATAATATTTTTTTAGACATCCAAATATAGATATTTTAAGGTCCCATTACAATCCAATTCCTACATAATACATTTTTTGATGATATGGGTGTACATATTTTGAGGTCCCCATATGACCCAAGTTCTTTTAGACTATAACAAGATCTTTGGTAAGTGAATAGAGATTGGGATAAACTACTCTCTCTCTCTCTCTCTCTCTCTCTCTCTCTCTCTCTCTCTCTCTCTCTCTCTCTATATATATATATATATATATATATATATATATATATATATATATATATATTATAATATCATTATACTTGTAATAAATATCACAAAACTATAGTTCTATCGGTCAAAGAATCATATATATTGAAACATTCAAATTTATATGTTAGTTTATGTGGTGGTGATCTCTAAAGTCTATCATTTATTTTTCCACTTATAAATAAAGATAGAAATTCCAAGGATTATTTATTTCCATGCTCCTAATAACCTCATTTAGAGAAAAAAATATACTTTGAGCATGATTAGTCTCATAATTTCTATTCTTTCTATTCAATATTAAGAATGTAACATAACTAGATAAGAAATTTTTGATGTAATTTAAGGATATGTGGATCACTATGTTAAAAAATGATACTCCATTACATTTGAAGACTCCATTTCAATGAACATTGAAAGACATTTCAAACTTGTAATGCTAGGATACAACCAATATCTCAATACCCACTTTGCATACTTTCATTTTTGTATAGAATATAATAAAAGAAGTGACAGGCCCATATGTGGGAATTATATTTAATTAAATAAAAAATAGTTCTCCATGTCTTCTACTAGGATAGAAATCCTAGTGCTACAACAAGAGCTATAATAACCATGATAATATTCAACATCGTGTTATTCTCTAGGGTTTACATCCATAACACAAATCCTAGAATCTCCTATGAGAAATATCTCCATAAATATCCCCATGAAACCTAATTCTTACTTTTTGAATCATTTAAAGTATTATTATGAATATGCAATTATCTTTTAATTGTCTATTAAAAATTTTGTATATTAATATGTGGGATGTACATGGAAGGGGATGAATATTTCCATGAAACTTAATTCTTAATCTTAATTTTTGAATCATTTAAAATATTATTATGAATATGCAATTATCTTTTAATTGTAAATTAAAAGTTTTGTTTGTTAATGTGTGGGATGTACATGAAAATATGAATTAGGGTTGGTATAAGTTGACGACATGTTTCATATGTTTCATATGTAAATATGAATGGATTAGAGTTTATAGGAGTAGAAATAACATAATAAAACATGAATTTGGATGCACCATGTCACAATGGTGGCATAACTATAATGTTACTGCGGACAGATTTTCTTCCATGTAAAGGCCACTCTACTAGTACACCACTCAAATCATAAATTAATGATGTAAATGCTAACGCATAGCTTATCCATCCTTAAATTTGAGTTATAAATAATGTTTAATTAACTTTTAGTTAAGTCACGATCAGGCTTGCTGCCATTAATTTCTAGTTGTTATGTCTGACAGTACAAGAAAGCTCTTAATCGATGCATGGAAAATTGAGATCCCACTCAATCGTTTGTTAATTGTGTCAAATCGACTAGGTGGAGCATAGAGCCGAAGGATTCGTTCTCTCTGCTCATTCGAGGGTTTTTTAACTGTTCATTTGTAGATATAGAGCTATACTCGCTCATGTTGGTAAAAAATTGTGTAGTTCAGAGGTAATATTTATTTCATTCTTCGTTGATTAATAGCTTGTGATTTATAGTCTTAATTTCATTTACTAGTTTCATTGTTAACAAATCATCCATCGTTGTGATTATAAAAAGTTTGAGTAGGTTGGGTATGGCCTCGAAGACAACCTTCGCCATCGTTATTGGTTGACTATGTACTTGCAAAGGTAATGCTTTCATTCTTCATCTCTAGTTTTCTCTTTATTTATATATCAATACATTGTTATCTCTGCTATTTAGTAATGGGTTGTCGTTGATTTGAATGCACAAGAAAGTTTCCAATGGTTAATCCAAATGGAAACCCAAGGACCCAATTACAAGTTTTCTTCCAATGATAGTTTACCAAGTATACAAGGTAACAGTGTGGGTTTATTTTTGAAGCAATGATTTTTTATGATGTTATATCTTCATGTGTTTCTCTGCTTAACATTTTATGTTTGGTTCACTTGCAGGGGAGACACAATAGCCTTTTGAGCACGAGCTCGAGTTTACTCGGGATCGCAACAACCAAGGTACTACAGCACGTAACCAAAGAGAACCCGTTTTCTCATTCCTTGAGTTAAGTTTTATACCTGGAGGAAAAGAGGTATCTAAATTTCACCGTGGCGTTATTAATATTCTGCCAAGTTGAAGAGGTAACGATGAACTCGCCTCTCCTCTGTAAACTGTGAAATCATTATCGTGTTAAATCCTTTACAAATGTTTAACTCAGTTCATATTATTTTTACCAGGAACTGTTTTAGCTCTCAAGTCTGGTTATCAGGGTTACCAATATTTGTTTTAGTTTAAAGATTTATAATAATCTACTTGTCATTGTCAACATCCTCCCAACATTATTAAATATATTTTTTTGTTTAAGTTTCTTGGCTTTCAAGATTAGGTTTTACGAGTGGTAATAACGGGTGACAACTAGGGGCGTCAGGGGTCTTCTTTGTTTACAAAAGAGTGTAATATTCCTTCTTGCACACAAGATTTATTATCTTACTATGTAACCCAAATATTTGTTTATATTTATTTAATTGGTTTATCTTTGCACATATATTAATTTGGTTTTGGAAAAAGATTATCTAAGTGTGATCTTTGTGTTAAACACCATGGTTTCGTTTTCAATAATCTTTTTCCTTATTTATTACAGAAAAATACAACTAGAAACAATGTCACTTTCAAATTAAGATCTATTTATCTCTAACCGATATTCTATAATAACAAGGTTTATGCTTATGAGAACTACGAGTATTGCATGGTTCTAGTTTAGCTTGAGAAACAAATGTTTCCTCTTTTTGGTTTTGTATTATTGTAATAATTTTTGGTTTTGTATTATTGTAATAATATTGAGCATTGTCTATTACACAAAAGAGTTATGTTTGTATTCAATCAACTACATTTGAATACACAATAAATTTCACTTGCATGCAATAAATGATTATACATAAATATTTTCTTTGTAGTTGTAATAAATGAATGCTCAGGTAATATTCTCTTACTGTAGTATCTACCAAAAGTGTTTTTTTTTATAATAGAAAACATTCTACTACAATTTCTTTAGTTGTTATTAAAAGATAATATAATTAAATAAAATATATATATCTATTTCATTATAACTAGAATGTAAAGTTACAACTATACCCTAATGTAGCAATTGATATTCATTAGTAGTAGAAACATAGTTAAAAGATAGGTAATGAAACATATCTGAGTTTGTTTTAAAATTGGGGACAAATTGAGAACAGAAGTTAGTTCCTCTCAACCCGAGACCAGAAAAGCCAAGTTACTTGCTCTTGTCACCCTCGAGCCTAATTCATTATTCCATAGGGACTCACAATTTTAATAGCCTTCTCAAGATAAATCAAAACTTGACTCTTTCTCATAACCATGAAGTTCAAATAATTCTCGCTATTGATTTTTGTTGATTTTTGTAGCCTCGGGAGGAATTCCCACAAGAGACCGAGGTTTCATGCATGTGGGAGTCTTCGTTGACACCATATTGTCCTTTCAGTTTGGTGAAAATCCCCTTGGATTTGGTTGGGGGCTTCATGGGTTTGGTGATGGGCATTGTGGGCTTGTGTTGGGGCTTCACACCCACAAAAAAGTCTAATTTGATTTTGAATTGTGGAGGGGCTTCTATGGTAAACCCTAGGGAATGCATATAAAGGAGAGATGTCATTGTGACATCTCATTGTGTCATCATAGAAGAATGGAGTTAGCATAAGTGATGTTGCACTTGTGCTAGAAGGCTTGGTGATTTAAGCAAAGGAAAATTCTTCTAGGGTGGCAAATATGGCCTAAGGTTGAGGACACTCTATTTTTTGTTCTTGGTAGGGAAAGGCACACCTCGCGTGTGGAAGAGAGAGACAAATTCAGAAGGAATATATCGTATGAAGTGTCCGTACAATTTTTCACATGTACATGGGTTGCAGTGGGAACATTCACATACGTATGCTGGTTGTTGAAGGAACAATCACATACATTCGTACAAGCTCTTCTAAGAAGGGGCATGTTTGTACAAGCTAATGCCAGGTGACCTCAACAAGTTGTACAGGCGGTCTATAGTAGATTTATGGGAAAAGGATATTTCCATAATATTTTTAAGGTTTCTTTTCTTGTTTGTAAATTGGAGGACAAGGTTGTCCTCAAATTTGGTAATTTTGAGAGGACTAGTTTTTTCCTCAGATTTGGTTCACCATCTTGACCTACTCGGAACAAGAAGATGGAAGAAGGACCTTAGTAATATCAGATGTTATGAATTTCATGACTTTTTTCATTATGCTTCACAATTTCCACACCAAAAGGGAAGAGGAAGAAGGAAAAAAATATCAACAACAATAGTTGATGAGGTTGCAGACAGGTTTTAGAGGGATATATTGTTGGTCTTTGACCTTTTAGGTACTATCTCCAGTAGGGAGAGATGGTTGATGGATAGCAGAGCATCCTTCCATATGATAGGTTCTAGAGAGTTGTTTGGCACTCTCACAAAGATTGGCTCTGACTTGTGTGTGTAGCTTGATATGGGAGCCAAACATTCAATACTAGGATCTAGTACCGTATTGTTTCAATTAGAGTTAGCAGAGATACCAAGAGTGTTAGATGTGTTGTGGGTTCCACAAATCAAGAGGATTTTCTTCTCAGTATCATAGATTGAGAGGAAGAGATATAGTGTATCATTTCAATATGGATAGTTATTGTTTGTGACTAGACAGTCTAGCTTGAGATCAACAATGGTTCTTGGAGTTAGGGATGGAAACCTATATAGGCTAAGGGGCTAGCCTATGAGTGTTGTGACCAGCAGGCGCAGTGAGACAAATGAGTGGGAGTAGGTGGCTCAATGAGTGGTGATGCATGTGACCCCACCAGTGATACGGGCTCAGAGGGAGACAAAGTTCAGAGAGATTAATCCATTAGGATCCAGGAGGGATGGGCATCCTCCCAAGACTATGCATAGGATAGTGGACATAGAGCATATGGCCACAGGGGATGTGCAAACTCAAAGGGAGTCAATTTTCAGGAGGATCATGTGATCTCATAGTGATGTTGATCTCAAAGAGAGTCATTTGGATCATAGGGAGAGATGGTCATCCATAGGGAGTTTAGCCTCAAGTTCAGTTCGGAGAGAGACATCTTCCATGACTGAAAGACATGTAGAGGAGTCGAGACATGAGATTAAGAGACACGATAATTCTAGGTCATATGAGACATCCATGGAGGATCCATGTATATAAGAACAGGTCATACATGTAGTCTACAAAATATTTGTGGGTAGAGAATATTTCCATAATATTGTTGAGGTTTGGTTTCTTGTTTGTATATTGGAGGATAAGGTTTTCCTCGGATTTTGTAATTTTGAGAGGACTAGTATTGTCCTCATATTTGTTAAATTTGAGAGAACTAGTTTTGGTCCTTAGATTCGTAGAATTGGATAAAGTTACAGAAAATAAATATTGTGTCTCTTGTGTATTAATGATTTATCTATGATCTTATTGTATGTTTCATTGTGCTAGAATAAGTTAGGAATCTCAATGTGTTTATGTTTACAATTCAATAGGGTTAACTGTGTATAAGTGTGGAAACAATAGACTAGAACTGAGGTGCAGTAAAATCTATGATCCAGGTCGATCTTGGTGGCCATCCACCTTTTCCACTGAATCAACATTTCAAGCCTATGGTTTTGATAAACCATGGTAATCACCCTTTTCATGGGGAATGGAATGTAATTCCATTTTCATTTTTTAATTACAGACATCATGTAATGATTTCCTAATGGTCTTATGTACATACTTACAGCGTTAATACACCGGATCTCATTAGATATTTCTAGTTAAGCGTGTTCGGGATAGAGTAGTTCTGGTATGGGTGACCTCCCAAGAAGTCCTATTTTTTTACATGCCTCTGGAATTTAATAAAATTAGACTAATTTATCCTACATACATCATGGGAATTGTTATCCTCTCACTCTCTCATATATAATTGAGGTGAATAATTCCCTTTAAGAAAGCAATGGAGTGTTTGCAAATATTGTTGCAAATGAAGTGTAGCCAACATCTCTTTATTTTTAGAGATAATCTACCCCATTCTGCCAGTTTGTGTTCTACAACATTTTTCTATCTTATTCATCAATAGAAGTTAGGTTTCTTGGTGTTTTTTTGTTCACTGCTATATGTTTGTTTTTGTCTCATTTTTTTCTCAGCATAATCTGGATCAGAGGTATGAGAGCAGTTTTCTCCTTGTAATTTCTCAAATCAGGTCCCAGACAAGGTTAAGGTATAGATATTTGGGTCTTGAGCTAGTTTCACTTGAGGACAACCTATCTTGCTATCCCAAGTGACCTTCTATGACGGAAGAAAAAAGAGATGAAAAATAAGGGGATCATTTGAACACATTGCTCAAGGAAGCCCTCATGTGACATAGGAATGAGATGATAGAGAAATTCTCTCATATCCTTCGAAGACTACCGATGGTGGAATCCTAAGCATCTTCAACAAGAAACCATTTAGGAGGTGAATCACCCTTCAAGGTACAAGTCAATTTTGATATACCCTTATTTGAAGGCCAAATAGATGCAGATGCTCTAGAAAAAATGGTTGAATATGCTAGAATTGTATTACTCCATTCGAAAAAACAATTGACAGGGAAAATATCACCTTCGTGCTCCTTAAATCCATTCCACATGTTATAGCTTGGTGGGAAGGTTATTGGGAGAGGAACGGCATGGATGAATATACGCCTTTTAAGAGAGAACCCACTTGGTCGGCCTTTGTATATTCCCCAATGGAGGAGTTCTACTATGTCGGACACTATGATGACCAGTACATGAGATGGTGCTAGAGTACACTAACATGTTTCATACCTTGCACTCAAAGATGGGTATCAAATACTTCGAGTGACACCTGGTTTTGAAGTATAGCAGTGTTCTACGCAGGTACATCCTTTCAGTGTTTCATGGAAACATGCACAAGAGACCTAGATAAAGCATACACAAACAAAACTTATCAATAAAAGGAAGAGAGATACACAATGAAAAATGAGAATCAATGTATATTATGATCTTATCAATGAGTGAGTGATATTCACTCATATAGGCAATGACATCCTATAATTATGAATGCATGCATAATAGTGATGGTCTAAGATTAGAAAGTCTAAAATTGAACTAGTCAGTTAACTCCCACTGAATTAGTATTAAAGTCTAAAATAGAACTAATCAGTTAAATCCCACTGAACTAGTGTTACTCCCACTGAGATAGTGTGCCAAAAATAGAAAATTATCCAACACCCCCCTGAACATCACTAGGGAGTAAAAAATGAGTCCCGGCTACTAGGCCATTTTAGGTACTCATGTACAATGCAACTAATGAACACTGAATAAAAACGAGGAAAGAGGGAAAACTACGTGGGAACAAAACCCCCCATCAAAAGGTAATGTATCAAAAGAAGAAAATGGTAGATGCTAGGAAATAGTGTTCTTCACTGTAAGATGATATCACAAAGTATGAAATTTCTGCTCACTGAAATTCTTAGTGAAGATGTAGAAATCTGTATGGATTTGTTGAAGTCCTTTGGCAACCTGTCTAGCCTTGTACCTCTTGATCCTGTGGACCCATCTACACCTGAAAATATTTATTTTTGGTGGAAGTGGAACCAAATGCCAAGTCTGATTCTCTAGGAGAGAGTCATGCTCCTCCTGCATGGCTGCTTGCCATCGTGGATTTTCCATAGCCTTATTGTAGGTTTGTGTATCAGTAGATTGAACCATATAGCAATGCATGGGTATCATAGGTTCTGAAGCTGTAAATACATGAGAAGGCTCATCATGCTGAGATCGAGTCCTCCTTGAATCCAATGGATTCCCTGCAAGGTTGCATGCTTCCTAAAGTGTGGTATGTGCCTTCTTGGGCATTTGTTGAAGCTTCGACACTAGATTCTTATCTGGTTGTACTACCTACTTATTTCCATGTACAAAATATGAGTGTATGGAATCATCTATGATGTCTGAAACTGATGGAAGCACAAGAGTACATGCATGTTGCAGTGGAGGTTCATGCAAAGTACTCTCCTTATGTGTAAGTAGAATAGAGGAGTCATCGTCAGAAAACTTAGTGAATTTGTACAACATTTACTTGTGATCCACCTCACCAATTGCAATGATGGAATTGTCATGCATGTCAATTACTGAAAATGAATCTGATGTAAATTCAACTGTTTTACCTTTCTGAGTGATTTGATAAACCGAGAGTAGATTCATAGAAAGCTTTGGAACATGTAGAACATTTTCAAAACTGCCATTGTGGAGTTTCACTCTCCCTTCTCCTGCTACTTCTACTAGAGTATCATCCCCCATGAGAATAGGGGGTCTTGAGCATGGACTCAAAGAAGAGAAAACTTCATCTTTCACTGCCATATGATGGGATGCACCAAAATCTATAGTCCATGAATCAGATGAGGAATTAATTGCAACCAGAGCATGATGATTACCTTTCTTAGGAGCATGATCTTCTTTTTTCTGCTTCTTGACTCCCTCTGGAATGAAGTTTCCAAGGTTGTTCTACTAAAGTAATTGTGCCATCAGATCAATTTATTTCTTTATGCATGTGGATTCTTCATGATTCTTTTTATTGCAGTAAGTGCATTTCTTTCCCTTCTTCTTCTTCTTGGAATCTGAAGAGTCTTTGGAACCTGAAGAATCATTAAAGGGTTTGGAATATCCCTCCTTCCCGTTCTATTTGGATGACCCTTTTCCATCATGCATGGTGAGTGCATGTGCTTTGGGATCTTTCATGAGGCCCATCTATATGAGTTTTGTCTGCTCTTGTGTAAGAGACTCAATGAATTGAGCCAACGTAGGCATTTTCCAATTTGTTCCAAAAAGACATCCGCCCGAAAGGAAATTGGAGACATATACAACGTATTCTAGTACTAGCTTGACCAAGATTGTTAGAATAAGGTGTTTCTCTTGTGTAGACTTATCAATACCACATTCACCCAAGATCAATAGAAAATATTTAAATTTAGTAAAAAAATCTTGTATATTATCAAAACTTTTAGGGTCTAAGGTATTCAACTCTACCTCAGGCATATGACCTCGCATCTCATCCTTCTTTCCAAAGTAGAGTATATTGGGATAAAGGAACACATTGTAGACATCTTCACTAAACCCCTACCAAGAGAGACATTTAAGTATCTTCGACATAAACATGGAATAATTTCTCCTCCACAGTGATCTACACATTTTTTGTTGATAAGACAAGGAAAGAGAAATAATTTGTGCAGATACAATAAAGAAATATTAATATAATTTTTTTTATGTATGTCGGCAATTTACTTCATCAAGAAGCAGCAATGGACAAAAGTGCTAGAAGAGAGAAAGTTCAGAAGCATTTTGTCAAGAGGAGTTGCCCTTTTCCATTGAGGTCAAAGGGAGAGAAAGAACAAAAACATGTAGATAGGGGGAGTATTGTTTACAGGGGGAGTATGAGTGTTTCCATTAATTCCAAAGGGGGAGATTTTTGGAAAATTGATTGTCATTGTTGCCAACTCTAGTGGAAGTCTAGAATCCTCTAGAAGTATTGGGTATAATTGAATAAGTCTCTAAAGTGGTCCCCTTATGGCATAACTTTAAGCATGGCCCTCATGGGAAGACACTTTGAATAAGTCTACAAGAATACCAGAGGTGTGTCATTATGCCCGATGTTGACTAAGGAAAATTAGGTTGAATAATACTTCAAGTGTATACGAAACCCTCGTAGATGGATAGTCTCCGTAATGTCATTTCCAATGGTAGGTGATATGCCACATAGTTCCTCACGGTTAGGGAGATGTGCTCTCATGAAGTTGGAATCCCTAAAGAAGGTTTAAGAATCCCATAATTGTTTGTAATTCATTAATGAAAAGGTAAAGTGGTTGTAACAACAAAGTTCAAGAAGCCCTAACGTTAAGGAAATAGGTTACTGGAAAAAGTATAAATACACCTTTAATAATATCTCATTTGTACACATAAAAGTTCATTGAATATCTATCTAAGTGAGTAAGTGATTCTTATCTAAGGTAACCAAAGATATATTAGGTGAATTTTAGATGGAAGAGGAAGGGAAGAAGGGTGAAATTCCAATGGATGATGAAGTCTTGCGATGATGTGTTCTAATGTATGTTATTTATAGGTCATCTTACCATTTTTTCTATAAATTGTTTTATATAATGAATCATATAGCTAAAATTGGAGGATATTGAGAAGACATTCCAAGGTACCTGTGGTAAAAATTTCAGCTTTTGGGTCATTATATTTTTGGAGATACACTCTGTGGAAGATAGGGTTTTGGGCTAGTCCTTAAACTAGTCTCAAACAAGTGTTCTAGGTAAAACAATCATAATTTATTTATAGAGGATCCAACTTCTGTGAGCCCAATTTAATTGGAAATATAGCATTATGTAGTATCTTTTGTGTTAGTTTCATAATCAAATATCAAATTTTGAGTGCGGGGCATGATGTACAATTTATCTCTCCATAATAGAATAAAATTCAAAAAGGTTTTCTATTTTCACTATAAATTTTGGTCTTAAATGTTTCAAACCCTGCAATTTTGAGGAGATGGAAAAATGATATCAAAGTATCTGTGGTTAAAATTTTAGAATTTTTTCAATTACAAGTACGGAGTCATTCTTCTTGAAAGTTAGGGTTTGTGACTAATCCAAAACTAGTCCCGTGAGACCAAGGTAAAGTTTGATGAAGATGCTATTTTGTTGTTGTTGAAGTTGAGGAAGAGATACAAGTCCGTAATCTTGTGTATCAACTCAGCTACATGATCAAAGCTGGATGTACATGGTATGGTACAAGTTTCAGCACATGGTTGATGTACATGGTATGGTATAGGTTGATGTACATGGTATGGTACAGGTCTTGGTACATGGTTGATGATTGATGTACATGGTTGATGGTTGATGTACATGGTTTGGTGATGGTTTTGGTATCCATCTGAGTGGATCTAGATACGGTTAGTAGATGATGATATATCAGTGACAGTGACGATGACAAGGACAATGACAGGTTGGATGATTTGTTGATCATCGGGTACAGGTTGATGTGATAGAGTGATGGTGAATGATTGATGTGACAATGATTGGTTGTTGTGAAGTGACAATGATAGGTTGATGTGACAATGACAGTTTGGTTGATGACACTGGAAGTTACAGGTTGATCAGTGGTAGTGACAGTTTGAGTCTACACTTATATTTCAAGGCAACAGGATGGGGCAAGGAAAGGGGGTTGTATCCTCCTTCCGGTTGGTGTTGGATAACTCAAGGATCTGGATCTTCCTTCAGGTTGATGCCTATAAATCAGGGGGTCGTAGCCTCCTTCAAGTTGGTTCCTATAAATTAGGGGGTCGTAGCCTCCTTCCGGTTGGTGCTGGAGAAATATGGGAGTTGGATATTCCTTTAGTTTGGTGCTTGTAAATTAGGGGGTTGGTTCCTCCTTCCAATTGGTTTTGGAGAATTTGGAAGTCGGCGCTTCTTATGAATGTAATATTTGATATATAAGAAAGCATTATGTGGTTTTCTCGCATTTGGGTTTCCACATAAGTTCTAGTGTATTGTGTATCTTTGGTTATTTTTTATGATTTGTTAATACTCCTCATGATATATTTATGATATATTTTTTATAAAGTAAATGACTACATGTTTTGATTTAAAGTGGTAAAATATTGCATAATATTGATTCAACCCCCCTCTCAATATTCCAACAATAACTCCTTGCTAAGGGAAGGGGTTGTGTAAGAAAATTGGTTACAATGGTGTATAAAATGGTTGAGGAGAAAATATACCTTATGGGGGATTAGTTCATTGGTTAGTTATCATATCCTTCATCAATTTGTACTTTGTAATATGGAGGAAATGGTGAGTGTAGTGACCAAACTCAACACATAATGCACAGGGGAAATGAGTCATAAGACCATTATTTTTTCCTCATTTGGTTTGGTTGTTGTTACCATAATTGTTTTTATGTTTTCCTAGGTTATCATTCCCCCCAACATTGTTGGGTGTGTTGGGGGCATTTCCCCTGGGTCCTCAAGGTAGGTTTTGTTGTTTTTTCTTCCTTTATTATTTCCATTATTTCATGGGTTTGAGGGAATGACTAGGTTTGATTTCTTAAATTCTCAAAACTACTAAGTAAGTGAATGTTGAACAAATTTAACACTATCATGCCATCTAGTAGATGGTGGTATCATGGTTCCTGAAAATGGACCAAGGAATGGGCAGTAAGGATTGTCCTATGAGGGGCCATTATATGTGTTGTTGGTTGTGAACATGCCTTCACTACAGTTTTGACTATTTCATGAGGAGCCATGCACATGTTGAAAATATGTGATTCATAGGGAGCCATCCTAGGACATGAGTATGATGGACTTGGTCCACCATGTTGGTTGATGGGAGTGGTTTAAGACATATGCCCATATGTGGGTTTCCCTTATGAATTGTCAGCGTTACTCTGAGAGGTGCTAGCTCTATTGCAATGCTTACTCTAATGATTGGTGGCATAGGGGGATGGTTGGACATATGGGTTACGGATGTGGCCCATAGATCCTATTAGTTCATTAGTTGAGTGAGATTTACCAAGATTTTCTTGTTTAAATGGATGAGGGTGAGGTGCATATAGTATGATTGTGTATAAATACCCTGACTAGGCATAGATTAGGTCAAAATCATGAGTTTTGAGAATGGTCTCATCTTCTTTTTGAGGCATGGTGGTGGCCAAGTCTTTGGCATTCAAGGGTGAGATGGATTTCAAAAGCTAATCCAAGAGGATTTTTTCTTTGACTTCAATATTACACAAGCTACATTTTCAACACCACTCATGGATGTGATCCAAGATTTGTGTGGATGTTATTTGTCAGAAATCAGTAAGAATTTTCAATCCCATGTTATGAAAAACCGATAACTGGAAAAACACCAAGAATACATTAGCTAATGATGCAAATTTTACATGAATGGTCTAACTGAAGAAATAGCAAGACTGAATGCTTCCTTTGTATCAAAGGAAGTCCCTTAAGGAAAAAAAAAAGGTTTAGGTGATTTTGGATTCACAATGGTTCCTAGTTGTGTCAATTGGTTGTGATTATCAAGTAAAGGGTCACTAAAAGAATTCTAATAAATGAAGATCCCATCAAAGAAAATATGTGTAAACATGATATATATGTTCCTATGTTGCAACGATTTTTTGAATTTATTTCACTTTAAATCACTGGATATTTTTTCATGGAGGGGGGTTTCACATGATGGTCTCGAAAAAAAAAAAACGTGTCCTATGGATCTAACAACCTTCCACTCAAGTGTAACTAGCCCTTCCAAAATATATCAATGGATGGGATATGAATCCATTGAAAATGAAATTGAAGTTATGGAAGACAGTGACAAGCACAGTGATAGGTTGGATGATTGGTTGATCATGAGGTACAGGTTGATGTGAGAGTGATGGTGAATGGTTGATATGAAAGTGATTGGTTGATGTGACAGTGACAATTATAGGTTAATGTGACAATGACAGGTTGGTTTATGACACTAGAAGTTACAAGTTGATTACTGGTAGTGACAGTTTGAGTCTACACTTATATTTCAGGGTGGAAGAACATGGAAATGAAAGGGGGTTGTATCCTCCTTCCGGTTGGTGTCAGAGAACTCAGAGAGTTGGAACTTCCTTCATTTTGGTGCCATTAGATCTGGGGGTTGTATCCTCCTTCAAGTTGGTTCCTGTAAATCAAGGGGTCATAGCCTCCTTTCGGTTGGTGTTGTAGAACTTTGGGAGTTGGAGATTCCTTTAGTTTGGTAATTGTAAATCAAGGGGTTGGTTCCTCCTTCCAGTTGGTGTTGGAGAATTTGGAATTTGGTTCTTCCTATGAATGTAATATTTGATATATAAGAAAGCATTATGTGGTTTTATCCCATTTGGGTTTCCACGTAAATTCTGGTGTACTGTGTATCTATGGTTATTTGTTATTATTTCTTGATACTACTTGTGATATATTTATGATATATTTTTTATAAAGTAAATGATTACATGTTTTGATTTAAACTGGTAAAATATTGCATGATATTGATTCACCCCCCCTTTCAATATTCCAACAAAAACTCCTTGCTAAGGGAAGGGATTTTGTAAGACAATTGGTTACAATGGTGTAGAAAATGGTTGAGTGGAAAATATCCCTTATGGGGGGTTAGTTCCTTGGTTAGTTATCATATCCTTTATCGATTTTTACATTGGAATATGGGGGAAATGGTGAGTGTAGCGACCAAACTCAACACATAATGCACGGGGGAAATGAGTCTTAAGACCATTATTTTTTCCTCATTTGGTTTGGTTGTTGTTACCATAATTTTGTTTATGGTTTCATAGGTTATCATTTCCCCCAAAATTGTTAGGTGGGTTGGGGGCATTTCCCATGGATCCTCAAGGTAGGATTTGTTGTATTGTATTCCTTTATTCTTTCCATTATTCTGTGGGTTTGAGGGATTGACCAAGTTTGATTTCTTAAAATTACTAAGTAAGTGAATTTTGAACAAAATTAACACTAGCATGCCATCTAGTAGATGGTGGTATCATGGTTCCTGAAAATGGAAAAAGGAATGGGCAATGAGGATTGTTCTATGAGGGGACACTATATGTGTTGTAGTCTGTGAACATGCCTTCACTACAGTTTTGACTATTTCATGAGGAGCCATGCACATGTTGCAAATATTTGATTCATAGGGGGCCATTCTTGGCCCTAAGTACGATGGAATTGGTCCACCATGTTGGTTGATGGGATTGGTTTAAGGCATATTCCCATATGTGGGTTTCCCTTATGAATTGTCATCATTACTCTGAGAGGTGTTACCTCTATTTCAGTGCTTACTATAATGATCGGTGGCATAGGGGGATGGTTGGGCATATGGGTTATTGATGTGGCCCATGGATCCTATTATTTCATTAGCTGAGTGAGATGTACCAAGAGTTTATTGTTTAAATGGATGAGAGTGAGGTGCATATAGGATGATTGTGTATAAATACCCTCACTAGGTATAGATTAGGTCAAAATGATGAGTTTTGAGAATGGTCTTATCTTATTTCTAAGGCATGGTGATGGCCAATTCCTTGGCATTCAAGGGTGAGTTGAATTTAAAAAACTAATCCAAGAGGATTTTTTATTTGACTTCAATCTTCCACAAGCTACATTGTCAACACCACTCATGGATGTGATCCAGGATGTGTTTGGATGTAATTTTAAGAAATCAGTAAGAATTTTCAATCCCATGTCATGAAAAACCGATAACTAGAAAAACACCAAGAATACATCAGCTAATGATGCAAATTTCATATCTGATCTTGTTGCTTCATTAACATATTACTTGTCAGACATCCTGGTGAGGATTTTTTGAAATAACCTAAGCCAAATAGGATCATCCATTATGTTGTTAGAAGAGAACCATAAGTGAAAGGTTGTGATATTGTTGGTTGGATATTCACCTAGTCATCCCTTTAATTTTGGAAGGTTCAAGGGGAGTGTTTTTGGCATGGGTGTCCAAGCTAGGACATTTAAGATGGGGTAATTGGTAAGCTTCAACAAATATGGGATATTTTAACTAGCCATATGATAAATTAGGAACGTTATGTGGTAGTGGAGGTGGTGGTGATGGTACACCTACCATTGGGATTGTTTAATGAAGACCTGTAACTAAAAAGGATGAGCTCCCTAAAGGAGATCCCGAAGGAAATGAGTTTTTCAATGATGATGTAAGAATAGTTGATCCTAACAATGATGCACCCAAGGGCGACTGGGATGGGTTGTTGATGGTATAAGTGGAGAAATAGTGATACTATGAATGCTTCCTCTATATCAAAGGAAGTCCCTTAAGGAAACAAGAATGTTTAGGTGATTTTGTATTCACAATGGTTCCTAGTTGTGTCAATTGGTTGTGGTTATCATGTAAAGGGTCACTAAAAGAATTCTTATAAATGAATATCCCATCAAAGAAAATATGTGTAAACATTATATATATGTGCCTATGCTGCAACAATTTTTTGAATTTATTTCACTTTAAATCACTAGATATTTTTTCATGGAGGGTGGTTTCACATGATGGTCTCGAAAAAAAAAAACACTTGTCCTATGAATTTAAAAACTTTCCACTCAAGTGTAACTATCCCTTCCAAAAGATATCAATGGATGGGATATGAATCCATTGAAGATGAAAAATGAAGTTATGGAAGACTCGGTTATAGTGAAGGGAATTATAGGCATATCCTATTGGAACTGGTCACATTTCCCAATGGCCAATTCTATCTATCTCATATGCAAATGTAACCCACAAATTCCACCTAAATATAAATCCTAATTTCCATCACTAATATACCTTTCTCAAGTGTGGGAAAGGAGCTCTTAGATTCAAGAAATCAATATTCATAGTCAAACAAGAGATATGTGGCTCAAGGAGACTAGCAAGAACAACTTGACCTCAACATATGACCCCACATGGTATCTCCTTGCCTTGGATTTTTCACACTTGAAGTAAATAATTTTTAAGCTCCCTAGGACAACTTTTGTGTTTCATATGACAAACAACTATGGGGATTTATTTGGATACATATCCTCACAATCCAAATCTAAAATAATAATTGTTTTGTGACCTATAATGGAGGAATTAAGTATGTTAGATTCTTTTGTTGATTGATTTTATGGGGCTAAACTAGCATCATGAGCCAACATATTTACTTTGTGGTGTAATAAAGGACATATTTTAGATTTCTAACATTTTCTAATTCACCACTATCATTTTATGGGCACAATATGGAGAGAAAACTATTAGGTCCTTCATGTGTGTGCTTCACATGAAGAAAAACTAATGTTTGATATTGGTGTGCTTGAAAATAAACTTGCAAAAGCTTAAGAAATTTGATGAAAGCAAACTATCTGAACTTGAAGGGTTCTTTATCCACCTGCTTAATTTCTAGGTGTTGTGAACCTTTGCAAATATATAAACTACACTAAAAATGAAATTTGTAAAAACTTAAAGAAAATTTTTGAAGTAAAAATATGTGAACTTTAGGGGCTCTTACTCCACCTAATTAACTTCTAAATATTTGTGAAATTTTCGAATAGAAAATCACAAAACAAAATAAAAAAATGTACAAAGTGTTATGAACATTGGCTCCACCTCCTAGCCACTAAGTGATCTATTTTCCAAGTAAATGAAATGAGATGAGAACATCAACCTATACTTCCTAAAAAATTAAGGCTTGTTACCTAAATGGACTAATTTTTTTTTTCCTAAGGCCTATAAACTATTCAAATTGACTCTCATGGGTTTTTATAGAGATAGTGATACAAGTTATGCATCAAGATAGATAAACAAACCACAACAAATAATTTTACAGCTGACACATAGTCAATATGCAAGATTTCCATGGGAAACTATGTCTCTTCCATGGAATTTTCATAGAACTAAGAAAAACAACTATGAAAGACATCAAGTTCAAGGAAAATGGAATTTTTGGAATGCATCCTATTAGAGAAATTTTGAGGTAAAAAATGGGCCTCAAAACAAAACGAATTATCAACTTTAATTTTAAAAGAGCTAATAGAATTCAAGATGATGATGCCAACCATAAGGGTAAATATTTTTGGAGGGGATGGAAAACAACTAAGTTTTTAATCATATTTGTGACTTGTATCCTTATATTTTTACTCAAATTTAAAGTATAGGTTTTACATCAAATGACTACCCACTCTCCAAACATTTGATAGACCCATGGTGAGATAAACTTGAAATACATGAAAAAAGTCGTGTCTCTTTTCGAGAAAAAACATTGTTTTCATGTATTTTCGGTCTATCTCATTGTGGGTCTATCAAAAGTAAGAAAAGTGGGTAGTCATTGGATGTAAATTTTAATTCCACACCCAACAAGTGCCTACACTTGAAATTTGACTAAATCTATAAGAAAATAAGTCAAAAATACAATTAAAAAAAGTAGTTTTCTTTCTTTCCCTTTGAAAATTCATAACTATTATTTTATTGTTTTCCTTAGGAGGCCCATTTTAGACCTAGAAATTTCTCTAATGCATGAAGAATGATTTTTTTATTAAAAGTGCAAGCTAGTTAACATTCCTGCAAGTCACCAAATGCTAGAAAATAACTAAAAATTACCTAATAAGTGAGATATATTGATCTAAACCCATGTGTGATTCACCAATATATGTTGGGTATTTTGTTACATTGGTGAGAAAAAACCCTTTGTTTTAGCTAAGCTATGACCTGAAGAATATGTTAGCACTCTGTAAACTTCGTTCAGCTAAGAAAAAAAATGACAGAGGCAAGCTACAAACCAACTTTGAGGCTTGAAACTAGCCTTTCGGACCTGGAGAGGGATCTCTCTTGAGACTTTGTCTCTGTATAAGATATAACTTTAAACTATGGACTAGATTTAACACCTTTAAACAATATTTTTCTGGTTCTATTAGTGAAAGAAAGAAATACCTTGGGCTATGTGGTCGATTTAATGAAAACGATAGAAACAAATGACTCGATGACCGAACTCGAGAGGATAAAGGATAAATGAGCAACAATATTCAGTTAAAAATCATTGTGTGTGGCAAGAGAAAAACACATGAAGCAACTCAGAGCACCGTTGGGGATGAATTCATATTTGACTTAGAAGAAACACAGTTTGTCTAAATGGTGCGAATCTAGAGCACTGCGCGGTGAATTCTTGATTTGAAATCACGTTCCAATTTAGACAGAAATTACAGATGTGAATATAAAGAGCACATGAAAGTACATACGCATAGAAACAATACAATACATCAGACTGCCATTGTTAGAATATTTTCATCAAAGCTTCAGGACTTTTGCATTAAGTTTCAATCAGATAAAAAAACTACAATCAATAGTCATTGTCTACACTGTTTTTCCAACCAACCTGGATTACATTGAAAGGGTGGAATATATAGACAAGGGTGTGCCTCTTGGGATACCCTATTCTCTAACTACTATCCATAGAAACTGGGTTTCGAATACCCTCTGTCAGATAGCTCTTTAGATGGCATTTTACTAAAAAAGAATTGACTGCACTCGGTCACATCATAGTCGCTAGTCTTTGCCACGACATTTTAGTCATCATCAAGGTCTCGTCGTTAGAAAACTATTTGTCAATGTTTTCCTTCGACAGGGAATCTGAGCGATCAAGTGTTCTGTCAAAATCCTGCTACGCA
Organism: Picea engelmannii; assembly: GCA_009831015.1. NCBI lineage: Eukaryota > Viridiplantae > Streptophyta > Pinopsida > Pinales > Pinaceae > Picea > Picea engelmannii. Next base: position 767,300 of record ML778953.1, read on the forward strand.
TTGTAACGGCCTCGATCTTTGTCACGCGATTGTTTGTTGGTGTGTGCATGTGGTGAGTGAATACATACCCTTGTAGGAGCCTCCAAAATGATAACCCCAGCTAGGGAACAATGCCTCTTTTCGAACTATCGAACGTCTAGTGTACACCTGTCCTTCGCAATGGATGAGATTCCATCATTGTACGTCGTATGTTTTCCATGCAGGTATCTATCAAGGCCCAAGTTCGCGCCAGATTTGAAGGGACAAAAACGAAGTTGGTCGATCATGTGTATGGTCCCATTTGTAGTTTGGTTGCTCGAAGCTATCTCCTGAGAGACCAATTTTCCCTTTTCAGGTTCATAAGTTTCCATTGCAGAGCCTCGTTCCCTTTTAGCTTCTTCTATGCGCTGGCTAGAGTCGTGTGGACTTTCTCCATGATTGGTTCGCATTCCCTGAAGTGTATCACAATCCTTTCTTCTGACACCCTATGTGTTTCACGCAGTTGTATGATCATATCCTACGCTTCCCTGAGTTGTCTCTTTAGCCAAGTCATGTGTCCCTTGTGGCCTTGTGATGTTGATACCTCGAGCGTCTTTGTCGCTAATTGTTGTCTCGGTTCTCTATTTTCCCAGCATAGCTCAAAAATGGCAAGTTGTGCTTGCTTCAACTACCGCAACATCTCACGAACGTTTGTGCTTTCAATGTCTGCCTCCTCCTTCTACCCCGACTTTCTCTACTTGTGCCTTCGACAGGATCCAGCCGAATAGCACGCATGAGTAATTCTTCGGTGGCTGACTTTTTGTGCGGCTCGCTCGGGACTCTAGTCTCCCCAGCTTCCTTATTTTTCCTTGGCTTGTCCCTCCTCTGAGGTGTTAGTTTTTTGGGGGACAGGGCTTCCAACGTCCTTCCTTCCTTCGCATCCGTCCCTGCTTTAGCCTCTGTGCGGTGTGATGTTTCCCTTTCTACAGGTAGATTGAAATCTTCCTTTGGATCCTTGAGGATGCCTGTTATAAGTAGAAACGAATCCCAGTTATTTCCCAATCTCTTTAACTCCTCCACCATCAGTAATTTAATCAATGATACATGTGATATTTTCCTCTTCGACTGATCTGCCTCAGCCGAGGCGTTGTTTTCCATATCTCGGAGGCTTTGGTGCAAGAAAAAGGCCATATTTAACGATCTCCTCCCTGTGAAGTGCATCAACAATCTAATGTGATGTGAAATTATTATGTCAAACCTTCCCTCACAAGTGAAATATTTCCTAATCGCTTCCATCAGTTTCTGAAAAGGCCCTTGCAAATATCTACTTGGAACGCCTATTTCGACTTTCCCACCTAAGCAATCCCATTTGATAAAATCTTTGTAACACTATGCGTCCAAAGGCATGCCTTTGAACCACCTTTCACTGCATGAAGGGATCTCTGTCATGGTCGACAGAGTTTCCTATGTCACTTGGAAAATGACACATCCAATTACCACGCGGGACCCATCGAACCTGAGTGCAAACTGCTCCGCTAGTGTCGTGTTGAATCCTTGGATTTTTCTATAGAAGGTCATGCATATGACCTGCTCAAAAGACACCCTGACCTCTGAATCTTTATTGACCAGTGTCAATCTTTAAGGATCGAGTCCAGCATTCCTACCACTTCGCGCACCTTTCCTTATATTCTAGGATGTCGTCATGGTGCAATGCGTATTGGTTCTCCGCGTGGTGGATTTTGCATGAGCCAAAGGTGGTAACCTCAATTGACCTGGGCTTGAGAGAAGAATTGCAGGCGATGCATAAACTTGATTGATGAACATAATTCATGTAGAGCACTCGAAATTTATAATTGGGCGAGCGAGGGATGGAAACGTGTCGGGGGACATTGAATTCATGGCAACTGGGGGTTTCAGAGCAAGTTTTAAGATTTTCACAGTACATCCGCATGACGGGTATACTTTAGAGTGTGTGAAGTACAGCTGATAAGAGCTACAGGGATTATGTGATACGAGCACCATGATTTTTCATTATTTCTGACTTCATCATTAGTTGATGATGGTCACTTCATCCACCAAAGCAACTTCTATTTAACAAATTGTCTCAACTTTAGGTGTGTGAGACCTTCTCTTCTGACAAGACCCAAATATTTGTGAAAATACCTTTACCCCTTACACATGTTTTGGTTATGAAATCCCTTCCCGACTCCAAGGGCCAACCGACCACTTGATGACTTCGACCCATTTTATTTTTGGCACCTTACCTCACACACTTTGACACACAGACTCTGACTCGACTAAGACCGACTCTAACTGAAAAAATGGCGGTGCTAATAGCTGGCTCCAGTGGGGATTTCTATCCTCCAAGTGAGGTGGAAAAGAATAGTAGACCATGTTCCTGACCATTGGGCCTTATTTTCGACTTCCAAACTCTGAAACAACAAAATAAAAAAAATAAAAAAACACAATCTAAACCTTCTTGACACATTTTCGACTAGACTCAGCATAAACTCAGGGCCTTCACTCCGAGCTTCAATTTTCTACCGACATACTAACTCTAAAGGGCTTCTTTGAAAACAAAAAAAAAAAAAAAATGACTATTTACAATGACAATGAAATTTAAACCGGTTTCATTACACTAGATAGTGTTCGATGAACATGTCGTTTACATGCCCCCAATTAGTGGAATATCCATTGAGTTCTTCTAATAGATATGCATTGTTCCCAAAATTCGCACAGATTCTGAACGGACCCATCCAAACATGATCAAATTTTCCGTGCTTTCCCTTATCTTTGTTTCTCACGTCCCACTTTAGCACTAGATCCTCCATGTGAAATTCCTCCTGTTTAAAGTGCTTGTCGAAAGTGTTCTTCATCCTGTCCTGGTGAAGTTGCGATCAGTTGTAGACCTGATCCCTCATCTTTTGTACATGACTCAACTGACTTATCCTTCTCTGCATATCATCCAACTCGGCCTCTTTCTCTTGCATCAACGTCCTCACAGGAAATCCTAGCGAGGTAGGGAAAATTGCGTCCATGCCATACACAATTTGGAATGGTGACATGGATATGGATTTTTTGGTAGTGAATTTGTCCAACCACATCACGTAAATAATTTTCTTATACGAAGCCTTCTTATTTTCCTGCAAGATTCGTTTAATGATCTTGGTTAGACTCTTATTAGAAGATTTTGCTAACCCATTACCCTGTGGGTAATATGTTGTGGAATGTCTCAGCGTTATATTGTAGTCCTTGAAAAAATTCTCCATTTTCTTGGAATTGAATGAAGTCACGTTATCTGTGATGATATTGACAGGGCACATGAACCTAGATAGGATTTTTGTCTCCAGGAACTAGATGATGACCGTGTCAGTAACTTGCTTAGTCAGAATCGCTTCGATCCATTTCATGAAATATTCCATGGTTGTAAGTATCCGTAGTTTTTGCATCAAGGATGGAGGATGAATCTCTCATATGAAATCCAGGCCACATTGCATGAACGATTCTTTGAATAAGATCCATTTTCGCGGCAGGGGTTGTATCTTTCTCCTTCCATCGAAAATATGACACTCATGGCAACTGGACACTTTTTTGTACATGTCTACGAAGATGGTGGGCCAATAGTAATCCGCTCTGAGAATTTTATGCATGGTGGTTTTCCAGTAGTGATGTCCCCTACATTCGCCTTTGTGGAACTCTTTGATGGCCTGTTTCACGTCATCTTCTAGTATGCAACTCAAAAATATCCCTCCCGGATCTTTCCAATACAATGAGTTGTCCAGGATGCAGAACTTAGTAGATTTGATCTTTAATAATATGGCCTTGGTCTTACTTAAACCTGGAGGAGATTTCATATTCCTCAACACATAAATGATATTTGTATACCATGTTGAATCGATGAACTTATGAGCCACTTGCACAGTTGTTTATTCCTAAGGATTCTTAGATAAATCAGCGATGAAGTTGATTCCTAGGTCGTCGCAGTTCGATTGCACCATCATTTTTGCGAGCCCCTGTATTATGATCAGCTTTGTGGGCTTGATTTCAAGGTTGTATTCCAGCATGGCCGTGATCCACTTACCTCTTCTTCCCTTAGGGTCAGGCTGTGTCAGGATATCCTTGATAGAGTTGTTAGGAACGTAAGTAATAACGTGGGAGTGTAATATGTAATTTATGAACTCCTTTAGAGATTTCACTAAGGCGTACACTTGTTTCTCCATAATTTCATACCTCAGTGGGGAATCCCTTAACGTCCTACTGAAGTAGGCTATACGCTTCTCAAAATTTTGTAACAATACGCTAGCAATGGTATGCTCTAAGGAGAATGAGAACAAGATGAAATTCTTCGTGAAATCCGAGATGGCCAACACGGGAGCTTTGGTCAGTGCTATCTTGATGTATTCAAATGAATTTCTGGCATCAGGGTTCCATTTGATCTCGTTCCCCGTTCTGAGCATACAGGTGATATGCTCTATAATTTCTGCCAGGTTCGAGATGAACCTTCTCAAGAAATTCATCTTCCCAAGAAAGATTTCACCTCCTTCTTGTTGCGTGGAGTGTTGATTTTCTGATTCCTTCAACCCTGTTGGGGTCTATATTTATACCTTCTTTTGAGATGATGTGCCCCAACAGTTTCCCCTCTTTCATTCTGAAATGTGATTTTTTCGGATTCAAAGATATGTTGAACTTCCTGCACTTTTGGAAAACTTTCTTCAAATGCTCGAGGTGTTGTTCGTCAGAGTCAGAGTACACTATGATGTGGTCTAGATAGATCATGATAATTTTTTCCTTTTCCTCGACAAATTCTATATCCATCGCCCGCTGGAAAGTAGCTCCAGCTTTCATCAGGCCGAAGGGCATCTTAGCGTACATGAACGTCCCCCATGGTGTCGTGAAAGATGTCTTTTCCCAGTCATCTGAGTGTAGCATGACTTGATTATAACCCGAAAAACCATTGAACATAGACATCTTATGGGACCCAACTACCTTTTGTAGGATATAGACCATCTTCGAGAGAGGGTAGTTTTCCTTGAGGGATACTTTGTTCAAATTCCGAAAGTCTACACACAACCTTATTTCGCCGATACTTTTCCTTACAGGTACCAGATTTGCAACCCATTTTGAAAACCTTAAAGAAATGATAATTTTGGCTTCGAAAAGTTTATTTACCTCCTTTTCGACTAGCGGTAGCAATAGGGGATTTATCTATATCATCTTTTGCTTGAAATGATTTTGGTCTTCTTTAATAGGAATGACATGTTGAATCACTTTGGTGTCATAAATTTTGAAGTCATCGTAAATCCAAGCAAAAACGTTGGGAAAATCCTTCATGAGCTTGATGCAATCGTGTTTGACCTCTGGACTGAGAGTCTTTGATAGTTTGATTATCTTCGGATTCTCCCGGGTCTCGATATTACAATCCTCAACATCCTTGTCTTTTGCAATGATCTTGGGATTTCTAGACATGTCGTTTTCATCAAAAATATTTTCCAACGGAACTAATTCATTTGGGATGATATTATTCTTAAGTTGTACTATGTCCCTTCCAGTGATCTAGTTCTGAAAAGGGTCATTGTCACTACGTGGATCCATGCTTTCGTCTTCATCGTAGTAGTACTCATCATCAATGTTCATATTAGTGAACTCATCGCTCATTTGGAGAAATCTCTCCACCTGTTTGTCATCCTCAAACACCTACCAATACTTGATATTATTGAGCATTGCCAGCATGTGTTTGACTTTGATCTCATACCTCCTATTTGGAAAAATGGGGATTTTAAAAACTGAGGCTAAGGTGGCCAATGCATCCACAAACAGATTCTTCCCCCTCGGGATTGTCGACAAATTATACTCCAAGAATTCTTCAAGGAGGTCCAACACTAGGTTTATGTACGCTCTTAGTCTGGGGCGCTTGTATTGATATATGCCTTTCAATTGATTTATAACGAGCTCAGAGTCTCCATGCACCGCTATCCTTTTTGTGCCCAACTCTTTCAAAACTCTCAGGCCCAAAATCAGTGCCTCGTACTCAGCCATATTATTAGTGAAATCGGAAGAGAGTTTGTATGAGCAGAGTTTTGTGCCCACCTTAGGATGATTTATCCATACGCCGACCCCTACCCCTTCCTTTCTAATGGCTCCATCTAAACCCATGTTCCACATTTCATTCTTCGCGTAGTTCCTCAGGTCTGCGCACTCTATTGCTCATCGCGTCATCAACAACCATGACAATTGTCGGTTCTTGTTCTTCAAAACTCATGTCATTGTAAAATATGGAGGAGTCAATCTCAGTGTCGAAGGACTAGATAGGGTGGTTATTAGTGCTCACCATGTATTTCAGTAGTGCTTCCCTTTATAACCGTCTATCCTGGCAGAAAACAGGGATGGTGGCGTAGGACATGTCCATTTGGAGAGTTCCCTCCAATTTCACTGCCCGTGACCTAGATAATAACATGGAAAATTTGGGGGGTATATCGTCCACGACTACATCCATAATCAAATTATTAGAAGGGATTTGGGCCAGTGACACGAACAAATATTTTATTAGACCCAAACATTTCACTTTTCTTGAATCAAAAGAAAACATATCCTTATAGGGCCTAGTGATGTCCAAACCCAACTCATCCATGATTACTTTGGGCATGAGATTGTGCGACGTGCCTAAATCTAACATGGTGTTATGCAAGGTCATTTCATGAACCTTGAGACTGACATAGAACTAGGGAACGTCCTTAGTATCGCTCATCTCCTTTACGCACGGGCCAAACAAAATGGCAAGGTGATCATCGTGGACGTTCAGGGTGTCAGGAGATCCCCCCATCTTTAACATTTTAATAATTTGATCTCAATATTCTCCTTTCTTGATGAGTTCGTTGAAAGGGATGGAGATTTTAATCTTGGCCATTTCATTCTCAAAGTTAAAAGGGGGAGATACTTTTCTACCTCCTTGACATGTATCTCCCGGCTTGTTTCTTGTGCTCTCTTCAGAACTTCCTCCTTCGACTTTGCCTTTTCCATCGCATCCTTAGTCGGGTTGTCTTGTTTTAGTCGGCTTGTGGAAAGGGTATCCGCCGGAGTTTTCTTTGTGGGATTCGTCTGTTGAGGCTCTCTTATGGGATTTTTCTGTTGAGGCTTTGTGGACACCTTTTTTCTCCTGAGGTTGTATTTCTTTTGGAATTTCATGATGGAATTGTGGTAACCTCCCCTGAGTTCCTCTGTTTTCTAGGACAATGTGTCATCCATCTCCAGGATAATGTCATCATTTTCTCTCATGTATTGATCATGCTCCCTCTTTTTCAAGAACACGTGTGTGTCCTTGTCATCGCAGCAATGCATTTGATCCTCGAACATTTGATCAAAATATTCATCCGCATAATTGTTTTGGAATGGGGTCCTTATTTGTTGGTCGCCCTGGTCTCTCTACTCCCTTTTCCTGATTTGCGGGACTGGATCTCTTCTGGGTTTCTTATTCCTAGGTTGGGGATCATGTTGTTCTTGGGCGACGTGTTGTTTTCCTAGGGACATTATTTCCATCAATTTCTCCATTGTATTCATCATCAAGTCAAACTTGTCCTCTGAGGGTCGAGAGGTCCATGGCTGCGCATCTCCTTGGGGTTTCCTCTGGCCTCTGTTGAAGTTCTATTTTATCTTTCCCGATGCCATCAGGTTTACTTTGACTTCGATTGCATCGCTCATCATAGAATGTAAATTTGCAAACCTTCTCTCCCTTAACAACAAGGAGAAATCACTGTCGAAAGAGTTGGCATATCACAGTTGCATAGCCCCAGAAGGCGATTGGAATTCTATAGGAATTGAGTTGCAAACCCTCATGAAATGGGACAAGAACTCTTGCACCATCTCATCCACGCTCTCTTCATATTTTTATACTGTGTTAGTAGCTACAAAGGATTCTTTTTTTCTCCCCATATAGTGATGAAAGACGTTTTGAATGCGACAAAGTCTTGAATGCTTGTTGTTGGGAGCGCTTTGAACCACTTTCTCACCTCCCTCGAAAGACTTTGCGCGAACAACCTCATTTTTATGTCTGCATGGTCTACCTCTTCTAGGTCAACGAAATCGTTGAACCAGTCCAGATGCTTTTGGGATGAAACGTTTCCTTCAACGTCGTAGAGTTTGATCCTCTGGTTGTAGTTCTGGGGAAAATCATGTAGTTGGGCTAGAACAACAAGGGGGTTGAATTTGGATTCCATTTCTCTAGGGGAGTTTTGGATTTGGGGGATGTTCTGAGCGAGATTCGCATCTTGCGGGATTAGATATTGAAACCTCTCCTCATCAAAAACTATATGGTCCAAGATGGTTTCTGATTTAGACCTAAACAAAGTTTGTTCGAACAAAGCGTCAAACTCAAGGTCGTCAATGCTTTGAGCCCCGTCCTTGAGCAAGGATATATTTTTGTCTAGGTAGTAGAACGGGTATTGTTCCTGCTCCCTTACCCTGCGCAGAAGTATCTCGGGATCATACACAGGCTCTACGGGGTTCAGGTCAGGATTGGCTCTGGTATAAATGGTCTTTAGAGCCAGGTTTTTTGAATAGTTCTACTACGTGGTACTAGTCTTTTCCACTGGAGTCGCCTGGGTAAAGGTTTCATCCAATATATTTGTTTTCCCCACCATTACCCTCAAGGGTCAAAACTATAGATTTTTTCGTTCTCTTAGGGAAAAGTTATTCAATTTTTTCCCTGACAACGATGCCATAATGTTAGCGCTCTGTAAACTTCCTCTGGCTGAGAAAACAAATGACAGAGGCAACCTGCAAACCAATATTGAGGCTCGAAACTAGCCTTTCGGACCTGGAGAGAGCTCTCTCTAGAGACTTCGTCTCTGTGCAAGGTATAACTTTAAACTCTTGGCTAGATTTAACACCTTTAAACAATATTTTTCTGGTTCTATTGGCGAAAGAAAGAAAGACCTTAGGCTATGGGGTCGATTTAATGAAAACGATAGAAACAAATTACTCGGTGACTGAACTCAAGAGGATAAAGGCTAAATGAGCAACAGTCTTCAGTTAAAAATCGTTGTGTGTGGTGAGAGAAAAACACATGAAGAAACTCGAAGCACCATTGGGGATTAATTCAGAGTTGACTTAGAAGAAACATTGTTTGTCTAAATGGCGCGAATATAGAGCGTTGCGCGGTGAATTCTAGACTCGAAATCATGTTATGATTTAGACAAAAATTACATATGTGAATATAAAGAGCACAAGAAATTACATATGCATAGAAAGAATACAATACATCAGACTACCACCGTTAGAATCTTTTCATCAAAGCTTCAGGACTTTTGCATTAAGTTTCAATCAGATAAAAAAACTACAATCAATAGTCGTTGTCTACATTGTTTTTCCAACCAACCTGTCTTACATTGAAAGGATGGAATATATAGACAAGGGTGTGCCACTTAGGCTACCTTGCGCTCTAACTATTATCCATAGAAACTAGGTTTCGACTACCCTCTTTTAGATGGCTCTTCAGATGGCCTTTTGCTAAAAATAGAACTAACTGCACTCGGCTTCATCATAGCCACTCGTCTTTGCCATGGCGTTTCAGTCATCAACAAGGTCTCGTCGTTAGAAAATGATGTGTCGATTTTTTCCTTCGACAAGGCATCTGGGTGATCAAGTGTTCTATCAGACTCCTGCCACGCATTGTAACGGCCTTGATCTCTATGTGCGATCATTTGTTGGTGCATGCATGTGGCTGGTGACTACAGACCGTTGCAGGTGCCTCCAAAATGATGACCCTATCTAGGGAACAATGCCTCTTTTCGAACTGTAGCACGTCTAGTGTACACCTATCCTTCGTAATGGATGAGATTACATCACTGCGCGTCGCATGTTTTTCGCGCGACTGTCTGTCAGGTCCCAAGTCTGCGCCACATCTGAGGAGACAAAACCAGAGTCGGTCGATCATGCGTCTTGTCCTGTTTGCAGTTTGGATACTCAAAGCTTTCTCCTCAGAGACCAGTTTCTCCTTTTCAGGTTCATCACTTGCCTTTGCAAAACCACATTCCCTTTCAAATTTTTCTGTGCATTAGCTAGAGCCACACAGACTTTCTCCATGATCGGTTCACATTCCCTGAAGTGTCTCGCATTCCTTTCTTCGGACACCCTCTATGTTTCGTGCAACTGTATGATTGTATCCTATGCTTCCCTGAGTTATCTCTTTAGCCAAGTCATGTTTCCCTCACGACCTTGTGATGTTGATACCTTGAGGGTCTTTTCCACTAACTGTTGTCGCAATTCTCTGTTTTCCTAGCATAGCTCAGCAATAGGAAGTTGCGCTTGCTTCAGCTGCTGCGAAGGCTCATGAACGTCTGTGCTTTTGGTGTCTGTCCTCCTCTTTCTACCCCAACTTTTTCGACTTGTGCCTTTGAAGGGCTCTGGCCGAATAATGCACATGAGTAATTCTTCGGCAACTGACTTTGTGCGCAGCTCACTCAGGACTCGGGTCTCCCCAAATTCCTTATTTTTCCTTAGCCTGCCCCTTATCTAGGGTGTTGGTTGTTGGGGGGACAGGGCTTCGAATGTTCTTCCTTCCTCCGCAGCCCTTCCTTCTTCAGCCTCTGCACGATGTGATGTTTCCCTTTCCGTAGGTAGATGGAAATCTCCCTTTGGATCCTTGGGGATGCTTGCTGCAAGTAGAAACGAATCCCAATTTCTTTAACTCCTCCACCATCAGTAATTTAATCAACAAGACATGCGATATTTTCCTCTTCGACTGATCTTCTTCAGCTCGGGCGCTGTCTGCCATCTCTCGAAGGCTTTGGTGCAAGAAAAAGGGCATATTTAACGGTCTCCTCCCTGCCAAGTGCATCAACAATCTAATTTGATGTGAATGTATTCTGTCAAACCTTCCCTCACAGGTGAAATATTTCCTAATCGTTTCCATGAGTTTCCAAAAAGGCCCCTGCAAATATCTACTTGGAACGTTTATTTCGACTCAATCTCATTTGATAAAGTCTTCATAACACCACGCGTCCAAAGGCATGCCTTTAAACCACCTTTCACCACGCAAAGGGATCTCTGTCGCAGTCGATAGATTTTTCTCTGTCACTTGGAAAATGACACCTGCAATTACCATGCGGGACCCGTCGAACCTGAGTGTGAACTGCTTTGCTAGTTTCGTGTTGAATTCTTGGATTTTTTTGGAGAAGTTCATGCATCCGACCTGTTCAACAGATTCCCTGACCTTCGGATCTTCGTTGACCACCGTCAATCTTTGAGGCTTGGGTTCGGCATTCCTGCCACTTCACGCACCTTTCCTTATGTTCTAGGTTGTCGTCATGGTGCAATGTGTATTGGTTCTATGCATGGTGGATTTTGCATGAGCCAAAGGCGATAACCTCAATTGACCTGGGCTTGCAAGAAGAATTACAGGCGATATGTAAACTTGACTGATGAACAGAATGCATGTAGAGCGCTCAGAATTTATAATCGGGCGAGTGTGGGATGGAAATGTGTCGAGGGACACTGAATTCATGGTGACTGGAGGTTTCAGAGAGAGTTTGAAGATTTTCGTTGTACATCCGCGTGACGGGTATACTTCAAAGTGTGCGAAGTACAACTGAGAAGAGCTACAGGGCTTATGTGATACGAGCATCATGATTTTTCATTCTTTCTGAATTCATCATGAGCTGATTATGGTCACTTCATCCGCCAAAGCAACTTCTATTTAACAAATTGCCTCAACTTTAGGTACGTGAGACCTTCTCTTTTGACAGGAACCGACTCTTTGGGAAAATACCTTCACCCCCTACACATGTTTTGGTTATGAAATCACTTCCTGACTTCAAGGGCCAACCGACCACTTGCTGACTTCGACCTGTTCATGTTTTGGCAGCTTACCTCACACGCTTTGACACATGGACTTTGAATCGACTAAGATCGACTCTAACTGAAAAAATGATGATGCTAACACAATAGAAAATGGTTAGTTGTGGGACGAGAAAAAAAGTATTATAATAGAAAATAAAACACAAGAAAGCATTCGTGCAAGTAAACTATAAGTTCAACCACAAGAGTGTCATTTAGACACAATAGATTTGAGGGAAATAACAATACTCATATCTTATTCCAATGGAAAAGCATAAAATGAGTAATATCACATGGTGAGAATGGTTGGAGGCAAATGGGCTCTATCACTTTCCTTGCGATGGGTCCTTTTGGTTCTTGAAATCTCTCTATGGAAATGGTCAATGAAGAAATCTTGGTTCCTTGAGGAAATACCACAAGCAAGAATGAGGGAAATGAATTATAGAGATGCGAAGTGAGATGACTAATCTCCAATATCATTCTGCCAACACGAATTTGCAATTCTTCTCTTAAATGCTACCCCGTGGTTTTTATTTATAGGGAAACTCTCAACTCCATGAACTATTTTCAATGTGGAAGCTCTTCATTCAAATGGGTCCCCAGTGCTTGAAAGAGACTTTGGGGGGGAAGTGCTTCTCATTAATGGGATGAAAGTTAGAATTCCTTATTTACATCAACCTAGAGCGACCTAAGTCAAATTTTCCACCTTAAATGCAGTAAAGAGGTCTCTCTCACTTGAGTGCATAGATTTTCATGGGTATCAAAGGATATCCCACTAAAGTCTTGTGAGTATCAATGAAGGAAAGTCATGAAAGTGAATTAAAACCCACTCTCAAATGTTTATTTCTTTCTCTTTTAGGTGTTGTAAAGTAGCTAGGATGTAGTGTTATTATGTTTTATTCTTTTCAACTGATGATGCTTCTAAATAAATGCCTTATGTCTCTTATGAGTGAAATTGTGGTGATTACACCAAGGATTCGTTAATTGCATGTTCCATTGATGAAGAACTCATTGTGCATTCACTCTATAACAACATTTACTTTTGAATTCCTCTCCTAGTATGCCATGATCATATGATTGGACAAGGAATCAATGTGTGGGGTTGAACAATGCATTGTAGGGTAGCTTCACTTTCTTTCAATAGATTATTTTTCTCTTCCATATCATTGCATTATTGTTTAATGTATTTTTATTTCGATAGTTACATTCAGTCTCTTGGATGTGGAGGTGTTCGGTAGCATTAAGCCTGAAGAGAAAAGAGGGCATTTCATGAACTCGACAATTTATGCTACAAAACACCTACACTCTTGCTAAATTGAGTTAGTCACCATAGTTGCATTAATATTCCACGTCATTCATAGATTGAGAGAAAGCAGATTTCAAGACTAGTTAAATTGTCTATAGTTGCATTGCTTGTCTACAACACCTCCCAAGCTTATGTTTCCCCAGTTGATCATTTAAGTGCAAGTTAGCTATTCAACAAACTTTATTGCATGCACACACACCTCTATGAAACATTGACATTTTATTAAAGAAATATACATACCATGGCCATATTAATTTATTGTCATGGTATTATTTAATGTAAAAATGCATTTCTTAACATTATATTGTTTTTCATAGCTTCATTTAATGTAAAATCACATATCTTAATATCATATTATTGTCATCTATTATAAATTAGAATGGCAAATGACTAGAATAAAAATTACCCTAAAGATTTGTAAAGTTATATTTCTTAACATTATATTATGTTATTTCTTAAGATTATATTATGTTATCTATTATAAATTAAAACAACATATTTTGTAATGCACTAAAGCATAAATACCTAAAGTATAAATACTTAATAAGAATTATTGTTGTGTTAATTTTTATATACGTTTATATCTTTCAAAATGATGAACTTAAATTATTCTAAAACCCCTTTATTTCATAAAAATGCTTCTATCACAATTATATTAAGTTCTTTTTTCTTCTTATTCTCACATTCTAAAACCATAATATTAACCATTACTCTACCCTCCCATAAAGTGTACCATTTGGATTTATTAGTGTAGAGGCATCTTCAATCTGTTATTAATGTAGAGGTATCTTCAATCTCTTACATTCTATGAAACATCATTACTCTATCCTCCCATAAAGTGTTTCCCATTTAAATTTAATGTAGAGATATTTTCAATCTCTTATATTCTATGAAACATAATATATATCATTACTCTACCCTCCCATAAAGTGTTCCCCATTTGAATTTATTAGTGTAGAGGCATCCTCAAAAAAACATAATATACTATTCTAACCTTATTTAAAGTGTACAATTAACATAATATGCTATTCTATCTTCATTTAAAGTGTACAATTAAACTTATGGGTATAAAGCATCCTAAAGGACCTAATACGCTATTCCACCCTCACTAACTTAGTGGTATAAAGCATCCAAGCATCCTCAAGGGACCTAATACGCTACTCCACCCTAACTTAAATGTAAATGTATTGATGGAGAGGCATCCTGATGAGACCTAATATGCTGCTCTATCCAATGATAATCATAAAGTGTACACTTAAATTTAAAATTCATTGTATGGAGGCATGCTCATTATTGTCTTAGTGTTTTAGTGACGATACCAATGAAAGATAACCCTTTATCGATTAATGGAAGTGACATTGTGAAAGTCGAGGTGATATAAGAGCATAATTTCATGATGTTCCACAGTGCCTCCAAACATCATATATATCTGTGATATATTCGATTCTTTCTTACAACCTAATTTATTTATATCACTCGAGGTTGATCAATAAGAGAAAGGTCAGCTTCTCCATTCATAATAAAATAACTCAGACAGATCTCATTTTCTCCTTACCCTTTTGAGTTTGAGAGAAAACTATATATAACTTCCATTTTAGTGTTACAAACACCTTCACGATTTGAATTCTAAATCCCTGGGATTTTGTTAACACACAAATTCTCTTTTTACATTTTTCATTTCTCATGTAAAAATTCCATAGCTGTCAATCGATTAATGCAAAAGCGCTGTTGGGTACAGAAATAATGAAGTACATAATAAAGAAAATTATACGAAATCTTATCTCTACCGAAAAAACTCAAATTCTGTAATCATATCTTATCGAATTATTCAAAGGAATTGCTGGGTACAAGCATCACGGAGTACAGCAAAGAGGAAATCCTGTGGCTAACTAAAAACCTAACTATTTTTAAGATTGCGGGAAAATCAAAAGAAGAGTTATGCCAACTAAAAGCAACAATCTCAACACTTTGTACATACAAACTCTACAACTAAAGTATGATCAATGTTGTAGTTTCAGCTTGATTTGTACTTTATTCTAAGGGTAGAGGATAAGTAAAGGAAGGTGAAAGTTCCGATATGTCTGAGAGCAGACATAGAAGAAAGAGTCAAGTCCAATTACAGTTGGCCTTGCGCAGAAATAATGAGCACAGGGCATCAAAATACCTATAAAGAAGATATCTAAATATACTAGCTTGCTAGGTGGATTGCTAGGTGGATTACGGCTACTGAATGTTGGATAAAAAGGATAAGCTTGTTGTAATAGTAGAACACGCAACCCAATGGAGAGTACTGTAGACGATTGGGGTATAGTTGGACAAAATATGCAGAGAGCAATAAATGCAAGGTCTGTCGGTGACTGCTCGAGACTCGAAGGGTAACTGTGTGACGATAAGATGGATAAGTATAGTTGCACTAAGTCCACAGTTGTTTCTAACTTTCAATTTTCAACGCATGCGGTCACTCTTGGTCGGCGGTAATGGGCTGTTGACTACTGTGTCCAAGGAGACTATGTAGTCTCCGGCGGCGAGAGCCCTCAGCCACTCGTTTTATAATCATTGACAACCAATTCGTCCTGAGGTCGGAGGCCGGCTGCTGTTTGTCACAGTAATGCGCGTGCTGGTTGGACGCATATGACCGTGCTCCATCCCATCGACATCTACAGGAGCCGTCCAAATAATGCCCTTTTTCTCCTTTGACATTATGTACCGCACGTTTTTGGACTCCCTACTTTGGACATGGAAGTATGTGGAAGGTTGTTAATACAAGAGTAACAGTAACGGGTAGGAAGGGTAGGTTGATACGTTGATGTGGGAGGATTTTTTTAATTTCTTATTTTAAAATTTTTAAGTTTTTTTTAGGGTATATTTGTTCGAATTTAGCGAGATATTAATGGATCTTTGAGTGGTTAATTTTTTATAATCTTATTATTTTAAGGTTTTAAAACAGGTTGAATCTATTTCTGCATTCAAAAATGTAATTTAAATAATTAAAAATTTTGATTTTCTACAGATTTATATAGCCAAATTCCAAAACCTAAAACAATTAGACAAGAAGTTTTTTAATAGTTGAAAAATGTGACTAAATAATATCTTTTACAGTGGAAAAGACTAATTTTTGACTGAAAATTTAATTTAATATTATTTTTTTTAATGGATAGAATTATAAATATTAAATATTAATATTATATAAATTAAAAAAATAAAATACACTATAATTTCTTCCATTTAAAATTATAATTTAAAAAATCTATAATTAATTCTAATAATAATAAATTAAAAAAACAAAACCATACGAACACTTAACTTTATTTTAATTTTTTATAAGTTAGTTGCATGTTTTTTTAATAACTCCCTACTACTTGGACAGAAGTCTGTTTCTTCAATGGTAAAGGTAAGCGTAGAGTGGTATATGATTGGGTGGTAAATATGTAGAAGTTCTTCATTGGTTTAGGTTGGATTATCACATTTACATTGTGTGGTAAATATATGAGAGTTTTTTCTTGGCTTTTATTATATGTACCTTGGATTCTGAAGTACATAGAATCTATGTACTGTCGATTCTGATAGATTAAATAAATTTTAGGGAGTAAGTTAATTCGGAGCAAATTGAAGTAAAAAAAATGACTTAAATTTGATCAGATTTTTAGAGATAGCTTGAGTTTAGTAATATTAAAGTTTTATGTATTTCAAAGTTTTAGATTGACTAGAAATTTAAAATGACATAGAGGGAGGACTTGTAGGAAAGGATATTCATAGAAAATTGTTTCTGAATTAGTTTACTCCTAAATTTTAGTAGTGAGTTAGAGAATCAATTTTTTTATTTTAATTAGAAATTATAATATATTATTTTTAAAAAACAGTTAGTAAAACATTGGTATTATAAGACATTAATAAATCTGTTTTTGTTAGTTAGGATTTTTTTTCCCTAGGATTTAAGGAAATAGGTTAACTCTCTAAGACCCAAAGGTATTTGGAGGGCTAAGGAAACAGGTTAACTCTCTAAGGCCCAAAGGTATCTGGAGGGCGAAAGCAGCATGTTGTTTAGTTTCCTTGAATAATTGTGATGAGTCAAGCTGTTTGGTTTCCTTGAATAACTGTAATGAGTCAGCCTATATCGACAGATAGTAACAACCAATGATGATTGTCTCCACTATCAATTGAAAACTGAATTATAATAAATTTTCCTACTGTGTTAAAAAAAATTCAACATCATAACTAAATAAATATAGAAATCATTGTACATCAATAAAATATCTCTTACCTTCCTTCCCTGGGATGATTCTCTCCGATCAGCTCTGACCTGTAGCGTCCCCAAACGGGATTTGCTAAAGAAATCGGTCGGACTATATGATTTTTCAACTGTGAAAGATAAGCTGAAGGTCAATGACAACAGTGATGTGAGCACTTGTCATGGTGTTGGTGGTGAGAGTGTAGTGAGTGTCAATTTTTTCCGGGCCAAACTTTGGAATCTCTTTGTTTAAGAGATTTGTCGGAACTTTGAGTCGTGATTCGATTTGCTTTGTATTTTTTATTATAAAAATTAATGCGTATATGATCTGAAAAGCAAGTACAGATGAAAACCCATGAGCAATTACTCGGGTTACATATCGGACTAGACACGGATTCCTCACCCATAAATATGGCGTCCTGAGCCCGTCATAAGTAAAGAGTTCCACTTGTGGTCTGCTTTGCTCTGGCCTGGCCTTCTCTGAGCGCCTGAGAACGGCAATTTGGGAGATTTTCGGAACTGAGAAAGGTCTCGAGCATCTTGTTTTCAGGGATTACTGCTGCGCACAAGCATAGAATTAAGTTGCACAAGTTGTGGTAGTTACTGAGAGTAGAAGAGGTCTGTTACAATGGCTCACAATGATGTTCCCCGTTTCTACTTGCAAGTAGAATTGCAAGGCAATACGGCGGATGTTTCAATAGAAGGCGATCACATGGAGAATGGAAAGGTTTCGGATCTTAAGAACTTTGACGACGATGGCCGCATCAAACGCAAAGGTATTATTGCTAATAACTTTGTTTGATTAAGAAGATTGAACTGCAAATGTTGTTTGTGAACCAGTCTGTGGCTGTAAAGCCTCACCTGGCACAACAAATTTGCAGGGGAGAAATGAGTTTTCGATCTGAGGACCAAGAACCTTTCATGGCGAGTTTTGTTTCTAACGAGGAATAATTACGACATTTGCTCATATGCAATCAATTAGAATAGCGAATTTCTCGTTTCCAGATGTATTGGTAGAACATTTGTCGACACCTCTCGCCGAGTTTTCAGTATTTGGGCTGTCTGTTGCTTTATAAAGACTGCTGTTGTACATTGGTTGGGTTTTTGAGCAGAGTATATTGTAATTATGTTTTTATGATACAGCTGCTAATGTTTATGGTGATGTGTTTTGCAGGCACATTCTGGACAGCAAGTGCGCATATTATCACAGCAGTCATAGGGTCTGGAGTGCTCTCACTGGCATGGGCAACAGCTCAATTAGGATGGATTGCTGGACCGGCGGCCATGCTTGCTTTCTCCTTTGTCACGTATTATACGTCTTGCCTGCTTTCGGACTGCTACAGGTCTCCGGATCCAGTTACTGGAAAGCGAAATTATACCTATATTGATGCTGTGAGAGCCAATCTAGGTATGACTCCCTCCTGTAAATAAAAGTTTGAAGCTTGATGTTGAATATGTCACTTTGGAAAGTTTGCATTCTGATTTGTTCCCATACTCTCTTCTCAGATGGCATCCAAGTCTGGATATGCGGTTTCGCTCAGTACGCGAATCTCTTCGGAACAGCAATCGGCTATACAATAGCTGCATCCATCAGCATGACGTGAGTATAGTTGGATCAATAATTGTTCCTCGTGACAGAGGAACTCTACCCTATTTTCATAATTATGTTCGCCAATTACATAAAGTTTGGACTAAATCAAATGGTTTTCCCCAGGGCGATCGAGAGGTCCGATTGTTTCAGCACTAATGGACATGACGACCCCTGCCACGTGTCCAGTAATCCATATATGATAGTCTTTGGAGTAGTAGAGATCCTACTTTCTCAGATACCAGACTTCGACCAAATATCGTGGCTTTCTATTGTTGCTGCAGTCATGTCATTCACCTATTCTACCATTGGACTTGGCCTCGGTATCGCCAAAGTAGTAGGTCCGTCGGTCATTTTTTACTCACTGATTTCTGCTTGTTACTTCATTCGTTTGCATTTTCGACACATAAAACGTCTTCTGATCTGCTTGTAATATGTCTTGATGTGCTTCAGAGGTGGGACACTTTAGAGGGAGCTTCACTGGAGCAGCCATTGGTACTGTGACTAAATCTGAGAAAATATGGAATACGTTCCAAGCTCTTGGGAACATTGCATTCGCTTACTCCTATTCATTGATTCTCATAGAAATTCAGGTACCATATACAATATTGCCAAAGCCCCTGTTACCTAATTAGGTTATAGATCAGTGGCTTCATGCTGACAAATATGAGGACACTAATTCAATTGAAAATGCTCACAGGACACAATAAAATCTCCGCCGTCAGAGAACAAGACGATGAAAAAAGCAACGCTACTGGGCGTGGCAACGACAACGGTGTTCTACATGCTCTGTGGTTGCATGGGCTACGCAGCTTTTGGTGACAATGCACCAGGGAACCTGTTGACAGGCTTTGGTTTTTACAATCCCTTTTGGTTGATTGATATTGCCAACGCCGCCATTGTCATCCACTTAGTGGGTGCATATCAAGTAAGTTTAACAATTAGTGTTTAGTTTAGATTCAATGTTCTTCCACATATCCATCTTCACCCGGAATTTGATATGAGCCCAGGTATAATATCAAATTCCTAGAGGTAGACGTCTCAAAGTTTTTTGCCTTTGAGCTTCAGATTGCTACCTCCTGAGTTTGATATCTCTGTGTGCATCAACAGATCCGAGTTCAGAATCCAGATGAATACCATGTGCTAGTGTTTATTATCAACAACTGCTTACGGCAGAGTGCAGACTGGTGACAAACGTTGACGAACTGTATTGTTTGTCTTTGTCTTTGCAGGTTTACTGCCAACCATTGTTTGCATTTATTGAAGGATGGTCCGGCAGAAAGTGGCAAGATAGTGACTTCATCAACAAGGAATACGCTCTGGCAATACCTTTCTATGGGCGATTCAACGTGAATCTCTTCAGGCTTGTGTGGAGGACAGGCTTTGTGGTGACCACCACATTGATTTCTATGCTGCTTCCGTTCTTCAACAATGTTGTGGGACTTCTGGGCGCAGTGGCATTCTGGCCATTGACTGTATACTTTCCAGTGACGATGTATATAGCACAGAATAAGATACCGCGATGGTCTTCTAGGTGGGTTGCTATGCAAATATTGAGTGGAGTTTGTCTGGTTGTTTCCGTAGCAGCTGCCAGCGGATCCATAGTGGGCGTTGCTGAAGCTCTAAAAGATTATAAGCCCTTCAAGACAAGTTATTGAATTCCGCAAAGCGCAGCAATCAGCAAGCAGGCTTTGTGGTTATGTAAAAACAGGCATGAAAACCGTTATTTTCCTCTGTCAACTCGTTCACTATGCAGAGGTATCTCCATTGCAATAAGCTTCTCTCCTGCTCCTAGAGGAGTTGCCCTGGATAGCAATTGTAATCAGCAATTAGAACTCAGATATGCAATTAGAACTCAGATGATGCAGTATGCAGTTTGCCTGTTTTCAGTCTTCTTAATGTAAAAGATCCCTCGTTTTTTGAACCATTTTTTGTGTTTTTGGTAAAGCAGCATCACAAGACTGCGTTGGCAACTTTTAAAAACACGCTTAAATTTATAAAGTGATGCAGTGTGGCAACTTTTAAAAACACGCTTAAATTTATAAAGTGATGCAGTGTCACAAACAAGTAATTTTGCTTTCATTCAAGCCTAATAAAATTCAAAAACAGAGTTTAATAAATCTTATGAGCCGCAATAATGCATTAGTTTTATGGACAAAGCAATGAAAATTGCAACTAGGAACTTAATGGACTACTACAATGCAATGCAATTTTTTACAATGAATAAAATTAATTACCTTTTAATTTAAAATTCTAATCTGATCGCTAACAATTGAAGATGGTGGCATATTCTTAATCGTACTCCCAAATCAATGAATGTGATTTACTTTTCATAACTTCCTTGTATTTTTAAATGCATCCATTAACCTGTTTACCTTTTAACATTTACCTAATCATATTAAGAAATTACTTTTGCACTATATGATTGCCACATTTAAATGATTAAACTTTGGATTTTGCACTATATTACTGTAGATGTTCATTTTCTAGTTGTGTGTTTCATTTTCTGACACTGAGTTTCATTTTCTGTCTACACCTTTCTGGGTTCATCAACCACTGTTTTGAGTAACTGTACTAGTTATTTTCAAAAAAAAAATTAATATTTTTTTAAAAGTAATAGATATTTTTGTCAAATATTTTTGGATTTTAAATTATTGTTTTTAAAGATTTACAAGAACAGTAACATACTGTGTATTTCACAAATTATTATATTAGTTATTCAAAAAATAAAATATAAATATATTAATTTTATGAAAATAAAATTATATATATATATATATATATATATATATATATATATATATATATATAATTTAATTCAATTCAATTCACTTCACTTCACTGTTTATTAAATTCTTACATTCATATATATATATATATATATATATATATATATTCTCACTTTACTTAAGGTTCTATACTCTCAAAAAATGGATTATTCTCAAAATGGTTTAAGCTTACGAAAATTTGATTTAAAATATTTATATTAACTGTTTTATATTTTATAAATTTTAATTAATTTTTACTATATTTATTATTATTTAATTATATAGTTCTCTTCGAATATAAATAGATTTATATATTTCAAATCATGTAGGATTCTAGACTCTTAAATTTAGATAAAGGTAACCATCTAGGTTTTAGCATCTGGATTAAGGCTTTATTTGGATGGAGTAAGCAAAATAATTGTTATTGAAATTATTCCTGATTGAGGTTTTGTAGAGTTCCTACTGATCCCTCTTACCAAAAAGGTGTGAACCTGGCTCTAATGATTCACCCAAAAACATGAATTTCAATATGGACAAGGTGAATTGCAAGTACCTGAATGAGGTAAGTAAATTTATAGATTTGTATATAAATTTTGCAAGTACCTGCGTAGATTTATAGATTTGTATATAAATTTTGTATGGAAAACAATTGTGACTAAGTTTGCATTTAGAAAGCAAGACAAGTCTCTTGGCCGTTGTTCCAGCAATCTATGT
>ML778954.1:40821-71416 GCA_009831015.1 Picea engelmannii
GGTTGATCACCATATTTTAAATAGTCACGCCTTTGTAATAACGGTATGTGACCCCCTGAAGGGCACCTCGGAAAGGCTACCTCCCATTGATGATCCCCGCTTTGTTGGACTACCAGGATGGTGTCAGTGCGTTGCTGTGAACCAGAAGCTGGTTCTCATAGGTGGATTCTACCAATCGAACCCGAGTCTGATGAAGAGTGTATGCTTCTTCCAGTATGCTCCTGCCACCTTACTTAATTCTCAGTTATGGAGAAGAATAAGTGCAGACCAGTTAGGTTTAGAGCGTGCTCCTTTGGTTGTTCTAGTTATGTTCTAACACTTAACCGTAGCTAGTAACTACTTGAATACTATTAGTTAACTTTTGGTCATTCGAATAGTATGCTAATAACTTTTTCCCCAGTGTTAATACTTATATAAACAAACACCACGATATTAATGTATGACCAGGGTATTATTGGTTATGTGTTATACGATGAAATTTGTACAAATAGGGAAAGGGTTCTATAGTTTAAAAATAAAAACACCCTGTATTCTAGAATGAGGACCAAAGAAATATAAAACTTGAGTAATAGTATCGCCCCACTCTTATGGACGGTAGAGTTGACAGGTCCTACTAGATATGTGTACCTAGACAAGAAGTGGCGAGACCACATTATGGATGCCAAGAGGATAGTGAAACCTCTACATCATGATGTTATGATTGAAGTTATGAACTATATGTCTGAAGCTATGATTGTTAGAATTTATCTTTTGTATATATATATATATATATATATTATCGCAAAATATGGGAAACATTACATATGGTATCAGAGCAAAGGTTACAACACTTGGACATTGAATAGGGCCAAATTAAGTACTTAGCACATATTTATATCTATGTAAAACTAACAAACCATTACTATTACAAACATAAAACTCTTTTTTGTTTTTTGTTAATCATGGCAGCGTAGGATGGCGCAGAAATCAGACTTGAGGGTAATCCTGAACAAATACCTCCGGAAGATCCGAGATAGAATAGTGATGAAAGCTCACATACTGATGTTCTTGAAACAATGAGGAATCTCATTGTTGAGTTGCAGGTTTTCAAAGCAGACAATGAGAAACAGAAGAAGGCACACCAGGAACAACAGGAAATAAATGAAGTCCTGCTGCGTAGTATAGTGACAATTAAAATCCCAAAGGACGATAACCATGAAGAAGAGGTCAGTAAAAGGACCTCCAAGAATTCTGATCCTGAATTAAAAAAAGGGGACAACTCATATGAAGGTACTAAAAATGGACAAAAAAAGAAAACAAGTAGATCACCTTGAGGGAGAATTTAAGAAAATGAAACCCGCTACCTTTGATGGGGAATCCAGAAAAGGGGAGGAAGCTGAAGCATGGTTATTGTACATCAATAAGTATTTCCATATCTACAACTATTCCAACAATATGAATGTCAAAATGGCCATCTATAATTTGAAAGGAAACACCATCATTTGGTGCCAAGATCTGAAACTGGCCAAGGGCCTAAAGGAGAGACAAATGGAATGGTTAGAATTTAAGAAATACTTTAAGAAACAATACTTATCTAAAGTTATTATGAAATAAAAACCAAATAATTTTATGAGCTATGACTTGGTCAAATGGCGATGGAGGATATGATAAACAAATTCCTGGAATTACTAAGGTCCGTACCTTATATCCGGGAGGACAAAGTGAAAATCCATTGGTTCCTAAGTTGTTTTCTACATTATTACAAGGACATAATCGAATTTGATAATTCCAAGTCCTTGAGTGAAGTATTCAGGAAAGCTCGAATGTGTCATGACCAATACAAATAACAAACATAATTTCACAAGGCTTGGAAAGACACAAAACAAGACAGAATGAACCAGCGGAAGAAGGGATACCAACCATCTCTTTATCAAAACGCATCAAAACATTTGCCAAGGAGACATTTTCACTCCAACAATCCAAACACGCAAGGAGGCGGTAAACCGATAAATTTGGGAATAAAGAAATTTGGGGACATCCCCCATGAACCACTAAAATGCTGGGAATGTGGAGAACCTCATCTAAGGAGGAACTGTCTACGTTTGATTTCATCAAACATAACTACTGTTCACAATTTACAAGAAGCCTATATAGTAGGGGATGTAGGCAAAAGATTACATTGGATCAATGCAGTCGTGGATGACCGACAAGTTGACCACAATCCTCTGCGGTGGAAGTTGAAGGTAAAATCAATAACACTTTTGTTTTGATTGATCATGGAGCTACATTAAGTTATATCACTTATGGTATAGTGGATTCAAACAAATTTAAGAAAAAAAGACATGCAAAATCTTGGATGGTACAATTAGCAACATGAACGAAAAGAAAAGTTGTCAACTTTATTTCTAATTATGAGTTCAGTTTAGGTGGTCAAAACATAAAGACAAACCTGAAGATTCTACCGTTAGGATCTTATGATGTAATTATTAGAATGGATTGGTTAGAAAGGCATAAAGCAGTGCTAGATTGTTATGAAAAATCACTTAAGTATAAGGACGTAAATGACACTACTAGGACAATTCAAGGTATACAAAAAGCAATATCAGTTAGATAGATTTCAACAATGCAATTCAAGAAATGCATGAGAAAGGGGTGTCAAGTTTATGCCATCCAAGTAACCATCCTATTAGGAAAATAAATTAAACCCAACTTGGAGGATTTTTCCATATTTCATGATTTCATAGATGTGTTTGTTGATGAGATACCTAAATTACCCCCATGGAGGGAGATAGACTTTTCTATTGACCTACTACCTGGTTAAGCCCCTATCTTGAATCAACCTTACCGAATGAGTTTGCTGGAATTAACATAACTAAAAATTCATCTACAGGAATTATTGGACAAATAATATATCAGACCGAGTGTTTCACCATGGGGAGCACCAGTCCTCTTTGTGAAAAAGAAGGAAAGAACCCTAATATTATGCATTGATTACAGACAATTAAAAAAGATGACTATTAAGAACAAGTACCCCTTACCTAGGATAAATGATCTATTCGATCAAGTAGGTGGGGCAAATATTTTCTCGAAATTGGATTTATGATCCGATTATCATCAAGTTAGGATAAAAGATGAGGACATAAGTAAAAACAACTTTTCGAACGAGATATGGACATTACGAATTTGTGGTTATACCTTTCAGAATCACTAACGCGCCAACCACGTTTATGTGTCTAATGAACAATATTTTCAGTCAGTACTTGGACAAGTCTGTGTTAGTATTTATTGACGACATTCTAGTATATTCTAAAACAAAGGAAGAACATGAAGAACACTTAAGGATAGTGCTGCAAACTGTAAGAAAGCACAAACTCTATCCTAAATTCGATAAGTGTGATTTTTATCAGAAGGAAATACAATACTTACGATATGTAATTCCTATAGAAGGCATTGCAGTCGATCCTGAGAAAATAAGAGCCATCTTGGAGTGGCTGATTCCAAAGGACGTGGCAGACATCTAGTTGTTCATGGGAATCACTAGATATTACCACATATTTATAGAGGGATTTTCCAAAATTGTATACCCTATCACATCACTNAACCAAGTTCAACTGGTCACAGAAATTTCAAAACAATTTTAATAAATTAAAGGAATTATTAACGACCACACCCATTTTAAAGGTAGCAAACCCGAGCAAAGACTTCACCATCTATGCAGATGTGAGTAAAGAAGGACTAGGTGGTGTCCTAACTCAAGTACAACACACTATTTGTTATGAGTCCCGAAAACTAAAGGAACATGAAGGAAACTATGTCACTCATGATTTAGTGACACAGACCTATGGGCCCTCGAGCCGAGATCCACTCACAGGATCGTTCCGTATCTCCCTCGAGCTAAATCGGCTCTTTAGATTCCCTGCTGGAATCACAAATTATCGATCCACAAGTCATTTTGTGTAGCTTCTCTATTCGAACAGCACTAGGTGCAAGCTCCCCTTCTCCATGCAACCACAGCACTGTGACCAAGGCCCGATTACAAAGGTGCTTGTTAGAACTTGCAAATCGCGAGTTCATGAGTTGAGACTCCCGACTCTTCCTTTCCAATCTCGCGATACCCAAAATGACAATACGGATATAGCTCTTCCCCTGTCATCACATTCCTTACGCAACCACCGGCTAGGCTAAGCGCTATCACCTTTTGCTATTCGCTGCTTCGCGGGTTCAAGTGTCCAACCTTGGCACCTTACCTTCATGAAACCCCAAGAAGAAATATTAGCTTTCCTTCTTGCGTTCTCACTACTGACGACTTCGCGAGTCCAAGGGTTGAGCTCTTGTTCCCTTATCTCATGAATCCCTGAGATGCGAGAGGTCAACGGGTGTTGACCCCTTCTCCAGGCGACACGTGTCCACCTGTCAATCATGTGGGCCCTACCTTGAGGTTCTTCCATGCATCCACACTCGTTCCTTGGATCTCGACACTTTATAACTTCTACAATCAATATTAATTCCTCTCAACCTCTGAACCCCCAAATGTGTGACAGGCAATGGCGTTCCTCATCCAACGGTCCTCTCGTGACCTGGATCCAACGACTATCCTCGCTCCTCGCAATTTCATGACTTCATGACTTGGAGCACCTAATCTTTGGGCTCTCACATTGCGAACCTCCGAGTTCGCGAGATCCATAGATATCTGCCACCTATCCTCTTCGAATGGACGGTCCCAATCTTCTCGTGTCTTCGCCACTAGCGAAGTCGAAAGACTTCCTTCTCTGACTCCCGATGTCTGAATCCTCGATACGGGCAATCTCACGACACGTTTCCGCTCTGAGACGAATGACTCAAATGTATTTCACCTTGTCATGATTTCTGAGGTCGAGTGCTCAGACTCTCGTCCTCCGGACTCCCGAACTCCCGAACGTCGATATCCTGATACAACCTCTTTGGGACTTTCTCTTCTGCTGCTCTTTGCATGAGGGTTTAAACCTCATGCAACTCTTGACAGATCCAATGGCTGTCAGGTTCTTTGATTCAGATATGACCGTTGTTGGTCACTATAATTCCTTGTTAACTAAACAATCAAGTGTTACATAAATTGTCAACCCAGGGAAGTCTGTTTATTTCAAAGGCAATCACACACTATATATGCTCAATCTGAAAAGAAATCTAGAGTTGTAGTAAAAGTACACTAATCACACCTTTCTTTGAACAGACTGAAGTTCTACTTTGAATTATAGAAAATCAATCTATCTATTGCAGAGTTTAAGATTCAAAGGAAAATAATTATCAAAAGAATCCTGGATTACATTAAGAAACAACAATCTAGGAAAATAAATCTTTTAGCATACTGCAAGGAAGACTAACTATTCTATAACAGAGAACATGACCCTATTCCCCAAAGAAAGAATCTTCAACACCTATCTCTGACTATCACACTTTTATAAACTTATTACCAATCAAAATGATTAACAAGTACCGAAGGCTAACTATTCTGTAACAAAGAATAGGACCCTATTCCCCAAGAAGGAATCTTCAACACCTGTCTCTGATTATCATACTTTCATAAATTCATTACCAATCGAAATGACTAACAAGTACTGAAGGATGACTATTCTGTAACAGAGAAAAGGACCCTATTCCCCAAGAAGAAATCTTCAACACCTGTCTATGATTATCATACTTTCATAAATTCATTACCAATCAAAATGATTAATAAGTACTAAAGGTTGACTATTCTGTAACAGAGAATAGGACCCTATTCCCTAAGAAAGAATCTTCAACACCTGTCACTGATTATCACACTTTCATAAATTCATCAAGCAGAATTACCAATCAGAATGATTAACAGTTACCTAGGAATGAATTGTATGAAAACAATGTAACAATCAATAAAGCAAAGTTCAGAAAAACAGAGTTCAGTAAAGTAGAGTTTCAGCAAAACATAGTTTAAACAAGGTGTGAACAAAAATAATACTAACACACTACATAACTAATGGGTGAATCTTGTGAAAAAGGTGGGCCCTCTCCTTCTCACAAGATTCCCCAGAAATGAAAGGAACTAAGAAGGAATGCTTAGAATAATATTTTATTCATCTATCAATTGTATCATGTTACAATATCCAAAGTGAACATGCCCTTCTCTGTAATTTCTCTCTAGCCAAAAAAATCTCCCCCGTTTAATGATGATTTCCCTTTATTTAAAGAGGAGAATCCTCTTAATAAATTGATCATAAAATTACATGTGTACATGCGAATCCTATTCTTAGTCAGATCTAATTTTCTATGATGGAATAGGATATTCTGATCTCCCATAGAAAAATGATGTTACAGTAGTTGGAATAGTGTTGGGTTGAGGTGTAGCTGTTGCGGCCGGTGTAACAACTTCTTTATTTATCTTCTTGTTACTACTGTTGTATACTGTTTCAACATCGCAAATCACAGACTATCTCAGCAACGAGATTTGCGTTCTATTTGACTGTTTCAACAACGTGGTCTCAAGCAACAACGATGGTTAGTGCTGGATTAAGGTATGACTATTGCGCCCAGTGTAACAACTCCTCCTTGTTACTGCTATGTGAATTTCTATTCTAGCATCGCAAATCACGGACTATTTTAGCAATGGGATTTACGTGTTGTTGACTGTTTCAACAATGGGTCTTCAAGCAACAACAATAATCTACAGTTCAAACTGTTTCAACAATTATATGTTTCTGATCGATGGTTAAGTATGAGAGTAATGTAAAATTACATGTAAAACAAATTAAACATATATCAAAGAGAAGAAATGTTATATATCTTTGGAAATATAGGTTAAGGTGATAATGTAGGATTAAATGTGAGTGGGAAAAGGATGTAATGATAGAAAAAAGTATGAACAAAAAGGTACATTATAGGGTCCTAACATCCCACCCAACTAAAAAGATTGCATGTCCTCAGGCAACTTCAATCTGAATCAGAATCTGGACACTGACTCTGAGCGTGCAAATTACTTAAGCAGTAGCTGTGGAAAGTGCTGTCTGTTGGAGCTCTGAATCCTTGAATGCGTTGTAGCCTTTGCCAAGCTGTTGTTTCAACCTTCATAGGAAACTTATGATGAACTTGATATTTCTCTGCTAGCATCCACAGAATAGAAAAATGGAACTGATAACCTATCCAGTTTTCAACACATTGCTGAACACATTTGATGTAGCTAGGTACCCAGGAGATTGTTGTCTCAAGATTGGTAGGACTATAGGGATTGTGCTCCTGCCTTTTCTCAGAAGATTGTTGCCAAAACATGTTATTTTCTTATAGGGAAACGATCTCTGTGGATTTAATAAACTTTTGACAATCCTGAAGTACTATTGTCTATAGTTGCCGAATATATTGAATCATCCCTGGTTGCTTAAAAAATTGATAATACTCTGCAACAAAGGTGGCAACGTTTTGTGGTTCTGGCCATATCGAGAGGAGGCGATTATCTTCATTATTCTTGGTAGCTAGGAAGTCATTTTTCCATGTAATCTGATTGTTAAGGAAGGAGGTGAGTGCCTAAGTCTGGATATCATCGACAAGAGGGTTAAGGTTAAGCTATCAGTTCTAAGAGATGGCCTCATTATGAATATATAACTCACATAGGAGGTGTTGATCAATAGTAGAGGCTTCTGCAAAAGTTCTCACAAAATCTGCTAGATTTAACACTCCGTGGGGTCTGCCTTCTTTGATTGATTTAATTTGAAAAAATCTAAGTCGTTCTATGAGGAAAAGAGAGTAATTGGAGGATGGTTTCCTAGCAACCAACAATTTTTGTGCCAAGTCAAACATCAGGAGCAATTTTCCTTTTAGCTCTTCATTTTGCTTCTTATGGGCACGAGATTCTTGGCGTGTTTGCTCCAAAGCTTCCCAGTTTGAATAGATGTGGTTTAGCCAAAGTAGTCTGTGCTCCTGCAGGCTTTTTTCCTGTGTAACATCAAACTCTTTTTTCTATTTGTCCATTATTGCTTGCTCATCCCATGGTTGAGTTTGTGTTTCAGCATCGCAAGTGATAGGCTGAGGTAGGGTCTGAGTGACTTGTTCCACAAGAGTATGGGTGCTGATCTTGCTAGGAGGGGCATATTCATCAATAGGCAGTGTTTGCAAAACTTTAGTAATAAAAACAAGGGCTTCAGATGTAGCAGTTGTTGTAGGTCAGGGTTCATTTTCAATTTTGGAAGGTCCTACTAGTTCTTGTGTAACAACAGGGTTTTCTTCTTTGATTGCAAAAGTCGTAGGTGCAGGGGAAGCTCCAGGCATTGGAATTTGAGTTACTTTATAGCCTGCTTGATAATAAATGTCCCCACGTTGACTGCACATATACTCTCTACACTGATTCTCTTCTGCGTTTTCCTCTATCATGGTCGCTATGCGAGCTAGGGTATACAATTTAAGTTCCTTGTCGTAGGTTTCCTTTACCATTACTAGCTCTTGCTTGTATGCTTCCAGTTCAGACCTTAGGAACTCATTTTCTTGTAAGACAGAGGCCATTGTTGGTTTTGGTTTTTGATATTTCATGGGTGTATTAAGAGGGGTGACTGGTTCTTGTGTAACAGTCACAGCCGCAATAGATGGTTCTTGTGGAGCAACTACATGATCAACAACTCATTCTTGTGTTTCAACTTCTTGATGTAGAGAAAGTAGTGTTGCGGCACCCTGGGCATCTGATTCCTGTATTTCAGGAACAACATCAACAGCTGGTTCTTGTGTTTTAGCTGTAGCTGGTTCTTTTGTAACAGCCATAGCTGGTTCTTTTGTAACAGCCATAGCTAGTTCTTATGTTTGAGCTACTGAATGAGTAGCTGGTTCTTGTGTTTCAGCTACTGGATGAGTAGATGGTTCTTGTGTTTTAGCTACTTGATTTAAAGAGAATGATGTATCAGTACCTTGGGCCTCTAGTTCTTGTGTTTCAGTGCCCATGGGTGGAATAGGTAAAAATTCTGGAATTTGGGAGAGTGGAGGTGTACGGGATATTAGCAAGATGGGTTGGGGGTTTAGGGCAGTGGCTGCTCTTGTTGAGGTCCTCGTTCGTTTTCTTTGTAAAAATGAGGGAAAATGAGGGTTATTAGGTTTATCTAGTTCAAAATCATCGCTAAGGATATGAATGGTACGAGTAGATGATTATGGTAAGTTGTGGGGCGAGCTTGGTATGGTAGGAGGGTTAATTGGATCAATTGGGTCTGTAGGTGGTTTAATAGGTATTTTCGGAGGGTCTAGAAGGTTTTGTGGTTGTTGTTCCTGAGGATTTTTAGGATGTTCAACAACTTCCTGAGGGTCTATGGGTGGGTTGTTTAGGGGAGGGTTTTGTTGGGAAAAACCCTTTTGGATGAGTAGTTGAGCGAGACGATGATGGGTGAGGGAAAGGGCAAGATTTTTAGCCTTTTTACAATAATGCGACATATTTCTAAGACATCCGAGAAGATAGTAGGGAATATTCACCAATCTAGCATGTTGTAAATGAGATAACAAGACAAAATTGTACTGGTAGACTACTTGGTATCGGCCTTCACAGGTGAGGTAGTTCTTGACAAGCTCTGTAACTTTCGGCCAAGGAGGCGGCAACAAGATAAGTCAAACACCTTGGAATTTAGGCTCAACTTGTTCTCTTGGTAAGAGAAAATCCTGCTGGGCATTAAGGATAATGTGTTTGCGGCTGAACTAGTGAATTCCAGTGACAAAAAGACCCGAAACCTGTGCTATATCATCCTCTATGACTGGAATCCGAACCTCTTGAACAATGGAATGATCTTCTTGAAGATTTCGAGCAAATTGAAGAACCTGTTGTTGAACAAATCCCTAGAGCCTCTGAAAATAACCCAACCAGCCTGCCTACAGGAAACTTTGATAGACTTCTGGACACAATTCTAACAGGGATATCGTGGTGGGTTCGTATCATATAACATGGCCTACCATAGCTAACAACTCAGTAAAATGCACATTCAGAGGTCAAGTAACCGATTCTGAGCAGAGTAAGTTTTGCGGGTGAAAGCATGCAAATGGTGGTGAAAACAAATGAAACGATGGGCAAAAAGGAATGATGGTAGTCGTTTCATGTGAAATGATGGCATAAGATTTCGATNCCCCCCCCAAGTACGACTAAAATAATGACTTTAAGTGAATGATAATAATGAGTCGGGATCTTCTCATTAACCATAGTTCAATTGTATTTACATATAAAGTTTACATACCTCATCTTTACCTTTGATTCGTACTTTAAAAAGAATATAGTGCCTGTCCATAATAGTTCTGCAGTAATAATGGGAGAGTCTTTGGATTTATTAGAGAAATTGTATCAAGGGTTTGTTTAATTATGAGAGAGGGTCATGAAAGGATAAAATGTAGTATGAAAATAGGAGAATTGAGAGCGAAAGAGCTGAAGAAGATGTTTTTATTGACAGGGAATGCTGAGAAAGTGGTGTTTCAGCAACAGGAAAAGAATAGAAAAATGTTTGTTGAAGAGTGATATTTTAACAATGGAAAATACTGTTGAAGAAATGGTGTTTCAGTAGTGGCAAAATATTGTTGAGCAGTGGTGTTTCAGCAATGGGAAAAAAACGATATATTGTTGAACAGTGGTGTTTCAGCAATGGGAAAAAGGGCAAAATATTGCTGAACAGTGGTGTTTCAACAATGGGGAAGATGGGAAAAATGAGGAAAATGTTGTTGGAAAGTGATGTTTCAGCAATGGGAAAAAGGGCAAAATATTGTTGAACAGTGGTGTTTCGGGAGAAAAAGGGCGAAATATTGTTGAACAGTGGTGTTTCGACAATGGAGAAAAAGAGCGAAATATTGTTGAACAGTGGTGTTTCGGCAATGGAGAAGATGGGAAAAATGAGGAAAATGTTGTTGGAAAGTGATGTTTCAGCAATGAGAAAAAGGGTGAAATATTGTTGAATAGTGGTGTTTCGGCAATGGATAAAAAGGGAGAAATATTATTGAACAGTGGTGTTTCAGCAATGGAGAAAAATGGTGAAATATTGCTGAACAGTGGTGTTTCGGCAATGGAGAAAAAGAGTGAAATATTGCTGAACAATGGTGTTTCGGTAATGGAGAAGATGGGAAAAATGAGGAAAATGTTGCTAAAGAGTGGAGTAAAGAAAGAGGGAGAATTGCTTCACAAAATGAAGCTTGGATCTTCTTGAAGTAAGATCGTCCTTTCTTTGTAGGCCTTTTCTTTGATCGAGAATTTGCAAAAGAATCAATCGTAACATGCCATTCCTTGACAGGGATTATTAGTAAAAGAAATTTAATCTAGTACTAAAGGAATTAAATTCAGAAAAATTAATTGCAATGAGGGGTAGGAGGCTCCTCTAAAAAGAGATAATGTGAGTCTGCCACACATGTGGCCTTAAAATCTTCTTTGGAAATGGGGTGCTGGTACAGACGGAGCCGATGACCATTTACTAATAACGGTGTTTTAGAGTCATCAATTGTGAGGAGCCTTACTGTTTCATTAGGGAAAATAGTGTCCACTTCGTAAGGTCCAAGCCATCTTGTACGTAGTTTCCCTTGAAATTCTTTAAACCAAGAATCATACAGTACGACCCAGTTACCTTTTTGGAATTGCTTATGCTTGATGGTTTTTTCATGCCATTTTGATCTTTGTTGTTGAATAATAGTTGTTTGATGAATGGCATCTTGTTAAGGTCCTAACCCGCACCCTTGTCTGTAGAACCCTTGAATACCTAACCCTTGGGGAACATAAACAACAACATAAACAAATTAAATCGGCGAGATCTATTGATACACATCTGTGTTTGGGTTGCTAAGTAAATACTCTCTGGTTTAGAATTTGGGGATTTCAGCACTGCAACATTCTTCAGACCAAAGCATAACCCCACAGCTATAAATTTTTTCACCATTATTTGAGACCTATTCCATTAGATTCATCTCTTCTCCCTTATCACTTTCATCCATAACATTTTTCTGCAAAAATTTCTAACCTCGCCCGCTCCCTTTCCAGTTCATCCATCATCATGGCCCATACCCGTAACCAAGAACTAGAGTCTCGCTTCAACACCCTGCAATATGGTCTACTTGAGACCCAACAAGAAGTGCAACAACTCAGTGCTACTATTGCCTCCTGTGATGCCTCCATGAATGCATCCGTAAATGTAGTCGTGCAGTCCGCAATGGAGGAAGTCAAACACGAACTGACCACCTAGCTAGAATCAGTCTTTGCATCACTCTGCACCAAACTCAAGCTCAATACTGATGACCCTTTTCTCGAGGCACATAAAAGGACTGAAGGTGAAACTTCTTCCCATTCCTTTCAACCCCATCACTTTCAAAGGGACATACGCCTTCGCCGGGTGGATGTAACCAAATTTGATGGCTCGGACCCCACTGGTTGGGTCACACAAATGGAACAATATTTCTCTCTCTACAACATTACAGATGACTTGGCCAAACTCCAGTATGGTGTTCTCCATCTAGATCAAGAACGCTGGCAATGGTGGTAATGGAGAAAAACTTCCCGTCAAGGGTATATTGCTTGGACCCAATTTGTTGTTGAGCTTTATGAACGCTTTGACACTAACACCAACCATTTGGGCCATTTGAAAAAATTGAAGCAATGAGGCACAGTCGAAGACTTCGTAGCTGCATTTGAGCGTCTGGCCTTTCGAACAGAGGGCATGACTGATGCTTTCTTTCGAGAGTGTTTTATCAGTGGCCTCAAGGAGGAGATTCGAGCACATGTCCTCATGGCTCGACCATGACTTGGGTGGAGGATACCAAAAAAGCTAAAGAAGCACAACAAATTGTTTCCTCTCAAAACCGTAAGCCTTCCTTTATCCCGCGCCCTAAACCAATAAACCCCACCACTCCCTCCGCCCCATTAAAAATCCAAAAATTGACCAGGGCTGAAATGGATGAACGCCAACTCAAAGGCCTATGTTATAATTGTGATGAAAAATATTTCCGAGGCCACAAATGTAAGGAACAAAATCTCTTTATGGCCATCTCTGAGGATATTCAGGAAGAAGATGTTGACAACTCTCCTATGCCCGAGTCACCAGAAATTTCTGAAATAAACCCTCCCTCCGACCCTCTTGAAGTGGAACCAATCATCTCCCTCAATGCTCTCACTGGCTTTTCTGCCCCCCAAACCCTCAATATAATCAGTTACATCAAGCACCAAAAGGTCATCATCTTGGTTGATAGTGGCAACACCCACAATTTCATTCATCGCCGCATTGCCCAAGAAACCCATTGCTACATCCATGTTGTCAATAATTTCCAAATCATGATTGCCAATGGTGGTTCTATGAAATGTGGTAGGCGCTGTGAAAATGTGCATCTCCAAATAGGTGACTACAACCTCAAATCCCATATGTTTGCTATTGACATGGGTGGTTGCGACATTGTGTTGGGTGCCGAATGGCTAAGAACCTTGGGTCCCATTCTCATGGATTTTCATAACTTAACCATGCAATTTGACCAAGGAGGCCACAAACATAAATTTCAAGGCATCACTGCGGGTTCTCCTGAAATCATCAGTTCTCATCGCATGGATAAATTGCTCAAAAAAGGTCATTCGGGTGTCATAGCCCAACTCCACGCCATACAAGCCACAAAGATCCCACCCATGCCCCAAGACCTCCAAGCCCTCCTTTATAAACATCAAACAATATTTTCCACTCCCCAAGGACTCCCTCCTTCCCACGGTGTCCATGATCACTCCATTCCCCTTGTCCCAGGAATCCTTCCCCCCAACATACGTCCATATCGCCACCCCTTTTCACAAAAGAATGAAATTGAAAAATGGTCCAGGAACTCCTTACTGCTGGAGTCATCCATCCTAGTACGAGCCCTTACTCCTCTCCGGTCATCATGGTAATGAAGAAAGAAGGTTCTTAGTGAATGTGTCCCGACTTCCGTGCCCTCAACAAACTCACCATCAAAGACAAATTTCCCATTCCTATCATTGATGACCTCCTGGATGAATTGAGTGGCGCCCAATTCTTCACCAAACTTGATCTTCGCTCGGGCTATCACCAGATACGTATGAAAGAGTCTGACATTCCCAAGACGGCCTTTCACACTCATGAGGGCCACTACGAGTTTTTGGTCATGCCCTTCGGTTTTTGTAACGCCCCATCCACCTTTCAGAGCCTCATGAACCATGTCTTCTGCCCTTTTCTCCATCATTTTGTCCTAGTTTTCTTTGATGATATCCTCATATATAGCAAGACATGGATAGACCATGTTACTCATGTGGATTAAGTTCTCAGCCTATTCTCTCAACACCAGCTTTTCCTGAAATAGTCCAAATGTGATTTTGGTGCATCTGAAGTAGAATACTTGGGTAATATGGTGGGCAAGGATGGTGTCAGGGTGGAACCGAAAAATATTGAAGCTATGCAAGACTGGCCTCACCCAAAAACTCTCAAAAGCTTGCGTGGATTTTTGGGCCTCACAGGGTATTACCGCAAGTTCGTTAAGAACTATGCAAAGATTGCAGCACCTCTCATGACTCTCCTAAAAAAGAACTCCTTCACTTGGACCCCAACAACTGCTCAAGCTTTTCAAACTTTGAAGACAACCATGTGCACCACTCCGGTTCTGGCCCTTCCCGACCTCACAAAGACATTTGTGTTGGAATGTGATGCCTCAGGGAAAGGAATTGGAGTTGTCCTTATGCAAGAGGGTCGACCTTTAGCCTTCACTAGCAAACAACTGTCTGAAAAGAATTTGGGCAAACCCATTTATGAAAAAGAAATTTTGGCGATTCTGCATGTTGTTGAATTATGGTGTCCTTATCTCTTGGGGCAACGATTCCAAATTAAGACCGACCATCAAAGCCTCAAGTACTTTTTGGAACAACACATTTCCTCCCAGGAGCAACAAAAATGGGTCACTAAGCTATTTGGATATGATTATGAGATCATTTACAAGAAGGGAAAAGACAATGTCGTGGCGGATGCACTGTCCCGGAAATATGAAGACAAAGGATCCCTTTTTTCTCTTTCCTTCATTGTAATTGATTGGCTGCAAGCTGTGCACTAGGAATGGCTTCAAGACCTCAAAAGTTTGCATCTGATCTAGCAAATGCAGAACAAGTCGCAGGCTCCCCCAGGGTACTCCTGGCTCCAAGATGAGCTTCGATACAAAGACCGCTTGTATTTAAGTAAAAAATCCAAGCTCAAATCCACAGTACTTTCTGAGCTTCATGCTACACCCACAGTGGGGCACTCAGGGTTCACCAAAACATATGATCGAGTCAAACGTTCCTTTTTCTGGGATGGTATGAAACAGGACATTCGTAAGTTTGTGGCTGAATGTGAGGCATGCCAACGCAACAAGGGAGAAACAATCAAATCTCCAGGCACCCTCCAACTTCTTTCGATTCCCCCTGCTATTTGGAAGGATATCTTTATGGACTTTATTACAGGCTTACCCAAATCGGGGAATAAATCAATGATAATGGTGGTTGTGGATCGCCTTTCCAAGTATGCTCATTTTTTTTCTCTTCACCACCCATTTACTGCATCCACAATGGCTCAAATTTTCATGGATCAGATCTTCAAGCTTCATGGCATACCAAACTCTATTATTTCTGATCGAGACCCAACTTTCACAAGCAATTTTTGGCAAGAACTGTTTAAGCTACAAGGCACACAATTGCATCTCAGCTCAGCTTATCATCCCTAGACAGATGGTCAAACGGAAGTCGTCAACAAGTTTTTGGAAACATATCTGAGGTGATTTGCCTCTGAAAAACAACACCAGTGGACTCAATGGTTACCCCTTGCCGAATGGTGGTACAACACTACATACCATACAACCACTCACATGACTCCTTTTGAAGCAGTGTATGGACAGAAGCCACCGTCAGTTCTCTCATACTTACCAGGTACCTCAAAGGTCCAAGCAGTTGACCAAACACTTACAGTCATAGAGGATATCCTTCGTACACTTAAAGAGAACTTGGTCATGGCCCAGAATAGAATGAAGCAGCAAGAAGATCAAGGTTGCTCCGAACGTCAATTTGTAGAAGGGGATCAGGTGTTTCTGCGACTGCAACCATATAATAAAATGTCCCTCAAGACCGAGCAGTGTCAGAAGCTAACACCTAAATTTTATGGCCCTTACACAGTTCTCAAGCGTGTGGGACAAATCGCATAGCAGTTAGCTCTGCCCAGTCAGTCGAAGCTACATTCTGTTTTTCATGTTTCATGCTTGAAGAAGGTGATTGAAACTAGGTGCCAAATTCAAACCAACCTTCCAGAGTTAGCTGAAGAAGGATCCATTTGGCTACAACCAGAAGAAGTTTTGGACCAGCGGGAGCGTCGCTTGCGTTAGAGAACCATCAAGGAAGTGCTAGTACAGTGGAAAGATATGACTCCAGCAGATGCCACTTGGGAACCAGCTACCATTCTGCAGCAGTTTCCACATCTCAAGCCTTGAGGACAAGGATATTTTAAAGGGGCCGGACATGTTAAGGTCCTAACCTGCACATAGGTATATCAATGTATTCGAATGTAATAAAGGTCAATATTAATAAGACCCTTCAATAAAATAGAATAAGGCGGATGTAAGAAGACCTAATAGAAGCTTACGCTTCTAGAAGGATCTTCCTCTAGATGCTTCTCTTAATAGACATAGTTAGTATAAATAAGGGTCGAGGGTATGAAAACCCTAGCTTGGAGATTATTGTAACAAAGCACTGCTTGACTGGAGGTTGCCCCCTTGAAGAGGCTTGTGAACATTGCTTTCTGAATCAAATTTCTTTTCTATTGCTATTTCGTATATCATTTCTATGTATTGTGAAGATTATGCTGGATATTTTACTGTTATTCTGCCATTTCTAGCATTTTATTTCTGTTCTGCATATTTTATATATCTGGTATCTTGCACATCTAATATTTTTTCATCCAATTCATTAAGCTGCTGCAACCTAGCTGTCTGTGCATCAGTCAAATCAAGGTTGATAGCTAAAGCAGTCCTTAAGGTTTTGATTTCAAATTCCACAGGAAAGACGACACTTTTTCCATAAACTAATTCATAGGAAGAGAATCCTGTAGTATTTCTCCAGGTAGTTCTGTAAGCCCATAATTCTTTAGGGATCCTGTGAGACCAATCCTTTCTGTTTTCCTTCATTATTTTTGTGAGAATAGCTTCCATTACTTTGTTTGTACTTTCCACCTGCCCATTGTCTTGGGGGTGGCACGGTGTAGTCATTCTATGATGAATATGATATTTTTGAAGGGTGGATTTAAAGCCATGATAAGTGAAAGGAGGTCCTCCATTTGTGACTAATTCTCTAGGCACTCCAAATTTGATAAAGATATCTTTCAATTAAAAATCTAGAACCGCTTCTTTTGTAGATCTATGGAGTGCTTTAGCCTCCACCCATTTGGTCATATAATATATGCAGACCACTATATAAACTTTTTGATTGGATGGAGGGTTAATGGGTCCTACAAAGTCTAAGGCCCATTTTTCAAATGGTTTGAGTACTACATAGGGATTTAATGGCATTTCATATCTATGATTAGGTTGACCCATTCTTTGAAAACTATCACAGGCTCGAACATATTTCTTTGTATCTTTAAAAAGTGAGGGCCAATAATAACCCATCCTGAGAATTTTATGTGTTGTTCTCTTATCAACAAAATGCCCTCCACAAGGGCTATCATGACAAGCTTTTAGTAAATCATAAACCTCATCTTCTCTAATGCATATTTGGATTTCTTGATCAAGTCCTGTGTGGAAAAGACACCCACTTATCTAGCTATACCAGACACTTTGTTGAATAATTCTTCTTTTATCTCGGTGGGATAGGCGTGGTGGTAACTTCCCTGCAACCTAGTAGTTAGTGATGTCTGCATACCATGGTGAGTGAGAAGATACTGCAAATAGATATTGATCAAGAAAGGAATCATCTACTGGAGAATTATCATCAAGTGTTAACCGAGAAAGGAAATCAACAACTACATTTTATTTTACTAGTCTATCTACAATTGTAATATCAAATTCTTGTAATAATAGTAACCATCTAGTGACTCGAGCATTTGTGACAGGTTTATTCATTAAATATTTGATAGCTAAGTGATCGGTATGGACAAAAGTAGAATAGCTAGTGATGTAATGTCAAAATTTATTAATAGCATAGATAACTGCTAAAAATTCATTTTCGGTAACTGTATAGTTAAGTTCAACCGAACTCATATTCTTGCTAATAAAATAGATGGCATAACGGAGATGATTTTCTTCTTTTCCCAAGACAACTCCTATTTCTGTATCTGAAGCATCAGAGGATATATGAAAGGGAAGTGTCCAATCAGTTCCTCTTAGAATAGGAGCTATAGATAACTGATGTTTGAGTGCATCAAATTCTTCCTAGCAAAGAGTAGTCCACTTGAATTCAACATTTTTCATAAGTAACACGAACAAAGGAGAAGCCATTTTGGAATTTTTTTTGATAAATATTCTATAGTATCCATCATGTCCTAAAAAACTTCTCACATCTATTTGGGTTTTAGGAATAGGAAGGTCTTTAATGACTTGTATCTTGGATGGATCTACCTGAATTCCTTGAGATGAGATAAAATGTCCAAGTACCACTCCTTCACTCA
Source organism: Picea engelmannii (assembly GCA_009831015.1). Classification (NCBI taxonomy): domain Eukaryota; kingdom Viridiplantae; phylum Streptophyta; class Pinopsida; order Pinales; family Pinaceae; genus Picea; species Picea engelmannii. The sequence continues at coordinate 59,391 of ML778954.1, forward strand.
TCATCATATGACATTTTTCGGTGCTTAAGGAGAGGTGGGCTTGTATACATTGATTAAGTACTTTCTCAAGATTTTGTAGTGCTTCGTCAAAAGAGACACCATAAGGGGTAAAATCATCCATAAAAATTTCCATAGAGTCATTAAGCATATCATAAAAGATTCCTATAACTGCTAGTTTGAAAGGTTGCTGGTGCATTACATAATCCGAATGGGATGAATCTATAAGCAAAAGTTCCCCAGGGGCTAGTAAAAATGGTCTTATCTTGGTCTTGGTGTGCAATTTTGATCTAGTTATACCCATTGAAACCATCTAAGAAAGAGAATAATTCCTTCCCTAACAAATTATCTAACACCTGATCAATGAATGTCAATAGAAAGTGATATTTTTGAGTGGCTTTATTTAAGGCTCTATAATCTACACACACTCTCCATTTCCCATTTGTTTTAGGAACTATTACTAATGGGGAAACCCATTCACTGTCAGATATAGGATATATAAACCCTGCATTAAGCAATTTCTGAAGTTCTTCTTTAAGAATTTCTCGTAATTTAGGGTTCATTCGTCGTTGAGGTTGGCAGATCGGTCGTCAATCTTCCTTGATATAGATATGATGAGTGCATAACTTAGGAGATATTCCCTTCATATCTGTATAGTCCCATGCGAATGCTTCCTTATGTTCAAGAAGTAACTTCATTAATTGCTGTGTTTTAGTAACTGTCAAGTTGGGGTTTATATTTAGTGTTTTGCCAGGTTCAATTTCTACTGGTATACTTTTAGAAGAGATGGTAGCTGATGTTTGAGGTGGGTCTTCAGAGTTAAGGTTTTCCTGGGTATCTGACTCCAAAACTGTAGCGAGTTGATTATGTGTTTCTGGAGTCACAGAGGAGGGTTCACAAATAAAACTATTAATTACTTCATCCTCAGTGATGTCTTTAAGGCTTAAGGCTTGTCTGATAGTCAAGATAGGTTGAGTAGTTTCATTGTCAAAATCCACCCATAAGGAATTGTCATTATTAATCAAGGGTGTAGCGTGAGGGTAGAGGGTAAGATGTTTGGTCTCATATCCATTGGAAATTGTCATTGAACTAGATCTGCAGCTGATAAAGGCATCTGTTGTGGCTAGCCAAGGTCTACCCAAAATTAGAGGATGACCCCCCAACTTTGTTTTAGGTTGTAATACCACAAAGTCGGTTGGATAATTCCAAGACTCAATTGAGATGATTAGGTCTTCAATGACTCCTTCCGATTTAATTGTAGAACGGTCAACTAATTCTAGAATGGTTGGGGTATCTCTGATTTCATTCTTCAGTTGTAACAGTTGTGAAGTTTCAAGAGTCATAATATTGATAGCAGTGCCTAAGTCTACCAGAACTTGAGGAATTATTGTTTTTCCAATTTGTACTGTTAAAGTAGGATGGCCAGGATCACCATATTTAATAGGAAGAGATTTACCTGACATTAGTTGCATATAAATCACCCATGACATGGACTGTCAGGGGATCTTTAGTTTTCCTACCAGGTTTCTTAACACAAATGTCTCGCATAGTTTTGGCATAAATTGGTACATCTCTTAGTGCTTGTAATAGTGGAATTTTGACATAGAGATTTTGTAATTCCCCTAGAAGATTGAAAGTAGGTGGCTCAGTCATTTTAGTCAAAGCTAAACGCTCAGGGAATGGTGGTTTTGTTGTTTCAGCTATAGTGTTGGAGGACGATTGTACCTCTTCAGGTACATCGTGCTTTTTTATTTCTTCTTTATTGGAATTAGAAGAGGTAACATCATCAATGATAGGTTCTACTATTTTCCTAGATCGTAAATGAATATCATTGCATTGCGCAGGGAAAAGAGAAAGTATAGGCTCGTTTTGAATATCAATGCACTGCACAACCTTATTATTGGGGTTAGGGTTAGGTTTTATAGGTAGTTGGGGCCTCATCATTTGATTTTTCGGTGGAGTACCTGATGGTAAAGAGATTGGTTGCTGAAATTGTGATTGAAATTGAGGCAATTGATTTGGGAATGGGGGTTGTTGACCTCTCCAATTTGGATTCCATTGGTTAAGGTAGGGTTGATGTTGTGGAGGCCAAGGAGTCCACATTGTTGGGTCTACAAAGGGAGGGTTTGTTTGTTGCATGGGTGGGTAATTCATTTGATTGAGGGCTGGGTATTGCATTTGATTAAAGGGAGGGTAATTTGATTGTCTAAAACAAGGATAGTTATTCCAATGATTAGAAGATGTAAATGAAACATTAGGGTTCGTACCTTGTCCCCACGGTTTCCATTGCCTTCTCTATGTCAACAGATAGACAAATTCAACTTCTACATCAATTGGTTGTAGTGCTGCTTTGATTCTTGGTAAAGAAGGGCATTGTTGAGTTTCATGATCCTTATCACAAATGGTGTAGATTGGCTTTTTTTCCAATGGGCATTCCCTTCGTGGGTGCTTATCTATGCATTTGGAACAAAATATGGACAGAGCTGCTTCTGCTTCAGCTTGTTTCTTTTGAATCTGCAAGGTGTCAATTTGTGAAGCAAAAGCACTTAACATTTCAGTTTTAAAACCCTCAAGTAAATTACCTATTTTGGCTCTTGTTGCTCCTCCACTAGCTGATTTTTGAACTCTTAAAAATGTGGTATCCCTGTTGTTTGATCTATTCCTTGAAGCTCCTCTTGAACATCTTTTACATAGGTTAACAATTTCATCATATGATTCCTTAGATATGTCCCCTTTACCAAGCATATTCAACATATATAGACAGTCATCCCTTACTCCTTTTAGTAATATTGTTTTAAGAATATATTTACTTACATCGGGGTGACTAGATCTTTGTAGATTATACTGTAGCCTTTCCACAAAGTCCTCTAAATTTTCATCCTCTTTCTGTATCATCTTGAATAGTTCCTCTCTTTTTTCTCTTGTTCGACAATAGTCTTGGTATTTGTGCAGGAATTTCTGTTTCATCTGATCCCATGTTGTGATTACATGACCTCCAAGACTCATGAACCATCTTAATGCATTTCCTTTTAATGTTGCTGGAAATAGCTTTAATTTTTGAGCATTGGAAATGTAATAATAACTTCTACATAATATGTCAAACTCGAAAAGGAATTCATCAAGATCCTCTGAAGATAAACCATGAAAGTTAGGTAAAGTTGAGAGTGGAATATTCTTCATGGGAGATACTCCTCTAGGAGATCACCAATATGAAATCCTAAGGTAGAAAAAGAGTTTTCATCATTTACCTCTCCTTTAGGACCTGCCTGTTCTTCATGGTGTAGTTCTTCATTATACTCATCCATAGTTTCTTTTGTTTGTTCCCCTACTGCACTTGCTTGATCCTCAATGTTTTCTGCTGGTTTCTCAATTGTCTTAGGGCTCCAAATTTCTTTCCCCGTTTCAAAGTTTGGTTGAAAGGAAGGTTGATATTTTGGTTTTTGAGAGCTTGGTCGCTGAGGAGCAACAGATTTAGATTTTGATATAATCTGATCAATACAAGTCTTTCTTCCTCCCCTTCCTCTACCCCTGCCACCTGTAGGGTTAGTTTCTTTGGGGTCTCCCTGTCCTCTCATGCAATCTGTATATCTGAAAGAACATAAGTTCTTTTGAAATCTATAATTTCCTTCCTCGACAATGGCACCAAAATGTTGGTCACTGTAATTTCTTATTAACTAAACAATCAAGTGTTACATAAATTGTCAACCCAGGGAAGTCTATTTATTTCAAAGGCAATCACACACTGTATATGATCAATCTCAAAATCAATCTAGAGTTGTAGTAAAAGTACACTAATCACACCTTGCTTTGAACATATTGAAGTTCTACTTTGAATTATAGAAAAACAATCTATCTATTGCAGAGTTTAAGATTCAAAGGAAAATAATTATCAGAAGAATCCTGGATTACATTAAGAAACAACAACCTAGGAAAAGAAATCTTTCAGCATACTGCAAGGAAGACTAACTATTTTGTAACAGAGAACAAGACCCTATTCCCCAAAGAAGGAATCTTCAGCACCTGTCTCTGACTATCACACTTTCATAAACTTATTACCAATCAAAATGATTAACAAGTACTAAAGGCTAACTATTCTATAACAGAGAACAAGACTCTATTCCCCAAGAAGGAATATTTAGCACCTGTCTCTGATTATCATACTTTCATAAATTCATTACCAATCAAAATGATTAACAAGTACTGAAGGCTGGCTATTATGTAACAGAGAACAAGACCCTATTCCCCAAGAAAGAATCTTCAACACCTGTCTCTGATTATCACACTTTCATAAATTCATTACCAATCGAAATGATTAACAAGTACTGAATGCTAACTATTCTTTAATAGAGAACAAGACCCTATTCCCCAAGCATGAATATTCAGCACCTGTCTTTGATTATCACACTTTCATAAATTCATCAAGCAGAATTACTAATCAGAATGATTAACAGTTACCTAGGAATGAATTGTATGAAAACAATGTAACAATCAGTAAAGCAAAGTTCAGCAAAACAGAGTTCAGTAAAGTAGAGTTTCAACAAAACAAACTTTAAACAAGGCCTGAACAAAAATAATACTAACACACTACAGAACTAATGGGTGAATCTTGTGAAAAAGGTGGGCCCTCTCCTTCTCACAAGATTCCCCGGAAATGAAGGGACCTAAGAAGAAATGCTCACAATAATCTTTTATTCATCTGTCAATTGTATCATGTTAAGAGTTCAGAAGTGCATCTAAGAAGAAAGGACCTAAGAAGAAATGCTCAGAGTTCAGAAGTGCATCTATGCACTGGTATTCAGAGACCATAGTACTCTATCACGCCCTCCTAGCATGAAACCACAAAGAGCCTTTCAAGCCTGGAGATCAAACAACTCCCTACAAATGTCTAACATACATCTACAACATAAAAGAACAAAATGAAGCATCTACATAACATAGAAAACATGTAGGAAAATCTTCTCTAGTTTATATTAATGTAAATGCCTCTTTACAAAGGTGTCCCTGAGATCAAACTTTAACAAAGTCTCGGCTCTTTCTTTTCTGTTCTCTCCTTCCTTAAAACTATTACTAAAATGAGATCGAAAAATGATCTTTTACAAGAGGGGGCTCTTCAAGCTCTTCCCTCCAACCTACCTACCCTATTCAATGGCATTGAATGGGCTTTCTAGTCCACAAATCAGATCTAGATCTCAGTCTTCAAAGCATTAAAGGCCTATCTACTATATGCTTGTACAAAGCACGGCTTCACGGCTCACCAGCCTAAGACATTAAATTACATTCAAATTCAAAATGGAAGACGAGGGTTGTGCCTCTCTTTAGCTTTGAATGCACATGCTGACGTGGCTAGATAGCTAGCTGGCAGACATGGAGAGATGCTCCTGCATCATACTCCTCAACTACAAAATTCATGACCTCCTGCTCATGAGATTCCACTCTCAGCTGTGGAAATCCTCCTGGATCCCAAACAAATTTCTGGAGCTGTTCATCTTCTCCATCTCTTTGCTACTATTGTTGCTTTTGTGCTTCTACTGCTTCTTATCCGCTCATCTTCTCCTCGATGGCAGTCTCTACTGACCTGATCATCAGATCCCTAATCTTCTCGATCACTTCATCCAGCTGCTCAAATGGCTGGCTCTATTTTTGCAGTCTCCTCGGTTGCAAAATTTTTCTACAAATGGGTAGATCATCATGATCTCCCATGCCATATTCTTCATCTTCTTATTCTGTGGCACTAAGTGTCCACTCTACTGAAGACTTCAACTCTGCAGTCTCCTCTTGACTAACCTGTTGTTCAGTCATCTTCTCTGACAGTTCAATTTTTGCCAGTTCTCCTGCTAGCTCTAGATTGTTCAGCCAATCCTCCAACATCTCCAACTCTATCTCCGATGGAGTGATCAATCTGTCTACCTACTCTTCAACTTCTTCTGCTACTAGCTTCAGTGCAACAGCTTCCTCAGCTTCCTGGCTGAAATTATTGAACCACTCCTCGGAATGCTCATCTTCTTCTCCTTGGGCAACCTCAGATATCTGCTCCAATTCTTCTCTTACAGTCTCAGCTGGATGTCCTCCTGTTGTTGCTATATCTGCAACACAAATCTCTGCCTCCTCTAGGCTATGCTGTAGGAATACCTATGTTACACATCAAAATCACTCAACCAGATAAGTGTCGCATATGCTTCTCATTTGTCACAAGTGTCGTAACTCCCTTACAGCTTGTCGCAAGTATCGCAAGTTGGTTACAAAGTGTCGTAAATGTTTTTGAATCATGCTACCACGATGACGACACTAAGGAGGCACTTGAAACATCTCATGTACTTGGTTTGAAGGAAGAAAATTGGTTCACTGGAGTCAAACATCTCTTAACACCTGAGAGGGCTTCTTAGTCAAGAGTTTGGAGGGAGAACACTCCCCTAAAATGGCCTTGGGAGTGCTGGCGCCCCTCTACCATGCCTCAGGAGTGTTATAACACTTCTTCACCCCTTTGTAGGAGTGATGCTCAGTTTTGAAGCGCTGGCGCTTCCCTTGACCTTCTAGGGAGCGTTCTAGTGCTCTGATACCCCTTCTAAGGGAGCGCTCCCTATTCTGGGTAAATTGTTAGCCCGGTGAGGAGAATAAGGGGAAAATCATTCGAGATTAGGAGGCAGTTGTGTTCAAATTCTTGGTTTTATCAAAAGATCCCTGATCCAAGGAGATGGTTCCCAACTGGTTCTAAACACGACTCAAGAGGTTAGGCTCCTCCCAACCTATATAAGCAAGCTCTATGATGGTGGAATGGAGGAGGAACTGAACATAAGAAACTTATGATATTGGAGGAAACTTATAGTCAGCCAAAAGAGAGTGATCAGTGAAGCTGCTGTTATCCAGGTTGTGGATCTTTTAGGCAAGGGTTAGACGAAGAGGACTTGACAAAGCTGTTGCATTCGCATCTATGATTGTAAGTACTGCTGTCGTTATTCTCATTAATATGACAAGCTTGGCCTGTTTCTTTCTAGTTTGTGTCTAATGTTACATGAACTTGTCATTTATTGATAGATCTGTTTTCAAGCTAATGTCAGTCGAGTAGGAAGTGGTCGTATATTGTTTTGTCCACAGAACTCAGCGAGGAGAAAAGGACTAGAGCGCAACTCGGAGCGTGCAGGGACAAACGTCGATTAAAAGGTACTTCTATTATCCTTCCTTCTCACGTATTAGTTTAGATAGATTTGAAAGGAAGTCAGTGTCCACGTTAAGCATTTTTCTGTCTAGGGTTAAGGTCAAGCCTTAGAGGTGATCTACCTGTCTGCAGGAAGATTTTCCTACAACAGAAACTGGCGACTCCACTGGGGAGATAGCCTCGAATCGAAACCGCTTGTTTGGATTTTTCTCCTCATTGACCTTGTTCTATCCCTTGATTGTTTCAGACCTGGTTCACCCCTATTTGATTAGTTTCATGAGCTGATTGGCTCCTTACTTGGTCACATTCAACATATTTTTCAAACTCATATCTCAATTTTTGAAAATTTTTGACATTTCTGGGATTTTTAAACCCTGGCGCCCCTGACCTAGTGTTATCAGAGTGCCAACGCTTCTAGTAGCCTTACATAGAGCGCTATAATGCTCTTTTCCCTTGGCAACAGAGCGCCAACCCCCTTTGGGCCAAAAAACCCTTCAAAACTGCCTTGTTTAGGGTTTGCCTCTGTGTCTCTTCTGTTGAGTGACCCGGTGAGTCAATTTTTCTTCCCTTTTAATCTTGACATCAGTCTTTTTGAAGAACAAGAACCTTTTTGATTGGATCTTGTAGCCTTCTTCACCTATTTTCATTGAGTTTTCCTGTTGAGTGAAGCTTGAAACCTATGAATTGCTTTTCCTTTCTCTTCAGTTGAGTAAAATCCTGGTGAAGGTCATCAAAGGCCTACAGGCCTCTTCATCTTGATTTCAGTCGAAATCATTGTTCTTCAACTCTTGTTTTTGGGTTAAAAGTTTGCTTTTCTTTGATTGTTTCTTTTCTTTCGTCTTTTCGTTTTGATTACTACGAAGGGTGTATTGCTTGTGTGATCTTTGCTTGTGCTAGATTGGTTCTCATTCATACCAAGAAGATAATTAGCAGAGATAAGCATTGTGTTGCATTGATCGTCATCCTTACGCAAACAATAAAAGATATATTCATAATTGATTGAGCATATTAGAAGGCATTTAAAAGTTTGCTTTACATCAGGATTTGATTGAAAAAAAAAGAATTGTTTGAGAGCATTCCATAGTTGTGCCTGTTAGTGAAAGAACTCTCTCTCTCCCCTAGATAAATGTTCATCGAAAGGAAATGATTGTTTATCATATTCGATGCATTCTTTGGGTCAGAGTCGTAATTCCATTCATTTCACTTCCATGCACCCCTTTGCTTAAAGAACAGCCACAAAAATCAACGCTAATTAAAATTTATCTAGAACTTTTTCTTTGCTAGAATCCTCCACCAACAGTAGAATAGGTGTAGTACTTTGGATTAGGATGTGAGAATAAATCTCCAAAGTTGTCAAAACAAACATTAGCATCTTGAGTTAGGGAGAGTAAATCCAGTTATCGTATAAGTCTTCCTGGGACCCCCCTCTCACACAGGGGTTACGCACGAGGTTGCATTCGGGAGAGCTATGGGGACTAACCCTCTGTGGTTTAACTGAGTGTGGTGGTAAGATCGTATTATGGGGATCAATTTGAGGTAAATCCACAATTACTGCGTGGAAGCTTCTTAGTTGGTTTCGGGCTTGATACCCTGCCCTTACGTTCAGATCGAACTGTCGATTGTTCTTGCCCAGGGGTTGACTGCGAATCGATAACCTTAGTGGCCATAATATTTAGGTTCTTACAAAAGGTGACGGTGACAGGAAGTCTCACTGTACCTGGAGTAGACATTGGTCAAACTCACTCGGGCTCCTTGGAAGGTAAATCCACAATTACTGCGTGGAAGCCTTGGAGGGTAAATCCACAATTACTGCATGGAAGCTCTCACCAGGGTGTAATTCTGTTAAGCAGGTCGCCATTGTAACTATTCCACCCTAGCCCCACCCCTTCTGGACTTGATCACGTGACGTTGGATTTCATCACCAACTAGTACGGTCATCAAAAGAAGGCCCTGTTTGCTTGGTTGTGATTCTTAGATTTTTTAGCGTGTGTTGTTTCTTTTCGCTAGTTGGCCATAGATCTCTTTCGTCGACTCTTTTCTTCTGCCAACATTGACCCTCCATGACGCTTGCGGAGGCTATAGGGACTTCCTCCAGAAAATATGGAAGGAGACATCCCTCGTTCTATGGAACAATCTCCCCAACAGGGCGAGGTTCAAAACACTACAACTTATCAGGAAGAAGTTCCCGTCTCTTTGGAGAATTTTAGAATTGTCTTGAAATCCTCGGAAGCTTATCGCATTCTGGAGGGATATGAACGACAGATCCTCCACCTAAATTCTGCCGGAGAGTTTGTTGTCATAAACCCTTTTGACGCCCCGGCCGGGTCTCCTCAAAACCCTTTACCCAATGACCCTTTCTGGACTGAGAACATTGTTCGGAGTCCACCACGCTTGGTGCGAGATCTTTATGGAATGGGGGAAGGCGCCGACATACCTTTCTCCTACACTGTACCCCCAAATCACTTCACTGGTACTACCACTTTTATGTCCACACCAACCGTTGCTCCGAGCACACCATCCGTTGGTCCGAACGTAACATCCATTAGCCTGAGACCTACTATTCCCCTCCAGACAGCCCATTCGACAATAACCCCACACATTCCGACCATCCCCGCCGGTAATGCGGTAGTTAATCAAACTCCGATTGGCATGCCTGTAACACCAAGACAGAATCTCCCTTTTGGATTTAGGGAACTGAACGCATCTGCCACTATCACTGCCCAAACCACTTCTCAAATCATACCAGGAAGTTCCATACCTATCCAACAACCCGGAGGGACTGTCCTTGGTAGTTCTAACCCAATCGGCAACACTGGTCAATTTTTTATGTTTGGCCCTCAAATCCGGGGAACTCTACCTTAAACTGGGGGGCATCCTCCCACCGGAGGACAAATTCCATTCGGGGGGCACCCTCATGCTGGGGGGCAACCTCAAGTCGGAGTCCACCATCAACCACAAGGACAAAACGTGTCCGTTACGCCCAATTTGTGGAGCATCCCTTTTCAAGGAAATCGGCATGCCTCCACAGGACAAAATGTGCCTACCACATCTAACCCATGGAACGTTCCTTTTTCAGGAAACCCACACTTCCCGGCAGGACAAAATTCGTAGACTCCGCAACAACCTCCTTACGGACAAATTCCCAACCCAACCCTTAACCCTCAAAACCCATCCGGTTATCCTCTGCTCACACATTGTTCTCAAAACACTTCAAATCCTATGTACCTTGGCCAAAACCAACCTTACATGAGAGGGCCCACGAGTTATAATTATCCACATAACCCAGTATTGGGCCCCACTGGTGTTCCTCTGCCTCACCAGCATTACCGACAGGTTAACCAACAACTACCTTTTCTAGCCACCCTGGACCTTCCAGATTTGTCTCGGTTAACGAATGATCCCATTCATCATTCTTCGGGTTGGCTAGCTATTCCAGCAAAACTTCTTTCTGATATCCCAAAATTCGACGGAAAATCCAGAGAAGACCCTAACAACCACGTGATGACCTTTCATTTGTGGTGCTCATCCAACTCCCTCATGGATGATTCTATTCATTTGCGTCTTTTCCAACAGACACTTACGGGTTCCGCAACAAAATGGTATATTGAATTACCACGCGCATCTTTTTACAATTTCAACTCCCTCGCCATGTCCTTCCTCACACACTTCCAACTGCCCATCCGATATGAGACGGGTACTGAACTATTAACCTCTCTTCATCAGACAACTTCCATACATATCTCTGATCATATCCATGAATGGAGAAGAAGACAAAGGCTAATCAAAGCGGTCATCCCTGACCAATTATTAGCGGAATGGTTCACGAAATCCTTACTACCCAAGATCGCTCGTGATGTTGCCATGGGCGGCATGGTCACCAAGGAAGAAGCCATTTCCCGAGCTCAGTACTTAGACTTAGTCTATTCGTAATTTGGTACTCTGTATGAATTGATACTGAATGCTACCCGTCCCAATAACGATCCATCCAAAACATCGACTGCTTCGCATGCGGATGGAGTTATTGGCTCCATCAAAACTCAATCTACCACTCAGTCTACTGGAACAATCCAGCGGCCCACTTCTACGACCGCCCCCAGTTCGACTGCACCATCTTCTACCCCCACCCAAACTCAAGTCTCTGATGTGAATGTGGTCCAATCAACCCCTTCACAACAACCTGGGGGCAAGAAGAAAGTGAGAAACAAAACAAAGAAGAACAATAACAATGAACAACCCAAGACCCAACCACAAACCCCTGCTGCTAGAAAACAACCACAGCAAAAAATGAAATTCCCATGTCTCATTTGTGGTGATGATCACTACACTCGATACTGCCCACATCGCGATGAAGTGGCTAAAATTTTTAAGGGAAATTCACAACCCGCTGTGCTCACTCAGCCTTTTCCGCAACAACAATCTTTGGTTGCACAAACCCCCACGCCAGGGGGCAGTTCCAACCAACCCCATGATGAGGCATCGACAAGCGCACACATTTATATGTTCAATGGGGTTAATCTAACCACTCGTTCAGCGACATATGACACACCAGTTAAACCCGATAAGCCGAAGACTGCTAACGGTTCTTCGCCAGATCTTTTACCATCTACTGTCAATCCTCCGTCTGTTAGCCCTCCATCCAGGCCACTTCAGATTGAGAAACCTTCTTTTGACTCCATCTTACGCCCTCCTAAGAGCACCATCCAGAAATCCACTTTCAATCCTAATTCACGAACCGACCAAAACTATAATATTGTAGAAGATTTGGCCCAAGCTCTGTGTGCCATGTCCGCATTGGAAGTGTTACAACACTGTCCTAACCAACGTAGGACACTCTTAGATGCTATTGGCACCTTCGATCCCGAGTCATCCAACCACA
>ML778954.1:71896-87556 GCA_009831015.1 Picea engelmannii
AGCCTGATGGGTACCTTCCCTACACCACTTCCACCTACTACACCTCATATTTCCGCCGTCAATATGATCTCGACTTTGCCCTATGAATCCTTGGAATCATCTGACCCTTGGATTGTGCCTAGTCCTTTGGAATTCAATGGACTCAGTGACACCATGCCACTCAACCTAACCGAGGCCGCATACGTAGCTATCCAATCCACGTCTCCCTCTTCGAACACTTCACATTCACTGGCACGCAACACTTACTCGATGCCCTCGTGGTTGAACTCCCTATCATCTGCCGTTGATTACATTTCCCAGATTTTTCCTTCGGATGAGTCTATCATGGAAATGCTTAGCATTGACGATATGCCCTGGGATGACAACCACCACCGATCCTCTTTTCTTCCACCTTTGGAAGAGGTGCAAGACATACAATCTATCTTCCCCCCCAATGTTATCAATGCTCCACAATCCCCTATCCTCACCCAAGATACTTTCTCTGAGGGGAACATGGGTAACATCTCTACCACAATCACAATTGACATTTCAGTCAAAGAAGGTGTCGTGGAAAACATTAATCTTGGTGCTAATTGCACGCCCGATGAAGTGGTTTCTTACACCGCTTTGTTCAAAGAATTTCGCGATGTCTTCGCATGGAGTTACGAAGAAATGTCAGGGATTGACCCTTCCATCATCATACACGAAATCAAGACTTACCCTGACGCAAAACCGGTTCGACAGAAACTCCACCCAGTTCACCCCAAGAAACTGGCAGCTATAAAGGAAGAAGTTGAAAAACTTCTAAAATATGGCTTTATCTACCCTGTCCCTTTGACGGAATGGGTCTCTAACCTCGTTCCAGTTGCCAAGAAACAAGGGACCATCCACATCTGCGTAGATTATCGTGATCTTAACAAAGCTTGTCCCAAGGACAACTACCCTACACCCTTTATCGATCAAATCATCGATAATTGTGTGGGAAGCGTGATCTTCTCTTTCATGGATGGCTTTTCTGGATACAACTAGATCGAAATCTTACCTGCTGATCAACATAAGACAACCTTCATTTTCCCTTGGGGAAATTTCGCATACCGAAAGCTACCTTTTGGCCTTAAAAACGCTGGTGCCACTTTCCAGTGAGCCATGTCGTATGCTTTCCACGACATCAAACATATCGCGGAACCTTACCTCGATGATTTACCCGCCCATTCATCCAATCGACCCGATCATATTGGTCACTTGCGGGAAATTTTTCTACGATGTAGTTTCTATCGTATTCGCCTGAACCCACATAAATGCATCTTCGCTGTCGAATCTGGACGACTCCTCGGTTTCATCGTCTCCAAAGACGGGATCAGGGTGGATCCCCTGAAGATCAAGGCCATTCTAGCCTTACCCCCACCCACCAACTTAACCCAACTTCAAAGTTTGCAAGGCAAAGCAAACTTCCTCCGCCGTTTCATCTGCAATTACGTCGAGATCACTAAAGGATTTATGCGGTTACTACAAAAGAACGTCCCTTTCATATGGGATGACACTGCCCAATGGTCATTCGACGCTCTTAAGCATGCTTTGACCCACGCTCCTTTGTTACATCCTCCCGAATATACAAAGGATTATATCCTTTACCTGGCCGCTTCTACCTCCACCATTGCGATGGTGTTGGTTCAAGAGGATGCTAATGGCAAAGAACACATGATTTATTATCTGAGCAAGAGTTTATCCGGACCCAAAATCAGATACTCGCATGTCGAAAAACTGGCTATGGCAGCTGTTATTGCTGTCCAACGATTTCGCCACTACATCCTATTATGCACCACCACGGTAATCGCAGACTCTAACCCCATGTACCACGTCTTAACACGTCAAGTACTTGGGGGAAAATATTCGAAATGGATTGTGATCCTTCAAGAATTCGATCTCGAGTTTACAAAGGCCAAAGCCAAAAAATCCCTGGTGTTTTCTGAGCTCATCTGTGCTCTCCCAAGTGCTGATGAAAACAATGAACCTAGAGACCCTCTTCCTGATGAGTCTCTCTTCCTCATCAGCACCTCTGACCCTTGGTATGGAGACATTCTCCTTTACCTTCAAACACAACGTTTTCAACCCAACATATCTCGAGAAGAGCGTCGACGCATACGTCACAACTCTCACTGTTACCTCATCCTCGGCGACACTTTGTACCGCCATGGTATTGACACCATTCTTCGGCGATGTCTGATTCACGAAGAGGCTGAACACGTTCTGAACGATTGTCACCTTGGTGCTTGTGGCGGTCACCTTTTCGGGATGGACACAACCCAAAAAATCCTACGTGCCGGCTACTTTTGGACCTCGATCTTCAAAGATTGCATCGAGGCCGTCAAAAAATGCCCACCCTGCCAAATCTTCAACAAGAAGGAACACACCCACCCTACTGCGCTACATCCCATTATTGCCATCGGCCCCTTTTCCAAATGGGGTATTGATTTCATGCAGTGTAAGCCTACCTCAGCCGGGGGGCATGGTTACATCATCGTCGCCGTCGATTATTTCACAAAATGGGATGAGGCTATGCCTACCTTCCTGAACGATGGCCGTACTATAGTTGTATTCCTCTTCAACCACATCATCACTCGTTTTGGCGTACCACATGCCATTGTCACCGACCATGGTGCACACTTCAAAAACTAGATGATGAGCGAATTACACGTCAAATTAGGTTTTCGCCATGAAAACTCATCCCCTTACTATCCTCAAGCAAATGGACAAGTTGAAGCTATCAACAAAGTCCTAAAAACCATGATCCAATGCATGGTGGGGGAAAACAAGACATCGTGGCATTTACAACTATTTTTCGCTCTCTGGCCCTATCTCACATCTGTGAAAACCTCAACCGGATTCACTCCTTTCCAGTTGGTCTATGGCATTGAAGCCTTCTTACCAATCGAGTGCGAAATTCCATCACTTAAATTGAAAGTAGAACTCCTTCCCCATACTTCTGCGGAAGAAGAACTATTCTTGTACCTATCTAAGCTGGATGAAACACGCCGTGATGCTGCTCTCGTTAATGAGGCACATCAGAAATGGATCAAGAGTCAATATGACAAATCTGTCCAACCTCGAGCCTTTGCAGAAGGAGACTTAGTCCTTGTTTATGACCAAGCACACGATAAATTGGGAACAGGAAAGTTAGGACCTATGTGGCACGGTCCTTACATCATGAAGTGTGTTTTACACAGAGGTGCTTACGAACTAGTAGATCACGATGGAATTTCCTTAGGAGAGCCCCGAAACAGGCTTTACCTTAAAAAGTACTATGCCTAGATTACCTAGCATATGTACTTTGTACATTATTGTATTTTTAGTTTGGTGTGCCTTTTCTTTCGTGTGCTCGAGTCTTTACTGTTTCCACTCATGACTGTGTCTGTGTTTTCATGCGCAGATGACGTCTGCCTTTCCTATCTTTTTTGGGTTCACAGATGGTGCCAGCCGACATACCCGAAACATTGCCTCGGCAGCATGGGTTATTTATCAGTTTGACGAGGTGGTGAGTTCAGGAGGCATCTGTTTAGGACCAGCAACCAACAATATGGCAGAATATCACGCTGTCATTGGACTGTTAACCCAAGCCTCCTCCCTAGGCATCTCTCGTATCATTATTTACTTAGACTCCCAACTCGTGGTTTATCAACTCAACTGCATCTACGCTATCCGTAGTCCTATCCTGCTACGTCTACACTTGCAAGTTCGTCGTCTCGAATGAATGTTTGATTACATTGAATATAGACACATTCCAAGAGAACTTAATAGTGTTTAGGATTCGTTAGCCAATTACATCATGGATCGGTATTTAGCCCACAGATAAGATTCAAGGAAAGCAAAAACTGTACATTACATGTAAATTAAAAACACATCACAGACATCATCATGTACAAACCATCGGCATCATAAAACTCGAAACTGTATATATATATATATATATATATATGGCGTGACTGAAATGTTTACATTACATCAAAAATTCTGTAAGAGAACAAAATATTGGGCTCATCCACCCATACAACTTCGCCAGACAAGGCGTACAAAAAACATGATCCTGGGGAAACTCTAATCTCCCCGTACTATGTTGTGCTGTGAGTAATATAATACTGTGCGTACTACACGTCTCAACAGAGAATTGACATTCTCTAGCACCCCTACAGTGTGTCGCTGCAGATGCAAAGGCACGTCCCCTCTCCGTAGAGGAGGGATACCCATCGTAAGGCCTTGGAGGTTCCTCTCAACCTCCCAAAGGACCACCACCGATACTGCTGGGTCTGCTACAACTGGGGCACCGCCACGACGGCCTGGGACTGGTATATCCACTGGGCGCACTGCTCCCTTGTCTGCACATTGAAGATAAAACATCTGTTAAACACTCTCTTACATACTCAAAAAAATACATATACATCAAAAACATAAAAATGAACTAGACAAGGTACAACTTAGTCTCTTACCTCACTCGTCCCAATCTTCCCCCTGGGGCAGAATCAAATCCATACTCCCGTGGAAGTCTACATCGGCATACGGGAAGTCCTCTATCCAGAGGAACTGCCACCTCAACCAGGCAAAGAAATCACCAGTGAAACGAAACTCTGACTCCGAAACTAACCTTGGGGATAGGCTAGTCCACCTCTCCATCCGAGGCTCATCCACTGGTCGCACTGCCAGTGCAATCTGAGGCTGCATCTGAGGGATGCACTCTAAGAAAAACGAGACTAAGAAAGAGCCATAGCCAAACTACTTTTGGCCATTCCTGCACCGAGAAATTTGTTCCTTCACATTCCGAAGGAACGCCGCACTCCAATTGAATAATGTGGGCTCTAAACACTGAACGCCATAGGCCACCTGTGACCTCAAAGCCAAATGAGCACTCGTGCTACCAGTCGCACTAGTGATAGCAAAAAATATGGATCGAAGAGGCAGATCCCGGATATCCTTGATAGGGATCCTGCCCCCTACCAACCTTGCTCCCAGAACATAATAACGTGCCATATACACGTCCACCTACTCAGGTAATGCCCTCTGTCCTGTAAAAGCTATAGGGACCCCTCTTTTTGAGAGGATAGTTAGAAGGGAAACATCTTCCAACTCGATGGTCAAGAGTTGTGTACCAATACGAAATCCCTATTCCGTGATGTCCCAAAGACCAATAATGTGCTCAAGCAGCAAAACCTCACTTTTCATCTTTTGCAGTTTGAAAAACTTGAGTAATCCGCAGGACCTCAAAGCATCCCACGTATGGGGACTCCGTAGAGCAGCTATATCATCCATCTCATGTTCCCTCTCTTTCCACTCGATCATGATTGCCGAATATATCTACAAAACAAAAAATTCAAAATTTTCATCATTCCCCACGTTTTTGTGATTTCAGCAATTTCCAAAAAGCATTTTAAAACACGAAAACAAATTCCCCTGACATCTAAAGGTAACCAATCATCATTTTTAACCACCACACCCTTTGAAATTCACTAAACAATGATTAAAACATAGTAAAAATGAAAAATGTTTTGAGGAGGTGCGTGGGTCCATGAGGGGGGTTTTTGCGAATTTCTTTGGTCAAAATGGTCGACCTAATCAATAGTTAAGGTGTGGGCATGTTAACAACCATTTCTCAATACATTTTTGTGAATAATTCCCCCCATTTTATTAACTTTTAGAAGGAGGCCGATTTGGTCCAAAATGGACAACCTAGGGCTTTGTGTTTTAAACTAATAATGATATAAAGATCAACTTGGAACCATGCAATTGAAAGATCAAAGAACAAACACCTACCTGGTTCGAACGGTGTGCGAAACGATCGATTGTAGCTCCGACAGCAAGAAGAACAAGTTTGGCTCCAATTGAGATTCTCCAATACTCCACAAAATGCTTGCAAATGAAATGGTAAATGAGTTTTTCAAATCAATTCATATTTATAAAATTTCATTTTCATAAGCTATGGTCGTTTTGGGTTTCTCTAATGGTGAAAATGGCTCCACTAATTCCCGGTTTATAGTTTCTGGCATCGCAGGTTTCCTGGCAGTTCTAATGAATTTTTCACCTTGTCGAAGTTACGAGCATAGTCTTAGTTCATTCTCGAGCTCCACAATATGAGAATGTAACCGGGTATACTTTTATCTCTTTTTCGGACCCGTACGGATACACGAAAAAGGAACCCCCCCGGAGTCTCCTTTAAACCCTTTTCAGACTCTCTAAATATGAAAAGATTGTCGAGTGACCTTGCTTCCTTTCACGCTCGTTAAAAGGTCAGAAAGGGTGTCTTTCGAGCGATAGTTTACCCCTTTTTCGGTCTCGATGGACTATTGTACGAAAAAGGAACTGAGAGAGTTCTCTTTTAAGTGTTTTTCCAAACTCTATAATCCCGAAAAACCTTCGAGTTTTCTATCTTTGGACTCGTTAAAGCACACATCGACAGACCCATATGGGACTGAACCCTTACTTCTTCCAGTTCATTAAACAAAGGAAGAGGAACTTACCAAAGGTAAGTTATATCGAGCATGTGTTATCCTCCTCGAGATCATTAAATTAAAAAGAGGTACTCATCTATCTGGATGGGGGAAAAAATTGAAAGGAACAAGCCAAGCAGTCTCTTGATAACACCATCTAGCACTTCTTAGAGTTGCCCTTGAACACGACACCTTGTCATTTGCCCATATCATAATCCGCTGAACCTCTGCACTGAGCCAATATTTGAGTTTCCTTTCACTCCTTTGGGTCACCCGATGCAAGTCGCAGTATCCATTGTGCAATTTTGGTCCATGTCATGTTTTGCTGTTGTGCCTTAGTGTTCAAGGGAAGTATTCACCTCGAGAGTCAGCCATCCCAATATCTTGCCTCAAAACCTGTGTCAGTCCATGTCCATTTTATCTACCAACTACATCTCTATGTCTGTTTTGCGTCATTGATGGGGGATACATCAAGGCCCTCCCTCGACGAGTCTATTCCTGTCGACTTCAACACATTATCCGGGAACTAGACTTAGGGACTAATTAGTACTTTGGGACCTGCATGCCTCAATGGCAGGTCTCCTCACATTCGACAGTGGGTTTACATCATTGAACCCTGATCGAATGATTCCACGGGTGTTCAACCTCAGCTCATCTATTCACATTCGTTGGAATGTACTAGGGTACCTTGGGAATCATTGACATTAATGGTGATCTCCCTCGTACTTGTTAACGGTTTACCTCATTGACCGGTAATCAAGTGGTTTCTGCCATGTTCGACGTCAAGACATCTATTCACATGGTCAGATTCGTACCATATTGGGATTGGTATGAAGACCCTGGGTTGAGACATCACTTTGGTATATGCTTCACCCAGGCTGCGAAGGAGTTCTATTGAACAATGACACATACACTGTTACATAGATCCACTTTGTATTGGTCATGGCTATGTCTTACCATCTCGTAGATCCACTGTGTATTCTTCGTGGCTACGATTAGTTTGAGTCACTACAGTATAGATCCACATTGTATATTTGGTGGATATACCCCTATTTTTCAATACAATTATGGATCCGCAGTGTATTTTATGGCGGCCATACCTTACAAGTCTCGATCCCCCAAGCATAGGTATGCCTGCCTTGGGTTTTGAAATATGTCATGATATTGGTTGGATGTTTGTGTGCAGTTTCCGTCAGGTTCTCCGAGTCTATACCCTTGCTTGAACATCTACAAAGTAATTCATTCATCAGTCCGCATCTTCTGATTTCATACTTTGGGGGGAATTCTGTTACACATCAAAATCACTCAACCAGATAAGTGTCGCATATGCTTCTCATTTGTCGCAAGTGTCGTAACTCCCTTACAACTTGTCGCAAGTATTGCAAGTTGGTTACAAAGTGTCATAAATGTTGTTGAATCATGCTACCACGATGACGACACTAAGGAGGCACTTGAAACATCTCATGTACTTGGTTAGAAGGAAGAAAATTGGTTCACTGGAGTCAAACATCTCTTAACACCTGAGAGGGCTTCTTAGTCAAGAGTTTGGAGGGAGAACGCTCCCCTAAAATGGCCTTGGGAGTGCTGGCGCCCCTCTACCATGCCTCAGGAGTGTTATAACACTTATTCACCCCTTTGTAGGAGCGCTGCTCAATTTTGAAGCGATGGCGCTTCCCTTGACCTTCTAGGGAGCGTTCTAGCGCTCTGATACCCCTTCTAAGGGAGCGCTCCCTATTCTGGGTAAATTGTTAGCCCGGTGAGGAGAATAAGGGGAAAATCATTCGAGATTAGGAGGCAGTTGTGCTCAAATTCTTGGTTTTATCAAAAGATCCCTGATCCAAGGAGATGGTTCCCAACTGGTTCTAAACATGACTCAAGAGGTTAGGCTCCTCCCAACCTATATAAGCAAGCTCTATGGTGGTGGAATGGAGGAGGAACTGAACATAAGAAACTTATGATCTTGGAGGAAACTTATAGTTAGCAAAAAGAGAGTGATTGGTGAAGCTGCTGTTATCCAGGTTGTGGATCTTTCAGGCAAGGGTTAGACGAAGAGGACTTGACGAAGCTGTTGCATTCACATCTACGATTGTAAGTAGTTCTGTTGTTATTCTCATTAATATGACAATATTGGCTTGTTTCTTTCTAGTTTGTGTCTAATGTTACATGAACTTGTCATTTATTGATAGATCTGTTTTCAAGCTAATGTCAGTCGAGTAGGAAGTGGTCATATCTTGTTTTTTCCACAGAACTCAGTGAGGAGAAAAGGACTAGAGCGCAACTCGGAGTGTGTAGGGACAAACGTCGATTAAAAGGTACTTCTATTATCCTTCCTTCTCATGTATTAGTTTAGATAGATTTGAAAGGAAGTCAGTGTCCACGTTAAGAATTTTTCTGTCTAGGGTTAAGGTCAAGCCTTAGAGGTGATCTACCTATCCGCAAGAAGATTTTCCTACAACAACCTGAATTCCTCCAATCATTAGAAGGCTCCTTGGATCCTCCTCTTCTGTCAGCTGCACCTGCTGATCCAAACTCACCTCTGAGTTTATGAGACTCTCATATAGTCTCATCTCCTTATCCCTGCCCACCTGGAAAACTGGGATTTCCCTGCTGCCCTCCTGGAAGTCTATGGAATCAATTCATCCCATCTTTATTCCCTTGCCCACCTGGAAAATTGGAAACTTTCTACTACCCTCCTAAGAGTATATGAGATCCTATAGTGATATTGATCCATTTCCCTCCTGACAATGTGAAATTCCCTGGCTGTCATCATGATAGTCTGTGAGATCCTTAGCTGATATCAACTCTTTGCCCACCTGGCAATTAGGAATTTCTTCTCTTCCCTCCTGGCAGTGCTTGAGTTCTTCATCCAATCCCATTTCATCCTTACTACTGAGACTTCTCCCAGTCTCTAGTTTACATACCTGAACCCTTTTCTTTGGTCTGTTGAGTTTTTCAGCAGGCCTCAACCACCATTTTAATAGCTTACACTGTCTTTCGACCATCAACTCTGGGATTTTTTTTCCAGTGTATCTTCGACCTTCAATAGCCATATCACTATTCCTGTCTACCCTGATGGAAAACCTGTTTCTATCACTCTGCACCCCTAAGTGTTTCAGCTTCATCCACAGTCTTCTTGACTGTCTATGGACTGTTGCCTACCTACAAACAATCCTTATAGAGTCTCTATCACTCTCTCTTCCTTTGCCTTTTCCCTCTGCTTGAAATATACAAATGGAGTTCCTGCTCTGATACCAAACTTTACATAGACCTATTGGCCCTCAGGCCGAGATCCACTCACAGGATTGTTCTATATATCCCTCGAGCCGAATTGTCTCTTTAGATTCCCTGTTGGAATCGCAAATTATCAATACAGAGGTCCTTTTTGGTAGCTTCCCTGTGTGAATAGCACTAGGTGCAACCTCCCCTTCTCCGTGCGACCACAACGTTGTGAACAAGGCCCAATTCCAAAGGTGCTTGTCAAAACTTGCAACTCGTGAGTTCATGAGTCGAGACTCCCGACTCTTCCTTTCCAATCTCGTGATACATGAAATGCCAATAAGGGTATATCTATGATAACAAACTTGACACAGACCTATCGACCCTCGCGCCAAGATCTACTCACAGGATCGTTCTATATCTCCCTCGAGCCGAATCGACTCTTTAGATTCCCTGCTGGAATCACAAATTATTGATACAAATGTCCTTTTTGCTAGCTTCCCTATGCGAACAACACTAGGCACAAGCTCCCCTTATCTATTCGACCATAACGCTGTGACCAAGGCCTAATTCCAGAGGCACTTGTCACAAGTCGCAACTTGTGAGTTCGTGAGTGAAGACTCCTGACTCTTCCTTTCCAATCTTGCGATACCCGAAATGCCAATACAAGTATAGCTCTTCCCCTGTTAGCACCTTCCTTGCACGACCACCAGCTAGGCTAAGCGCTAGCACCTTTCTCTATTCACCACTTTGTGGGTTTGAGTGTCCAAACTTGGCACCTTACCTTCACGAAACCCTGAGAAGCGATATTAGCTTTCCTTCTCGTATTCTCACTACTCGTGACTTCACGAGTCTAAGGGTTGAGCTCTTGTTCCCTTATCTCATGAATCCCCAAGATGCAAGAGGTCAACGTGTGTTGACCCCTTCTCCATGCGACATGTGTCCACCTATCAATCACGTAGGCCCTACCTTGAGGGTTTTCCATGCATCCACACTCGTGCCTCAGCTGTTGGCACTTCACGACTTCTCCAGTCGAGAGTAACTCCTATCAACCTTCGAACCCCCAAATGCACGGTAGGCGATGGGGTTCCTGATCCAATGGTCCTCCAGTGACCTGGATCCAATGGCTATCCTCGCTCCTCATGATTTCGCGACTTCCCGACTTCACGACTTGGAGCACCCAAACTTTGGGCTCTCACCTTGCGAATCTCCGAGTTCGCGTGATCCCTAGATCTCTCCCACTTGTCCTCTTCGAATGGATGGTCCCGATATTCTCACGAATTCACCACTCGTGAAGTCGAAAGACTTCCTTCTTTGACTCTGGATGTCCAAATCCCTGATACAAGCGATCTCACAAAATGTGTCTACTCTCAGACGAATGGCTCAGATCTATTTCACCTTGTCGATATTTCTGAGGTCGAGTGCCTAGACTCTCGTCCTCTAGACTCCCGAACTCTCGAACGTTGATATCTCGATACATCCTCTTCAGGACTTTCGCTTCTGCTAATCTTCACGTGAGGGTTTAAACCTCGTGCAACTCCTGACAGATCCAATGACTATCGGGTTCTTCACTTCTGATCTGACGGCTCAGACCTGTCTTTCCATTGCGCCTTTCCTACGCTTCCTGGACATGAATCCACGGTCTAGATTCTCTCATCTGATACGACGGTAGATTTTGCTCCTTCCAATATTTGGTGCTTTTCTTCCAACACTTGGAAGAATTCCAAATGTTCAAAGGCCTCGACCTTTGTCATCCTTTGTCCACGAACCCTGTAAATTGAGTGCTGCCTACGCGTATAAGAATTCTCCTCCTCCTATGCTTTTCTCTCGAATCCTTGAAGGATTCTGCAACTTTCACAGTCCTTGCAAAGTCTTCACACACATGGTGCTATCTCTTCTGAGCTTCTCAAATACTCAAACCCCTAAGGGATTTTATCCTTTTTTCCCTTCTCCTTCAGATGGAGAATATAATTCCCTCCTGGCACTCTTCAGCTCAAGCGACTTGATTGATGAGTCCTTCAGGGTGTTCAACAACCCTTCGAAGATCCTTCAGTGGAATCTTCCCCAATCACAGAACTCAACAAAGTTCCCTTCTTCTCTATGCCTATCTGCACATGTACTCAATGCCTACCTAGCAGAGTATCTTCTTATAGAACATCCAACAGTTTTGTTCACTCCTATGCACCCTATGTAGCTGCTCAATTCCCTCCTGGAAGAGCTCTCAGAATCCTTAGTGATTCTGACTTCAGTTGAATTCACATCAGAGTTCATCGCTCCTGTGCACTCCTTGCACCTGCTTGATGCCCACCTGATAGAGCTTTACAAAACTCCTCATAGATTTTGTCTACAACTATGTTTCTACATAGCCTTGCCTCCTGAGGTGTTCAACAACCTCAAAGGTCTTCCTCTGAGTTAATGACTTCAGCTTCTATGCCCACCTGGCACATCTTTGTCTGACTCTGTAGAGTTCATAAGTGCATCTATGCAGTGGTATTCAGAGACCACAGTACTCTGTCATGCCCTCCTGGCATGAAACCACAAAGAACCTTTCAATCCTGAAAATAAAACAACTCCCTGCAAATGTCTAACATACATCTACAGCATAAAAGAACACAAGGAAGCATCCACATAACACAGAAAACATGCAGGAAAATCTTCTTTGGTTTATATTAATGTAAATGCCTCTTTACAAAGGTGTCCCTGAGCTCAGAATTTAACAGAGTCTTGGCTCTTTGTCTTCTGCTCTCTCCTTCCTTAAAACTATTACTAAACTGAGATCGAAAAATGATCTTTTACAAGAGGGTGCTCTTTGAGCTCTTCCCTCCAACCTACCTACCCTATTCAATGACATTGAATGAGCTGTCTAGTCCACAAATCGGATCTAGATCTCAGCCTTCAAATCATTAAAGGCCTATATACTCTACGCCTGTGTAAAGCATGAATTCATGGCTCACCAGCCTAAGACATTAAATCACATTCAAATTCAAAATGGAAGACGAGGGTTGTGCCTCTCTTGAACTTTGAATGCACGCACTGACGTGGCTGGCTGACGTGTAGAGATGCTCCTGCATCACTTAGAATTGGAAGCTGTAATACACTCCTTGAATATATGGCAACACTACATAATGGGTAGAAAGTTTCTCTTGTTTACTAACAATAGTAGTGTGAAATTTTCATTTAGTCATCCGGACCTCAATGCAAGGCAAGCAAGATGGCTAGTCTTCTTGAGCGAATTTGAATTTGAGGTAAGACATATCAAGGGTAAGGAAAATAAAGTAGTTGATGCTTTAAGAAGATGATTTCATGGGTTGTTTGAAATAAACATTAGCAGAGAAGAAATCTATCTTGAACAGAGGATAAAGATTGCAGGTAATAATGACAAAAATTACACTCAAACAGTGGCAGAATTACAGAACACTGTAGGAAATTCAGACAAAACATATATGATTTTGGACAAAAATGGTCTACTATGATTTAAAAACAGAATATATGTACCAGATTCAACAGAATTACAGTTAACATTTCTGGATGAAATTCATAAAAAAACATATTCTGGTCATCCAGGATACTAGAAAACAATTACAACACGAAGAAAGTTATTTTATTGGCCTAATATGAAAGGAGAAACACCATAATACTTAGATAAGTGTCAAGATTGTCAGCAGGTAAAAGCTGAACACTAGACTCCAACCAGCCTGTTGCAGCCCTTACCCGTGCCAGAATGGAAATGCGAGATTATATCACTAGACTTTATTACAGGTTTTCCTACAACTCAGAAACATAATGATTCAATTATGGTGGTAATCGATAAACTTAGTAAGTATGCACACTTTATTCCTATAAATTCTACTTTTAAATCTATTAACATGGCTGAAATATTCATGAAATAAATTTTTAGACTGCATGGTATTCCTAAAATGGTGATTTCGGATAGATACGTAAAATTTACATCTTCTTTTTGGAAATAATTGTTTGCAGGGTTAAATACTAACTTGAATTTTAGCACGAGTTATCATCCACAAACGGATGGACAGATTGAATGAATGAACCAAATCGTAGAATATATGCTCCCCATGTACATAGGAACAAAACCAAGCAAGTGGGAAGACTACCTGCACTTGGGTAGAATTTGCATACAACAATGGGTACCAAACTTTGACTAAAATGAGCCCTTTCAAGGTACTGTATGATAGAAAGTGTACGACTCCAATTAGCTGGGATAACCCAGTTGAAAGACTCATGTTTGGACCAAAGATGCTCCAGGAAATGGAGAACACGGTAAGAAAAGTACAACAAAACTTAAAAGAGGCATAGGACAGACATAAAAGTTGCGCAAACCAGAAAAGAAGACACTTGGAATTTCAAGTGGCAGACCATGTCTATTTAAAAGTCAAAGCCTAGAAAAGTTCACTAAAGTTGGGGAATTGTGTCAAGTTGGCACCCAGGTTTTGTGGGCCTTTTGAGTTCTTAGCTCGAATTGGACCTGTAACATACCAACTTGCACTTTGTGCCAATCTAAAAATTCATAATGTATTTCATGTTTCTCTATTAAAGAATTATGTTCATGACCCTACTCATATGATCGATTGGAACTTGGTGTAGGTGGAACCAAAATATGAGTTCCAAGAGGAACCTCTACGCATTCTGTACAAGAGAGAATAACACTTCGGAACATAATTGTTGCCCAAGTAAAAGTGCAATGGACACACTTCAGCCCTTAGGAGGCCACTTGGGAGTTAGAGGGAGATTTGCAGAAATCTCATCCAATCATGTTCCAAGAAAGGAACGAACACCAAGGATAGTGTTTTATTGAAGGGGGAAAGGATGTGACATTCCCACAATAAATTTATTTTTAAAATCTGAAATTTCATAGGAAATTATATTCGTTTTTGGTAAATTCGAAATTGGAAAATGTTTGCCATTTTTGGCAATTTCGAATTTCGAATTTAGTTAATTGTAATTAATGATTATGACTATTAGGCAGAGACCTAATTTGACCCAACTAAATAATTGAATATGACACTTGTATGAAATGAAATATTTTATATTTATTACGGATGGACAAATGGAGAAACCTTGTTGAAATAAGTTGACCATGAGTCCATGAGTGGGGAACATGTTGGAACTACCTCAGGGATGATTATTACAAGTGGAAAATCAGGAATTTGGCCATTAGCAACCCCTGAAAATCAGAGATTTGGAAAGATGAAAAAATTCCCAAAGGGAAAAATATCTAGGCATTTTTGTTTTGGGATATATAGCATATGGGAGGAGGAAGGACACTTCCAAGTATGTTGGGAAGAAAATCTATCTCTTCCTGTTATGAACACTACTAGCTGAGTGTGGGGCAAGGAGAAGACTACTAAAACTGAAAATCATTTGCTGAGGAGGAGTTCCGAGTTAGCCCTCATGGACTCATGGTCAGGCTAGGGGGGTGAACATGATAAGTGATTTGGCTGCCCTGTTCTAAGGTTGGGAGGAACGTGGCTATTCCATTTGTTGTTCGACAATTTTGTTCAGATGTGTCAAATTTCTCCTTCTCTGTTTATATGTCATGATGAATTATTGGCTGGTGGGATTGTATCTATTATATATATATATATATATATATATATATATATATATATATATATATATATATATATATGAGATGTTCTGTTATTAAATTTTGAAGGAATGTAGTGATAAGTGGGATAGACTCTCACAGTTTAACTGCAACTGCTGAGTAAATTCTACTAAGTAATTGATTGGGATGAAATTGGATGGAAATTATACCAAGAACCGTAACTGTAATTATAAGAATTCTACTCTATTAATTATGTTAGGAATTTTTGCCACTTCGATGCATCTTGTATAACTGATTATTTTTTTTAGTAATCACCATTCTGTAAGTAAACCTAAGAATTTCAAACATTTCACACCTATACATACATACATACATACATACATACATACATACATACATACATACATACATACATACATACATACA
>ML778954.1:87606-102198 GCA_009831015.1 Picea engelmannii
ATATATATATATATATATATATATATATATATGAGTTATCTTTGATTTTGAATGAATTACCCTATCATATTTATATACTGTTGTAAATGGTTATAATTTAATAAGAGATAACTATGTATGCAAGTACCTAATCTATATATATATATATAGATGTTAATGATAATTTGGAGTGAGATTAGGTCTAGTTGACCATATATTAAAGTTCTTGAAATAATAATTGAAATGAATCAAAATCTGTCAACGCAAAGGAAGTTTCGGAACTAAATATTAGAGGCGTGATGGCCCAATGAATTCAAAGCTATTCTGGAACCCTTAAATATATTGATTGTGGTTGTCCTTCATCATTGTTGATTGTGGTTGACCATGATGATGGCTGAATATGATTGACCGAGGTTTATTATGGTTGACCATGCCCATGGCTGACCTTCACTGACCATGTGATTCATTTATTTTGGTGGGCCATGTTGATTATATTTAACCATAGTTTACTATGGCACTATTTCATTAAAATGTTGATGATGTTTTGTTCATCACATTGCGACATCAGATTTTGTTCATCACATTATGACATCAAATTTTATTTGTCACATGACATCATAAGGTTATGGTTATCAAATTAGGACAAAGGGTTTTGTTTGTCACATTATGGTGTTGGAATAGGTATTTGATAGACCAACAGTGGGTTATGTTTGTCACATTACGACGTCAAGAAATGTTTGTGTCATTGCAATGTTGGTGTATGTTTTTCACATTGCTACATTGGGTTGTGTACATCACATTGCAACAATGGGTTTTGTTCATGCCATTACGATGTTTGAGAATGCCTGTCAAAATGTGACATTACAGTATGTGCGTTACATAGTGACGATAGGGCTATGGTCATCACATTGTGACGTTACAATGTTTGCTACATTGCAAAGTGACTATGTTTGACACATTGTGACATTTGGAAATGTTTGTCACATTGTGACGTCAGGATATATGTGTCACAGTGTAACATGAGGAAATGTTCGCCACATTACGATGAGAGGGTGATGGGTGAAGTTTATTTATGTTCGTCACAATGTGACATTACTATCTACATTGTGAGGACATGGCTATGTTCCTCACATTGCGATGTCAATTTATGTTTATCACATTGTGACATTACTATGTTCAACAAATTCCAATGTTGCTATGTTCGTTAGATTACAATGTTACTATGTTCTTCATTGTGCGACGTTACTATGTTTACACATTGCAACATCACTATGTTCTTCATGCTGTAACGTCTGGTTTTGTTCGTGATATTGCAAAGTCGGGTTATGTTCATCACATGAAAAGTTGGTTTGTGTTCAAAACATTACGGAAAGGAAGTTTTGACGATGTTTTTTAAAAATAAATCTAAGTAAGTATTTCATTTATGAAAAAGAGAGGAACTTTGAATTGATGTGATATATTACATAGAAAGAAATTTAGAATCATGCTTGATCTAAGGAAATTGATCATCAGATTAAATATATAAACAATACATTATGGTGATAGGGGAATGTTTGTCACATTGTGACATCTGTTTATTTTAGTCACATTGCCACAACAGGGCTATGTTTGTCACATTACAATGTCTATATATGTTCATCACATTGTGATGTTACAATGTTTGTAACATTGCAACATGACTATGTTCGCGACATTGCAAAGTTGGGAATTTTTTGTCACATTTCGATGCCAGGATATGTGTGCCACATTGAAACATGAGGAAATGTTCGTCACTTAGTGATGATATGGTGATGTGTGACGTATGTTTATGTTTATCACAATGTGACGTTACTAACCACATTACGAGGACATGGCTATGTTCCTCACATTGCGACGTCAATTTATGTTTTTCACAATATGACGTTAGTATGTTCAACATATTGTAATGTTACTATGTTATCAGGTTATAACGTTACTATGTTCGCCATTACACGATGTTACTATTTTCAACGGATTGCAACATTACTATGTTCTTCACGTTGTAACATTCAATTTTGTTCGTCAAATTATAACATCGGGTTATGGTTATTGCATGAAAAGGTTGGTTTGTCTTCAACACATTACAAAAATGAAGCTTTAACGAATATTTTAAAAATAAATCTAACTAAGAGTTTCATGTTTGAAAAATATAGGAATTTTGAACTGATGCAATATATTACATAGAAGGAAAAATAGAACCATACTTGTTCTTTAAGGACATTTATAGCATATGATATTGAAATATAAAATCTATCACTTTGAAATAAGAATATTTAAAAATAGAGTATGCATTTATACATTCTTCCTTTTGGTGTTGCAAATTACGATTGTGAGGAAAACACAAAGGAAGGGGTTAAAATAAACAACCACTTTATAAAAGTTTATGTTTGACACATTGCGACGTTACTATGCTCGACACATTGGAATGTTACTATGTTTAGAAGATTGCAACGTTATTATGTTTGTCACATTGCAGAGTTACTATGTTTATCACATTGCAACGTTACTATGTTAATCACATTTCAACATTACAATGCTCATCATGTTGTAATGTCTGATTTTGTTCGTCATATTTTAATGCCGAGTTATGTTTTTCACATGACCAGGTTCGTTTGTCTTCGATAAATTATGAAAATAAACTTTTGGACAAGTTTTTTTTTTAAATAATAACAAAAAAAGTTTGGACAACTTTAAAGAAAATTATAACAAAGTGTTTCCTTTGTGACAAAGATAGGAACTTTAAACTTATGTGATATATTACATAGAAGGAAATATGGAATCATAATTGTTGTAAGGACAATGATAGCAAATGATCTTGAAATGAAAAATATATTCCTTCCAAATAAGTTTTTCATCCAAATTAATTTTTTTTATAGAACGAAATAATTTTTTCATTGAAATTATTTTTTTTTGTAGTAAAATCTTTTATTAAATTATGAAAGATATTTATATCTTTTGAAAAATTTAAGCTATCTTCATGTCAATCAAAATATAAAATCTTGTCTTTCTCTTCATATATTTTTATTAAAAAATTGATTTAAATAAAAAATAGTATTTTTCTTCTTGATATAATATATTGGTATTAGATATTTGGTTTGCAATGAACACTTTATTAATTTTATTTGAAAATTTTCAATAACTTATATTTTGTGTTAATTTTTTAACAACTATTTTAAATAATTTAATTTCAATTCAAAAATATTTATATTTTGATTAAAAATTTAAATAATTTACTTTACAAAATCCCAAGATATTACAAAAATGTACATATATAAACTAATTAAAATAAGTTAGTTTATAAGAAGGTTACAAACACATTTAAAAATGGTCAATAAATTTAGACCCAACATATAAACAAAAGCGTAGACTAAATAAATAAACATATATAACATTAATGTAATTATATGATAACCAGTGTTATAAATATATATAAGACAAAAATATAAAAAAAATATCAAGGTAAATACATCTATGAGGTTACGTCGAAAATCATCCGGGAAAGTACCATATTACTGTCCTTCAACGTTCATGAATTCCAAACGATAATCTACTTTCAGACTTTTTTCAGACTTTCAAAAGATCTTTTATCTAACCATCAATCCACGATAGGAATATTGTCAAAGGCTCTTTTCTAACTATCCTTCAACTTCGAAAATAGTTTTATGCATTAAAAAACCCTAAACATTATTCCCCGATACAGGGTGAAATTTCAAAGGCCACTGAAACTTGGTGAAATTTGAAAGGCCACAAAAACTTGGCATCTAGCATGCATCGAGCGTAACCACCCGTTGGTTTCATGTGTTAATTGAAACGCAGAAAATGGTATCACCACACAAGGACGCTTCACATCCATAAATATTTGTCCAAAATGACACCTAGTATCCATATAATTAATTTCAATGGAACGTGGCAATAAAGAGTTTTATACATATTAATTCTTTTTAATCAGGTCTCTGTTAATTCTGTTTGGTTGGGTTAGAAATTTGATTTATTTTTAACTTTGTAAAGAACCCTTGTTTCTTTATTTTCTTTTGTTTGCTTTGAAGGTTTAGGGTGAACTTATAAGCATTATATCTTTCTCTGGATTCCAGTAAATCCCTGCATTTAAGAAATGGTTTAGGGTCTATGTTAGTATTGGGTTTATTTTCTCTTAACCTTGTTTTTGCTTTGAAAAACTAAAAGTAGCATTTACTTGTGATTTTCTTTGCTAAGCATTTAAAAAAAATAAAAAAATTGTTTCATTTAGTTATGCATTTTGTTTGGTAGTTGTAACATAGGTTGTTTAATATAAACGAAAATAGTTCCATTTTCTAAAGTTCGTTCTTTGATATTTCCTTGAAATTTTATTAGTTTGCATCTACATTGTATGCAAAAGAGCATTCTAGGAACCTTTTTGCATTTTAGGATCTTGGACTACTTTACTTTCAAAAAATTTCATTCGCAAATATTTAAAAGCCATTTTTCAAATAGTAGAACATAGTTTGATTTTTCACAAATGCTCTAAATTTTTTATTTCTTCTCTTTTGCCTGTTGTAAATACCATAAGATGCACACCCGTACCCTCTTGACTAAATCAAGCCAATTAAAATCAATGCTTAACACTTAAAATAAACTAGGATTTTTGTAAGGTTCACCAAGTATTCTAGGCTCTAGGGCCTCGAAATAGATGTGAAGAGGAAAATCTTCAATGTCTCTTAAAAAAATGTAAGAGTCTATGATAGGGAGTGTCAGAGTGTTGTTTTTCTAGTGTCGATTGGCATAACTTTTATTCCTTCCAATTAGTTGTTTCTTGATTTTTCGTTAGGAACTTTTTAGTTTGTGCTTTGTGTTTCGTGCTAGATTAAACTTAGAGTGTCGGTTGATCATTTCATAAGGTGGAAGATCAACAAATCTGTCATTTTCATAGGCTTCAGGGCCGACCACTGGTTACTTTGGAGCCACCTTTGCCACTAGTGAGGCACAGACTAGATCAAGAGGGTTCATTTGAAGCAACTGGGCCACATGAAACTGTACCTGAGACAAATCCTAGAGAATACTTTCCTACACCGAAGGAGTCCACCATTTCTTACCTTGACGTTGAAGGCTTCAGGATCTCAAACCTTCCGATCACTCACTTATCGATGCCACTTCTTATTCAAATAGTCCCTCCTAATGTGACTTCACCTGAACGTTAATTTGTTAGACGAGAGACAATGCAAGAAAATAGTGCTAATTCTTCTGGGAGTCCTCATAATCCCCTATCGGTTGTCATGGTGGGAGGTGTCGTGCCTCCTCCCCCACCTCCACCTATCAAGACTATAGTTGTCTAGACACCCACTACTTCGGGGAGTGGCATAATCCCTTTAATGACTCTGACCATTGTTCCATCTATAAAGAGCTTATCTGATGCTCCCTTTTCATATGGGATGTCGGGTTTTTACTCTAGTTCGACCCTAAACTACTCTACTCTACAAACTATTGGTTTGGAGGAGGGGAGCTCTAATTATCCCTTACAAGGATCTGTCATGGGCACCACTTCCACATTCAAATATATCCCTTACGGTGAGTTTTATATCTCCCTCTGTCGCCTTTGCTCGGAGGCGCTTTCCAACAAACAATCGGGCCTAACACCAACTCTAGTTTGTTTAGTGGGGGTAGTCATGGAAATCAGTACTACATGAATCTGGTAGGATCTATGCCTTTTTCTTTGTTCGATGCTATTTGCACCCAATTCGTCACTTGATGAGCAAATTAAGAGTGCTTACATGCCCATTTGGGCTCTGCTAGGCATGACAACTGTAAGGTAAAAGGTTAGAGAAAGAAACAAGAAAACAATAAGCAAAAACAAACTAAAACTAATTAAAACTAAGAGCATATGGGAAAATGAAAAACAAATGTAAATGGACCAATATCACCAATATATAAGCTGATCTGATTGATGAAATCCAAAGACACAAAGAAGAAAGGGGACTTGGGTCCCTTCTTTCTCCAATGGAAGGCTCTTGAGGCCCTCACTGATTGCTCTCCTTTACAATGAAAGATGAAATGTGGGTGAAAGAACTCCAAGCTTATTCACTCAAGAGAGGGGTGAAAAGCTCTATGAAATGCATCTTGTAATGTGTATTGCCAAAGAATGGGTCCTTAACAATCTCAGCAGCATAACAGTATGAAGAATTCCTTGAGAAAATGGTGGTCATTCATGGCTTTTTATAGCCAAGCATTGGGTTATTATGTGGCCTCTTTTGAATGTGAAAAGAGGATCTTTAGGGCACAATTAGGTCTTTGACCATCCCACCATGAGGATTGAGCTCGGATTTGGTGTCAAATCGACTTGGGAGCCGATCCATTAGTGGTTGGGAAGCCGACCAGTTTCAATAAATGCGTCGTTTAGCAGGCGCACAGGTTTTTCGCCAAACAACCGCGCCTTGTGCACATATGCGCACCTTGTACGAAGCTGTTATGTGCATACGCACGCACGCTCAAGGGATGTAAAGAGCCTTGCAATTTTTTGGCCATTTTGTATAGTTTTGACCCTTTTGCTGTGCTGTGGAATTAACCTTGTGCCATCAATGAATTCTTTTCTCTTTTGACGATGCAGAGTTCTTGTTGCCACGTGCGGATGAAATTTTAGTGATAACAGATGCCCCCTGATGGAAGAGGTTAGGAGCAAAACGTATAGCCGAAATCCAGCAATGTTTCTTTTACGGAGAATGGTGTTGTCTGGGAGAGCAAGAATGGGACCGTGTAGAGCAATCCGTTGGAGAAGAAAGGAACCTGTAGATCCCGACCTTCCACAAGATGTGTAACAATATACAAGTGTGTACAAACGAGGCGGGCATGCCCCATGCACGTGTGATGTAACTCTGAAAAAACATCTGAAGTGTTGGTGTAGACGACTGCAGCGCCCTCGGGGGTGGAATGATAAAGGCAGACGACAATTTGGCAAAGGAACATACTCTGAACTAGTGGTAATGGTCGCGGAGGTAAACAACGACGGTGATGTGGGCAGTGATGGCCCAGCCAGGTTCAGAGGTCTTCGGCAACGGATAATACAAACTGCAATAGTTGCAAAGTAAGACCCACCGCAACATGAGAAAGTGTTGGCGTCGAATGTTATGGGGGTCAACGACATCAGGGAGCAATTGTGCTTCCCCCTATGCCATCCGAGATCTCTCATTGAATGGGAAATGAGAATCAAGATACTGCCGCCCTTTTGGAAAAGTGTGTTGATGTTGAAAAAAGGAGGACGCAACTCCCATAAGCAAGGGGCTTCGTGGAATCTACTGTGGTGAAGAAGTGGCAGAGGTACATAGATGAAGTCAAGAAATGGGAAGACTCAAGACTGCCCTTGGTTGGAGGGTATATGATAGAAGGAATGGCCGCAACCATGTGACAAGATCAAGTGTCAGGGGGACGACAAGATCAGGGATAAGCTGTGCCAGAGGTTGGGCAAGGTGAACAAATTCAGAGGATAAAGGTAAGTGACCTGGGTAGTACTCTGAAAATATAGACGATGTCGGTGGGGGAAAATGAGAAGTAATGCTCCAACCAAGGGTGACATGGGTTGCGTGTGGCCAAAAGGAAAGCGGGTTTCCAACGGTGATGACAAAAGTAAAGACTGGGAATAAAGGCGTTTGTACAATAAATAATGAATAAATTGGGGGAAGATGTACAAATACAGAAACGGGTGCCCCAGTGTGAAATGAGTGCCTCAGTGAGGGCAGAAACTTCGGGAAAACGGATGAAGGGTGGGGGCCCCATTGGTGAGTTTCTGTATGAGGTAGGTGAAATGAAGATAGGTTCGCAGATGGGCAAACTGATGGTGGATGAAATGGTGGGTTCGTGATCCTGCGGAGGTGCAGGTGAAAAGAACGTAACCATAAATCGATGATCTGGGAGTCTGTATGGGAAGCTAGCAAAAATGAGGAGAAGAAGTATGTGGTTGATCTGCGACATGATGAAAGACTACCGAGACTCCCATCCCTAGAGGGCAATGAAGAAAAACATGAGTGTCATTAGTGCCAAAATGTGCTATGAATGGGACAACTCATGTGGGTGAGAATGCTACCGGGTAACAGTACTGGAGATGCAGCTGGAGGTGTGAGTACTGCAGAGTCGGGAATGGGTATCCTAAAGGCCAATATTAGAGGGTGTGACTGGGAATGTAAATGCAATATAGCGGGAGAGACTACATGCCAGTGCTGAGTATATACCTGAAGGAATGATGCAAAGAGATGATGACCAAGTACCTGCACAGAGAACAACCAAATACCCAAAGTGAACAATATCTGAAGAGAATAACAAATATGAACATGTGGTAGATAAATGTGACAATGCACGTGCGTACCTGGCCCTGATATGAAAAAAGGGACACCCCGAGGGTTCAGGATGGAAAGTGGCCCAGGGATAGCCATGATGTAGGTGGCGGGATGCTGATCCCGTGGCTGAAGATGGTTCAAAAAATGGACGCCGTGGGCTCCTGGAATAGTGAGTGGAAGTTTGGCAACAGGCCTATATATAGCTGTAGGGCCCATATTGCCACCTCATTTGTACTTACCGCTATAGTGAGTTTCAGAGCAGATCCAGAGAAGATTGAGTGATTTTGAGAGTACGAGGCATCCGTTTCCCGACGTGCGAGATTCGAGTTAGTGGTCTGAACATCCTGCATAGCTATAGGTTTCCAATTTTTGGGTAGGGTAGGTACGGGGGGTCGTACGGGAGGTTTTAGGGGGTTTTGGGTAGAGGAGGGGCCCACACGCGTGGGCGACTCGGTGGAAGGCGTGCATGAGTGTGCGCCTATACCCGGGAAAAGCACGCATGTGTGCACGCGAGAAAGAATTTAAGGCGCACCCTAGGGGTGCGCCTGTGGGGTAGACAAGCGCGCATGAGTGCGCGCCTGTGGGGTGAACAGGCGCACCTACGGGCGCGCCTGTAGAACTGACAGGTGCGCTCGAAAGCGCGTCTATATGGTGAACAGGCGTGCTCATGAGTGTTCCTGTGGGAAAAATAGGCACGCATATATGCACGCCTGTGTAGTGAACAAGTGCGCATGGGTGCGCGCCTATGGGTGGTAAAACCGCGCCTTTGAGGCAAGGTTTCAGGGTGAAAAGTTAGCTTATTTGATATATTGGATGATTGCCTAAGATAATATAGGACTTTGGGTTGTGTGCAGGTGGCGAGTAGGGATCATGGATGTACGATGGCGTGAGGGAGACTGGGCACCGCTACGAGAGGCTGTGACCAATGCACCACCGGCAGTTCGAGCGACAGTTCGAGCAGCTTTAGCAACCAGTGGGTTGCTAAAGTTTTTTGATTGCTCTTTGATATGGTCGCAGGAGTATTTGATCCAGTTTTTGATCGAGATGTGGAGCCCTGATCGACATTGCTTCCTCATGCGAGGAGAGGAGATCGCCTTCACTACGGTGGAGGACACCTACTTTTTGACGGGGCTCCCCTTCTAGGGAACACCGTTGCCGGCAGATCCTGTGCTGCCGAGGGACACTCATTTGGAGACAGTTGCCGAGCGATACTACTCAGAAGAGCATTATATGACTGGGTCGGCAGTGAGCATTAGTGGGATAGATGTCCTGCTGCATCGTTACATAGCAGCGATGATAGTTCGGGTATATGGGTCCCGAGTGCCCCACCGAATTAGTGGTGGGGAGATGATTGTGATGGAGAGGGTTGTGGTGGGCCGTGAGTGGTTCACCTAGGGTTTGACCCTTCATGCACGGATGATCGCGTAGCTAGACCGGTGTCGGTCTACAGGCACCGGGGAGTTCGCATTTGGCTCCATCTTGGTGGCCTTTTTCTTGGAGAGGGTGCCTATGTTGCGCCCGAGGGTGTTACTGGAGGCACCAGGGGTACGAGAGCCACGTTTGAGGTGGTGGGCACAGATTTTGGTTCGCCACGGTGGTGGCGAAGGTGGACACTATTTTACTGCGCAGGCAGCGCAGATATGGCGGCAGATGCCGCAGGTTATGCTGCAGTTCCCCTATGCTGGGGTAGACTTTCGGGGGGACCCGGAGATGGTATTGCCTCTTGGGGAGGTTTTTGATCATAGAGGTATGTTATGTGTTAAGATTTTTTTGAGTTATGCTATGATTTTGATATACTAGTGCATATGTTTGATGTATAGACACTGATACCATCGTTGTTGCTTGTTTGGTGTATGTGCAGATTTGGCACCTTGCGGGCGTGAGGTGGAGTTGTACAGACCGCCGGTGCAGCCAGAGGGGAGACCGCCACATGGAGAGAGACGCGGACAGGATGAGGTGGTGGGGCGACCTGCAGATGCTGTGAGACCGACGAGGAGGCGTCGATTTGATGACCCTAGTGCGGGGCCATCGCATGTTCCTCCGGCGGCAGCCGGAGGCGATGATGATGATATCCGCCGTCATTTTGAGATGGTGTTTCAAGACGTGCCTGAGGGTATGTGGATTCACATCTAGGACGAGGAGTTCCTGGAGTAGTGTATTGGGTTACCGCCAGCATGGCGGTCAATCATGCGACGAGCAGCTGTGCTCGCCGCCATGATGAGTGGATGCTTGCCGCTGGGGCAGGAGGGTCCGGCAGGTGCGCCACCACCGCCTGGGGCAGGTAGGGGTGGTCCACCACCTCCACCTGAGGGAGGGGCAGCTGGGGGTGCGATAGAGGCACCCTGATTGTATGTATTTTGTACACTGTTTTTGATAGGCTGGTGAGCCGATTTTTGTACCATGATGTGGCACGGGCCTGTGGGCCAATGTACTTTTTTGTGTATGTAAACATTTTGGATGGCCTGAGAGGCCCACGTATATATATATATATATATATATATGAGTATACATGTTTTTGGACCCAAATGTTGTGTTTACATGTGCGTTTTTGTGTTAATGTGGATGATGTTGATGCTATCTATATGCTATGACAGGATATGTGAGATGTGTTATGTATGTGTAGCTTGATGTGATATATGCCAATCTAATACCATGTTAGCTATTTCATCTATTGTTTGATTCAATTCTCTTGGAATATGTGTAAATGTAAGGGAATCAAAATGTCGAGATAACAATCTAACCTGTAGGTATTTGTGAAAGAGGCATGGATCGCGTACACGGCACACATTGTTGAGTTGGAGAACGACCAGTTGAGAGTCGAGAAAAATGCTAAGGTGACGAATATGATGATGCTGGGCATCATTCAAGAGGCCAATGACAACAGTGTATTCGGCTTGTTTATTGGTTTCTAGTCCTAAACATATGCCATTGGAATGTAGCATTTCATGTGAAGGGGTGTAGAGAGCCCAAGCAGCCAAAGCGAGATTTTGTGTCCAACGGCTAGCGCCGTCGGCGTAACCAATGTGGTAAGCTGGTGGAGGAGTCATCTGTCAATAGTACAAAGGATAGTTTAGATGAGGGAAAAAAGATAAAAAATGCTAGAAAAAGAAAAAATAACCTAAAGTACCTTGACTACGTTTTAAGCATAAAATTTCTTGAGGTATAACCCATTGACGGGTTCTTTGAGCGTTAGGCCTTTGGGGGAGGCCAGGATGTATGCACCTTTGGTGAGGCAATGTTGGATGATGTAAGGGCCATGCCACAGCGATTCAAATTTGCCATGGCCAAAGGTATCATGAGCGATATCATAGGCGAGGACAAGGTCGCCTTCGCAAAATGAGCGAAGGTTGACATGGCGATCAAAGGTAGCTTTGGATCATTTTTTAGCTGCCTCATTGTTCTGTAATGAGGATCGACGATCTTCATCCAGAGACTCCAAGTTCAGCAAGCGCTGCTCCATTGGAGCAGTGTCAGGTAAAATCTCAATTGCGGTGCGAAGGGTGGGAATTTCGCACTCGATGGGCAGAGTTGCCTCGACCCCATGGACTAAGTAAAAGGGCGTGAAACCCGTGGCAGTTTTCACTGCCGTTCGATACACCCATAGCGCGGAAAATAACATATGATGCCAATTGGTTTTATGCTTATTAACCGTGCATTGTAACATGATCTTGAGGACTTTGTTGACGGCCTCGACCTGTCCATTTGACTGA
This sequence comes from Picea engelmannii, assembly GCA_009831015.1. Lineage (NCBI taxonomy): Eukaryota > Viridiplantae > Streptophyta > Pinopsida > Pinales > Pinaceae > Picea > Picea engelmannii. The sequence continues at coordinate 99,611 of ML778954.1, forward strand.
GGATAATATGGTGAGGCAAACTCGTGAGAGAAGCCTAACCGAGATGAGAGTTCAATGAATATCTCATTCTCAAAATGTTTCCCGTGATCGGAGACTAATTGGAGTGGTACTCCAAACCGGGATATGACGTGGTTGAAGAAAAAACGCGCTGCTATGTCAGCGGTGTTATTGAAGGTGGGCATAGCTTCAACCCATTTGGTGAAGTAATCGACAACAACAACAATGTATTTGTGACCATTGTTGGAGGGGGGATTACAAGTCATAAAGTCAATGCCCCATTTACAAAAGGGGCCGACAGTAATGACAGGGTGAAGAAGAGCTGGGGGAGCGCGGGCTTTGTTGGCATACAGCTGGCATTGCTCGCATCGTTTTATGGCATGAATGCAATCATGAAACAGGGAAGGCCAAAAATAACCGGCCTCGATAATATTTTGAGCCGTGGCGATGCCCGAAAGATGGCCCCCACAGGTGCCGCTGTGGCAGTCGTTTAAGACTCTGTCGGCCTCGTCAATAGTCAGGTAGCGACGAAGAATAGTGTCGATGCCCCGCTGATATAGGATGTCACCGAGGAGGAGATAGCGGGGTGATTGATGGAGAATGCACCGACGATCATCTCGTGATAGGTGATTACTGAACTTTTGAGTTCGTAGGTAGATGAGGAGGTCGCCATACCAAGGATCATCTGACGTGATGTAAAAGAGATGTTCTTCAGGAAAGTCAGTATTGACGGGGGCACTGGGTGTGTCAGAGGGAAGGGCCGTGACAAGTTCGGTGAGAACGAGGGCCTTCTTACTCTTGGGTGTTGAGAACTCGAGGTCATATTCTTGAAGGATAACGATCCAGCGAGCGAATTTTCCATTAACTTGGCGACGACTGAGCAAATATTGCATAGGGTTGGAATCTATGACGACCTTGGTGGTGCGAAGCAGAATGTAATGGCGCAGTTTCTGGACTGCGAGGACAACTGCAAGAGAAAGTTTCTCTTCATGTTTGTACTTCAAGGGTCATCCTGAGAGGTTCTTACTGATGTAGTAAATGACGTGTTCATGATTGTCATCTTCGAGATGGACGAGGACGCTGGCTACTGATACAACTGATGCTGATACGTAGAGGATGTAGTTGCGATTGTAGTCAGGTGCACTAATCAAAGGTGCGTTGTAAAGTTCTACTTTAAGATCGTCAAACGAATGTTGGGCATAGTTGTCCCAATGAAAAGGGATGTCGTGACGTAGTAAGCAAAGGAAACCATGTGCGCGTATGGCGTAATCAGGAACAAAGCATCTAAGAAAGTTGGCTTTGCCCTGTAGACTCTGTAATTGTCGCAAATTCCGAGGAGGTGGAATTTCGGTGATGGCTTGGACTTTGAGGGGGTCCATGGTGATACCGCTTTGGGAAACGATGAAACCGAGGAGGCGCCCTGCGGTGACGCAGAACACACACTTGAGAGGATTCAAGCGGATGTTATATTGACGACACTGTTGAAAGATGATTCGTAGATCATCGAGGTGTTGGGTATGCTTCTTGGATCGAGCGGTGAGGTCATCCAAGTAGGTGAGGATGATTACAGCCAGATCATGAAAGATGTAAGTCATGGCATGCTGGAAAGTTGCACCGGCATTTTTGAGGCCGAAGGACATGACGCGATATGCGAACGTACCCCACGGGGTAATGAATGCAGTTTTGTACTGATCGACTGGGTGGATTTGAATTTGGTTATAGCCAGAGAATCCATCTATGAAGGAGAGAGCTTCGTGGCCGGCACAATCATCGATGATCTGATCGATGAAGGGCGTTGGGAAGTTGTCCTTGGGACATGCATTGTTGAGATCGCGAAAGTCGGTGCACACGCGAATGGTGCCTTGTTTTTTGTCGATGGGTACAGGGTTGGAAACCCATAAAGTATAAGTAATGGGGTAAATGAATCCGGCCGTACGTAATTTATCAATTTCGGCTTTGATAGCCGCAGCCTTGGATGGGTGTAGTGGTCGTTGTTTCTGGCGGACTGGTGTGATGTCAGGCCAGGTGTCGATGCGATGTTCGACGATAGAGGGGTCGAGGCCAGGCATCTCCGTGTATGACCAGGCGAAGATATCCCTAAATTCCTGGAAGAGGGTTTTGTAGGAAGTGATTTCCTGAGGAGTGCAAGCAGCTCCAATGATGATTTCTTCGACAATGCCTGGTTTAATGGAAATGTCGATTTTGATGGTGGGGGAAATGTTAGCCAGATTACCTTCTTCAAAAGCGTCAGGTGTCGGAATGGGATTTTTGAACCAATCGACAGTCCCTGATGGGATAAAGTCTTTGGTTTCAACCACATAAATAGGATTGTGGCTAGGCAGCATGAGGGCTTCCTGTGGAAGGAAGAGTGCACGATGATGTAGTGCATCTCAGGGAGAGTCTGGGAATTGTAGCTCTTCTAGTATTTCTTTGTCGCATTGGAAATGACGGGAATATATTGGATCGTGAGGAGTGATCTCAGTGACAGTGTGGTTTCCCCCTGCTATAGAAAAAGAGGATGAAATGCTAGGAGAGGGTGAGGGTTCACTCGACATAAACCATATATTGAGGTACTGAGGGGTACCCGTAGT
>ML778954.1:124851-160711 GCA_009831015.1 Picea engelmannii
TTAAAGAGAGGCCATACCTCTGACATTTCCGGAAAACCTTCCTCAAGTGGCAGCGATGCTCTTTATCAGTCTTGGAGAAGACTGTTATGTCATCTAGGTAAATCACCACAAACTTATCTTTTTCTCCAATGAAGGTTATGTCCATGGCTCACTGAAATGTTGCTCCTACATTCATCAGCCCGAAAGGCATTTTGGTGTACATGAATGTGCCCCAAGGAGTGGTGAAGGCTATTTTTTCCCTGTCCTCAGGCATGAATGATATCTGATTGTAGCCAGAGAAGCCATCAATCATGGATATTTTGGAAGCACCGGTGACCTTCTACAATATGTGCTCCATGTTGGGTAGGGGATAATTATCTTTCCTTGAGCTCCTGTTCAGGTTTCTGAAATCAACACAGAGTCTGATTTCACCACTTTTCTTTCTTACTGGGACCAAATTGGCCACCCAGTCAGAATATCTCAAGGGGACAATGATCTGGGCATCTAGCAGCTTCTTCACTTCCCTCTCCATGACAAGTAGCAGCATGGGATTTATCTATCTTACCTTCTGCTTGAATGGCCTAGCCTCTTCTTTTAGTGGGATCTTGTTCTCAATAACTGATGTGTCATACGTCTTGAGGTCTTCGTAGGTCCATGCAAACACATCAGCAAACTCCCTTAGCAACTCAGTATATTCAGCCCTCTGCTCCTCAGTTAAACTCCTCGACAATTTGACAAACTTAGGCTCCTCTGGTGTGCCTATGTTGCACTCAGCTGTGTTGGCCTCATCACCCAAAACTCTACCCTTTACTGCCACATCATTCCCATTGACAACCTTTCTAGTGGGATTAGTCCTTTCGGTATGTGATTGCTCGGTAGTTGAATAATCTAGTGGCTGGCAATTTTATTCAAAAACTTCCCAGGGTGATGGTCAGCTGCCCTTTCAGTGTCAAGATCCTCATCTATGTGCAATGCAGAAAAGTCATCAACGGATCGAAGAAACTTTTCGATCTCCTGATCATCTTCAAATAGCCCCCAATGTTTGACATTGTCCGGTATAGAGGGTATATATCTTATTTCGACATCAGATTTGACAGTGGGCAGCGTAGGAACTCCGAGCAAACTAGATGAGAAGGATAAAAAATCGGCTGGAGCATTTTCTTCCCTGGGAATGAAAGAGATGTTAAAATCCAGGAAGAAATTGTCAAATAGGTCCCATACCATGTTCCTGTAATTCTTGAGTCGAGTATGCTTGGCCTGATAGACGTTTTTGACCTGCTGGACAATCAGTTCTGCATCTCCAAACATAGTTATCTCCCTTATTTCCATCTCTTGTGTGACCCTTATACCTAGAACAAGAGCTTCATACTCTACCACATTGTTGGTGACTTCGAATTCCAGCTTTTATGACAGGGATATGGTCTCTTGACAAGGGGACACGAATACTACCCCGACACCTGCACCCATACTGGAGGAAGCTCTATCAAAGAACATCTTCCAAACAGAGGTGGTTGGAGGGGGGGTCTCCTGATTAAGACTGAGATGCTTTCTGATCTGCAAAGGAGCCTCAGGGGTGTGGGTGAGCTGCAGTAGACTGGAGCCTAAATCAGTGTCCAAGGCATAGATGGGATGATTGGTAGGGTTGGCTTCATCAATGATAATGTAGGCCAGTTGGGCTTCTCTGTACAGTCTCCTATGCTCCCCTCCAAACACTGGAATGGTGGCATATGTGAGAACCATATGTAATGTCCCTCCAAGTCTCTTAATCCAATACCTTGACAACAACATGCCAAACTTTGGGGGAACATCAGCTACCACGATATCCATTACCATACTCTTCATAGGCAGCTGAAATAATGAAACTACCAGGTCCTTGATGACTCCCAAACATTGTACCTTCCTGGAGTCAAAGGAATAGAGGTCATGATAGGCTCTGGTGACTTCTAATCCTATATCTTCCATGATGGCTTTGGGCATGAGGTTATGGGAGGCTCCTGAGTCCATTAAGAAATTGTGCAACACTTTATCATGTATGTTTAAGGAGGTGTAGAAGGGAGGGGATGAATCATCTCTGTCTTCTACCATGGGGCCCAGGAAAACTTCTGGATTTTCATCTTGGAGGTTTATGAAGTCTATGGAAGGGCATGAGGCTTCAGATTTCAAAAGGTCATAGAAGCGCATTTTGAATTTGCCATGTTTAATTAACTCAGTGAGTGGCACAGGAATTCTGATCTTTTGAATCTCATGTTCGAAATTGAAAGAAGATATAGGCTTTGGGATTTCTCTAATTTCAGGAACATGATTATGGACAATGGGAGAGAGAGGTTGAGCCTTCTTACCTCTATGAGCATCTGCTACTTCATTAGCAAGTTCCTCTGTTCTAGTGGATTTCTCTGGAACATCAGGTACTACTGCCTTTTTGTCGGATCTCAGGTTATACCTGCCTTGACCACCACTAGCCTTGTTTCCCTTGCTCAATTCATTTAGGTGACTGTCCATGAGAGACTCCTCGAATGTTGCTCAAGTCAGATGAGGAAAAGGAGGGTTGAATTCTAAGAAGTGGATTTTAGGCTCTGGCTCGTCTATTTCCCCTTCTTCTTCACCGGCCACAAAATTGTTCTGAAAGGGAGCCTGAATCCTTTGGTCATCTATGTCTCTTCCTTTTTCTTTTTGTCCATTCGGGGGGAAAAAATTATTTGGTCTCTTGAAACCTCCTCCCCTTTCGGCATTTTGGGGACCGTTGTATGCTGGTCTCCCTTCCACCCTTATTCTCTCCATCTCTGCAGACAGAGACTTCACCATCCTGGTCAATTCATCCACTTGAGGGTGGGGATGTGATGGGCCGGAAGTTAAGGCTTCCGATTTTCCCTTTCTTCTGTCTGCATTGGCCTTGTTCCTCAGTCTGTCAGTTGCTAACATGTTGGATTCTACTTCTATAGCTGCATATTGCATCTGAGATAAGGAGGTGGCTCTTCTCTCTCTCAATAAAAGGCAGAAATCATGGTTGAACGCACCAGCATAGGAAATTTGGGCAGAGGCTTTTGAGGGTTTTATCTCAGCAGGAATCTTGTTATACATTTCATTGAATCTTTTGGAGAAGTCAGAGACAGACTCTCCATCTATTTTCCTCAGAGCCCCAAACTCTGTCATGTAATACATATAATCCTTCCTATATCCCCATTGCCTCAGGAAAACACTATCTAGAGCTTCAATTCCAGCAATGGATCCAGGGGCCAGTCCCCTAAACCATTTCCTAACCTCGCCATCCAGGCTCTGGACAAAGACTGTCATCCAAACATCTTCATTTTCAATGTTTAAGTTGTCTGCATAACTATAGAAAGTAGCCAGATGCTCTTCTGCAGTTATGTCTCCTTCTCTTGCGAACTTGGGCATGTATTTCAAATAGTCTCCAGCAGGGAGAGGATTTATAGGATGGGGTAGGATTAAAGGAGCATATCTAGCAACAATTATGGCGTTCATTCTATTTGGAGGGGGATTAGCACCAGCCATAGGGATATTAGGTGGAGGAGAACTGGGAGGAGAAGGAATTTGAATGGGAGATGTCGGAAAAGAGGCTCTTGAAGGAGACGACGGGGAAAATGGAGAGAAGGCTAAGGGACTTGAATGTGCAGATACTTCTCTCTGAATAGTAGTAGCAGCAACAGGAGGGGTAGTGAAACCTTCTGAGGTGTGAGGTCTGTGTTGGGGCACGACTTCCAGGGAGGGGGGAGCGACAAGGATCTCTCCCTCTAATACCAGACCAGGAGGGGAGAACTCAGCAGGAACACTCCCGAAATTCAGAAAATGGGAAACCTCAGAGGAAGGACGACTAGGAAGCTGAGAATAAGAAAATGGAGTTTTTATAGAAGGAGGTGGGGAAATACTTGGTTCAGTGGTGGAGATTTCTTCTTGAGAGGTCTTCCCTTTTCTGATGATCACCTCCGGATTTTCTTTAGGCATGGCCAGAGGCAGCTATGGATGAGACTGCGTGTGTCTACCGTTGGAAGCCACAACTAACTGAACAAGTTCTACCCAGTGGATTCATCACAATGGAGTCGCCAGGTGTACAGTAGCAATATTCAAGTTCTGATATCTGATGCACCTTCAGAATCAGTTGATCTTTGTCGTTCAATCCTGGGGAAAATGTCCAACTTCGTCCTCGACAACGGTGCCAGAAATGTTAGCGTTAGAAGTCACTCCTAGATTGCTTACAGGAGAAGAGCCTGACACCCATCAGTTTAATGTCATGATTTGTTTAAAAGGGATGATCAAATGGAGGTAAACTCAAGACAACATCATTTCAACTCTGAAACTAGGCCGGGTATGCATGAACGAGTGAGGTCTTGATAAACTTCAAACAGTGAGTTGCAATAAAGGGTGATTAGGGGGAATACTTGCATGAGAAGAGTGCAAAGGTCTATCATAAACATCAGGTTTGTAATAGACTGGAGAAGAAAGCATCCAAATGCAAAATCCTTTTACATTAAAACACAGGAGATCGGAGAATACAATAATGTCACAACAAATCCTTTATCATAACATAACTACAATAATCCACGCAAATCATTCAACCATGAACTCTCTGGTATGAGACAAAAACATAGATGGAAAAAGGAGGATTGTTTGTCATAAAACAAGAAATCTCAAACACAGAGGCATAACCAGGAAACCAGAATGGTTGTTAAAACTTTATAGTCGGGAGCTTCGCTCTACCATCGATAGATACAAAATTGGCGAAAACGCCTTCATATACTCAAAACAACAACAACAGCAGAATCAAGACACTGCATTGAAAGCTTTGCATCTGCATGGCTTCTGACAGTCAACATCTGAAATATCATGCAACTTATGTCAAACGCCATCTAACTTTTGACAGTTCCAATGACGAATCGACGTGCCTTTAATTCATTGTCATGCTTTCCCATTATGACGGAGGCGATGTCTAACCACCACCAACCGCTTCAATAACTGCTTCATTAGGATTGAGGATGGCCCGGCCAACTCGGCACCTTCGGGACATGGAGGGCCTCCCGCGCTTCCACCTGGAATAACTGACTGGCTTAAAGAAGAGGCGTGGAGGCCAGTGTGAAAGATGGGGCACGGGAACAGAGTGATGGGGCCAAAACAATGGGGAGTGGAGTAAGAAGCATCGAGGGAGCAAGAGAGGTTATAGGGGAGACTCATGGAAAATGGAGATAAGCGGAGGAGGCAGGAGAGTAGATGTGATGGACACATTTTAGAGGGAGGCTGACGTGGAGGGAAAGAGACACGTGGCAGGTTGTGAGTGGACGATGAGATGGGGAAAGGACCACATGGACTAAAGAGTGGAGAAGGACAGATGACGCATGACTGCGGGGGGAAAGGTGGTTCTGGAAGATGACATGATGGGAGAATGCCCCACGCTGGCTAAACACCGAGCAACTGAGAAGGACGGGATTGTCCAAGCACCGTTGATCCGGGCGCGCTGATCTTGGCCATCGAAAAGCTGCGTGCCCAATTCCGGACCCCCCCACTTCGCTTAAAGATAGAAAGGCGGGGGGGGGGGGTCTGGAATTGCCTTTATCTCCATTGATCCGGGTGGGCGAATCAGGACCGTTGAAGAGATGCACCCCTGATTCCGGACCCCCCCCCCTCCTCTTAAAGGTAGAAAGGCGGGAGGGGGTCTGAAATCTCATATATGTCGTTGATTTGGGTGCGCGGATGCACACCGTCCAGATCCGTTCACTGTTTACCACGGGCACATTTACATCCGAAATTAGGACAAGTGGGTTTTTAACCCATTCTTTTGCATTCTAACCCCGTTACAAGAAATATCTCTAACAGAACTGTAATTGTAATTATAAGAATTCTACTCCATTAATTATGTTAGGAATTTTTGTCAGTTCAATGCATCTTGTATAACTGACTATTCTATTTAGTAATCACCATTTTGCATGTAAACCTCAGAATTTCAAACATTTCATACCTATATATATGTGTGTGTGTGTGTGAGTTATCTTTGATTTTGAATGAAGTACCCTATCATATTTAAACTGTTGTTGTAAATGGTTATAATTTAATCAGAGATAACTATGTATTCAAGTACCATATATATATATATATTGTAGGTTTCTGTAATAAATGTATGAAAATAACCATACGAATTACAATATTCATTACAGAAAGCCTACAATGTATATCTATATCTATCTATCTATCTATCTATCTATCTATCTATCTATATATATATAGGCGTTAATGATAATTTAGAGGGTGATTAGGTCTAGTTGACCATATATTAAAGTCTTGAAAATAATATTTGAAACAAATCAAAATCTATCAACGCAAACAAAGTTCTGGAACTAAATACTAGAGGCACGAAGGCCCGATGAATTCAAATCTATTCTAGAACCCTTAAATAGATTTACACATTTTCTGATAAATTCATAGCTTTGTTAACAAAAAATATAAATCGTCTCAGTATCTGTAATAGCCTAATAGTAATGAAAAAAAAAGAAAATAAATAGCACGGTTGGTTACAATGAAATTTTCTGGAAAATGAATGAGTATATGAGCAAATTGAATTTATTACAGACACGCAGCTTGGAGTTATTTGTAAATAAGTGTACACATAATCGACCATAGCTGAGAATCATTATCCATTTCAAAACTCTACAGTATATTCAGTAAAATTGACTATACAATATATGAATAATGGTGAAATTCTCGTTCCTTACTCCTTAATATCTTCGTTATACATAGGTAAGGGTTCAACCCTTAGGGCTATTTGTTAAAAACCAAATACATGGTGATACAAATCTGGGACTTCTACCCACTATAATTATATACTAATCTATGGACACAGTAGAACTTGTAAGGTATTGTAAGCGCTACTTTAGAAACCGAATACCTTTTGTACATGGCACGACTCTGAGTCGGGAGATTTGTGAGAAATCAATAGTCCAAGACAATCTCTATGCTACATAAATGACAACATCTATGAATTCACAACATCACTTAACTTGCGTTCTGGATAGATTGTATCATCCGCGTTGTTGAGGAAGATGCCCACAAAATGGAAGGGAGAAGTGGGTCGAGGTCGAATTGATGGGTACCCTCAAAAAAATCAGGGGTCCCATCATTAGATCACTATAAGAAATTCATTAACAATAATTACCAAAAGAAATACAAGAACTGTTAAAGCTGAAATGATTAAAATATGCAGAGATTCTACACTACCAAAATTTTACAAATTGCATGAGAATTCACCATGAGACTTCACCCTTGTCCCTGTAATAATTCATGCAGTGATGACCGACGATAATAGACAACAAGAGTCAATAGGGTTTCAGGGTGCTTGGAAACCCTGTCGACAAAGATAAGACAAAAAACCCTTTTTGTTTCTTAAACAACCAAGTATCGTTGGATGAGTATGGGGTAAACCCTCTCAGAATAGAGATTCTGTAGATTAATAATGCATAGTGAAACCATCACCATTCTTAGACGCGTTGAGTTTCAATTAGGAAAACCCTGTGGAGATATCTAGTTTGTACAGATGATAAAGAAAAACTACTTTACTATAAAACAAGATTGTAGTGAATAACCCAGAATACCAAGACTCCTTAGGGGAAGTCAGGGTGAAATATAAAGGTTCAACGGAATGAAATGCGATCTGTTCCTATAGAAGTTACCAGTCTTGACGAAGAACCCTTGTATAATAAATTTTAGAAACAGAGTTACCACTCTCGCCATGACATTATTCCACGAAGAACCTTCTAAGATTAAAATACTTAGGGTTCGATAAGAATTTCTTCATTTACATATTAGATGGAGGTCGAAAAGAAAAAAAAAGAAAAATTATGAAGCGACAGAACCCATTTTCAATCGAACTCTATATTTATTATAGTAGTCTAAGCTCCTACTCAAGAGATTTTAAAGAACATGTAATAAGTATTTCAAAAATATTCAACACTCAGGAAGATACAGGTAGAATCTACGTATCCTTACCAGACAGGGTAACTATGTAGGACAAAGGAAAAATAACCAACATAGAAGAACGCTTACCTTTCAAAGACTCCAACCAATGTTATCTAAAGGCACTCCTGACATTGATGCGAGTCCCATATTCATGATGGATGGCCATTTCATTCGGTCGAAGAGTAACAAAGGTCGTTTGGCCAAGTTTTGCGTATACACATGGTTAGGAATTGACAAAAAAAACATTGGAAAACCCTTAATGAGCCGAGTAATGGATGAGTAGAGAATCCCTTCCGAGGCCATGTGATTGATTTGAGGTGGCGAGAGTATAGTGGGCACATAGGCGCAACATTAATCCCAAGAGTACGCCACTGGGTCTCTGTTTAATATTGCAGGTAGGATTTTTAAAACTTGACAGTACGCTCCTACCACCTTACATAATTCTCAGTTATGGAGAAGAATAAGTGCAAACCAGTTAGGTTTAGAGTGTGCTCCTTTGGTCGTTCTAGTTATGTTCTAACACTTAACCGTAGCCTAGTAACTACTTGAATACTATTAGTTAACTTTTGGTCATTCGAATAGTATGCTAATCACTTTTTCCCCAGTTTTAATACTTATATAAACAAACACCACGATATTAATATATGACCAGGGTATTATTGGTTATGTGTTATACAATGAAATTTGCGCAAATAGGGAAAGGGTCCTACAGTTTAAAAATAAAAACACCTTGTATTCTAGAATGAGGACCAAAGAAATATAAACCTTGAGTAATAGTCTCACCCCACTCTTATGGAGGGTAGAGTTGATAGGTCCTACTAGATATGTGTACCTAGACAAGAAGTGGCGAGACCACATTATGGATGCCAAGAGGATAGTGAAACCTCTACATCATGATATATTATCAAAAAATATGGGAAACATTACATATGGTATCATATCAAAGGTTACAACACTTGGACCTTGAATAGGGCCAAATTAAGTACTTAGCACATATTTATATCTATGTAAAACTAACAAACCATTACTATTAGAAACATAAAACTCTTTTTTGTTTTTTTTTAATCATGACAACCCAGGATGACGCAAAAATCAGACTTGAGGGGAATCCTGAACAAAGACCTCCTGAAGATCCGAGACAGAATAGTGATGAAAGCTCACATATTGACATTCTCGAAACAATGAGGAATCTCATTGTTGAGTTGCAGGTTTTCAAAGCAGACAATGAGAAACCGAAGAAGGCACATCAGGAACAACAGGAAATGAATGAATTCCTCCTGCGTAGTATAGTGACAATTAAAATCCCAAAGAATGATAACCATGAAGAAGAGGTCAGTAAAAGGACCTCCAAGAATTTTGATCCTGAATTAGAAAAAGGGGACAGCTCATATGAAGGTACGCCTTCAACTGAAGATAAAATAAAAATGGACAGAAAAAGAAAACAAGTATATCACCTTGAGGGAGAATGTAAGAAAATGAAACCCGATACCTTTGATGGGGAATCCAGAATAGGGGAGGAAGTTGAAGCATGGTTATTAGACATCAAGAAGTATTTCCATATCTACAACTATTCCAGCAATATGAAGGTCGGAATGGCCATCTGTAATCTGAAAGGAAAAGCCATCATTTGGTGCCAAGATCTGAAATTGGCCAAGGGCCTAAAGGAGAAACAAATTGAATGGTTATACTTTAAGAAATACTTTAAGAAACAATACCTATCTGAAAGTTATTATCAAATAAAAACCAAATAATTTTATGAGCTATGACTTGGTCAAATGGTGATGGAGGATATGATAAACAAATTCCTAGAATTACTAAGGGTCGTACCTTATATCCGGGAGGACAAAGTGAAAATCCATTGGTTCCTAAGCTGTTTACCACATTATTACAATGACATAATCAAATTTGATAATTCCAAGTCCTTGAGTGAAGTATTCAGGAAATATCGAATGTGTTACGACCAATACAATTAACAAACATAATTTCCCAAGGCTTGGGAAGACACAAAACAAGACTGAATGAATCAACGGAAGAAGGGATACCAACCATCTCCTTATCAGAATGCATCAAAACATTTTCCAAGGAGATATTTTCACTCCAACAATCCAAACATGCAAGGAGGTGGTAAACCGATAAATTTGGGAACAAAGAAATTTGGGGACATCCCCCATGAACCCCTAAAATGCTGGGAATGTGGAGAACCTCATCTAAGGAGGAACTGTCTACGTTTGATTTCATCAAACATAACTATTGTTCACAATTTACAAGAAGACTCTATAGTTGGGGATGTAGGCAAAATCTTACATCAGATCAATGCAGTCGTGGATGACCGACAAGTTGACCACAATCCTCTGTGGTGGAAGTTGAAGGTAAAATCAATAACACTCGAATTTTTGTTTTCATTGATCATGGAGCTACATTAAGTTATATCACTCTTGGTATAGTGGAGTCAAACAAATTTAAGGAAAAAAGACATGCAAAATCTTGGATGGTACAATTAGCAACATGAACGAAAAGAAAAGTTTTCAACTTTATTTCTGATTATGAGTTTAGTTTAGGTGGTCAAAACATAAAGACAAACCCAAAGATTCTACCGTTAGGATGTTATGATGTAATTATCAGAATGGATTGGTTAGAAAGGCATAAAGTAGTGCTAGATTGTTATGAAAAATCACTTAAGTATAAGGATGAAAATGACACCACTAGGACAATTCAAAGTATACAAAAAGCAATATCAGTTAGACATATTTCAACAATGCAATTCAAGAAATGCATGAGAAAGGGGTGTCAATTTTATGCCATCCAAGTAACCATCCTATTAGGAGAATAAAATAAACCCAACTTGGAGTATTTTTCCGTATTACATTATTTTAGAGATGTGTTTGTTGATGAGATACCTAAATTACCCCCACAGAGGGAGATAGACTTTTCTATCAACCTACTACTTGGTTCAACCCCTATCTCGAAAGAACCTTACAAAATGACTTTGCCGGAATTAACATAACTAAAAATTCAACTACAGGAATTATTGGACAAAGAATATATCAGACCGAGTGTTTCACCATGGGGGGCACCAGTCCTCTTTGTGAAAAAGAAGGACAAAACCCTAATATTATGCATTGATTACAGACAATTAAAAAACATGACTATTAAGAACAAGTACCCCTTACCTAGGAAAAATGATCTATTCGATCAAGTAGGTGGGACAAAGATTTTCTCGAAATTGGATTTATGATCTGGTTATCATCAAGTTACGATAAAAGATGAGGACATAAGTAAAACAACTTTTCAAATGAGATATGAACATTATGAATTTGTGGTTATACCTATCAGACTCACTAACACGCCAACCACGTTTACGTGTCTAATGAACAATATTTTCAATCAGTACTTGGACAAGTCTGTGTTAGTATTTATTGACATCATTCTAGTATATTCTAAAACAATGGAAGAACATGAAGACCACTTAAGGATAGTGCTGCATTCTGTAAGAAAGCACAAACTCTATGCTAAATTCGATAAGTGTGATTTTTATCATAAGGAAATACAATACTTAGGATATGTAATTCCTGTAGAAGGAATTGCAGTCGATCTGAGAAAATAAGAGCCATCTTGGAGTGGCTGATTCCTAAGGATGTGGCAGACATCTGGTTGTTCATGGGAATCACTAGATATTACCACAAATTTATAGAGGGATTTTCCAAAATTGTATACCCTATCACATCACTACAAAAGAAGGGAACCAAGTTCAACTAGTCATAGAAATTTCAAAAAAGTTTTAATAAATTAAAGGAATTATTAACGACCGCACCCATTTTAAAGGTAGTAGACCCAGAAAAACACTTCACCATCTGTGCATATGTGAGTAAAGAAGGACTAGGTGGTGTCCTAACTCAAGTAGGGCACACTATTTGTTATGAGTCCCAAAAACTAAAGGAACATGAATGAAACTATGTCACTCATGACTTAGTGATGCAGACCTATCGGCCCTCAAGCCGAGATCTTCTCATGGGATCATTCTATATCTCCCTCGAGCCAAATCAAATATTTATATTCCCTTCTGGAATCACAAATTATTGATCCACAGTTCCTTTTTGGTAGCTTCTCTATGCGAATAGCACTAGGCACAAGCTCCCCTTCTCCGTGCAACCACAGCGCTGTGACCAAGGCCCAATTCCAAAGGTGCTTGTCACAACTCGCAAATCATGAGTTTGTGAGTCGAGACTCCCAAATATTTCTTTCCAATCTCATGATACCTGAAATGCCAATACGGATATAGCTCTTCCCCTGTCAGCACCTTCCTTGCGCAACCACCGGCTAGGCTAAGCGCTAGCACCTTTTGCTATTCGTTGCTTTGTGGGTTCAAGTGTCCAACCTTGGCACCTTACCTTCACGAAACCCCGAGAAGCAATATTAGCTTTCCTTCTCACGGATCCCCGAGACACGAGAGGTCAACAGGTGTTGACCCCTTCTCCAGGCAACGCGTGTCCACCAGTCAATCACGCAGGCCCTACCTTGAGGTTCTGCCATGCATCCACACTCGTGCCTCATCTCTCGACACTTCATGAATTCTGTAGTCAAGAGTAATTCCTCTCAGCCTCCGAACCCCCAAATGTGTGACAGGCAATGGGTTCCTAATCCAACAGTCCTCCCGTGACCTAGATCCAATGGCTATCCTTGCTCCTCGCGATTTCGCGACTTCGTGACTTAGAGCACCCAATCTTTGGGCTCTCACCTTGCGAACCTCTGAGTTCACGAGATCCCTAGATCTCTGCCACCTGTACTCTTTGAATGGGCGGTCCTGATCTTCTCGCAACTTCGCCACTCGCGAAGTCAAGAGACTTCCTTCTCTGACACCCTATGTATGAATCCTCGATACAGGCGATCTCATGACACGTGTCCGCTCCTAGATGAACAACTCAAATATATTTCTCCTTGTCACGATTTCTAAGGTCGAGTGCCCGGACTCCTGAACTCCTGAACGTCGATATCCCGATACAAACCCTTTTGTACTTTCGCTTCTACTGCTCCTCGCATGAGGGTTTAAACCTCGTGCAACTCCTGACAGATCCAACGACTATCAGGTTCTTCACTTTAGATCTAACGGCTGTTGGTCACTGTAATTGATTATTAACTAAACAATCAAGTGTTACATAAATTGTCAACCCAGGAAATCCTATTTATTTCAAAGGAAATCACACACTGTATATGCTCAATCTGAAAAGCAATCTAGAGTTGTAGTAAAAGTACACTAATCACACCTTTCTTTGAACAGACTGAATTTCTACTTTGAATTACAAAAAATAAATCTATCTAATACAGAGTTGAAGATTCAAAGGAAAATAATTATCAGAAGAATCCTGGATTACATTAAGAAACAACAACCTAGGAAAAGAAATCTTTCAACATACTGCAAGGAAGACTAACTATTCTGTAACAGAGAACATGACCCTATTCCCCAAAGCATGAATCTTCAACACCTGTCTTTGAATATCACACTTTCATAAACTCATTACCAATCAAAATGATTAGCAAGTACCAAAGGATAACTATTCAGTAACAAAGAACAAGACCCTATTCCCCAAGCATGAATCTTCAACACCTGTCTCTGATTATCATACTTTCATAAATTCATTACCAATCAAAATGATTAAAAAGTACTGAAGGCTGACTATTCTGTAACAGAGAACTTGAACCTATTCCCCAAACAAGAATCTTCAACACCTGTCTATGATTATCATAGTTTCATAAATTCATTACCAATCAAAATGATTAACAAGTACTGAAGGCTAACTATTCTGTAATAGAGAACATGACCCTATTCCCCAAGAAGGAATATTCAACACCTGTCTCTGATTATCACACTTTCATAAATTGATCAAGCAGAATTACCAATCAGAATGATTAACAGTTACCTAGGAATAAATTGTATGAAAACAATGTAACAATCAGTAAAGCAAAGTTCAACAAAACAAAGTTCAGTAAAATAGAGTTTCAACAAAACAGAGTTTAAACAAGGCGTGAACAAAAATAATACTAACACACTACAGAACTAATGGGTGAATCTTGTGAAAAAGGTGGGCCATCTCCTTCTCACAAGATTCCCCGGAAATGAAAGGAACTAAGAAGAAATGCTCAGAATAATCGTTTATTCATCTATCAATTGTATCATGTTACAATATCCAAATTGAACACGCCCTTCTCTGTAATTCCTCTCTAGCCAAAAAAATCCCCCCCGTCTAATGATGATTTCCACTTATTTAAAGAGGAGAATCCTCTTAATACAATTGATCATAAAATTACATGTGTACATGCGAATCCTATTCTTAGTTAGATCTAATCTTCTATGCTGGACTAGGATATTCTGATCTCCCATAGAAAAATATTGTTACAGTAGTTAGAATGGTGTTGGGTTGAGGTGTAGCTATTGCGGCCAGTGTAACAACTTCTTTATTTATCTTCTTGTTACTGTTTTTGTATACTGTTTCAACATCGCAAATCACAGACTGTTTCAACAACGGGATTTGTGTTCTGTTTGACTGTTTCAACAATGTGGTCTCAAGCAACAACGATGGTTGGTGCTGGCTCAAGGTACAACTGTTTCAGCCAGTGTAACAACTCCTTTTTGTTACTGTTGTGTGAATTGTTGTTCCAGCATCACAAATCACAGACTGTTTCAACAATGGGATTTTCATGCTATTGACTATTTCAGCAACGGGTCTTCAAGCAACAACAATAATCTGCAGTTCAAACTGTTTCAACAACTATATGTTTCTGATCGATGGCTAAGTATGAGAGTAATGTAAAATTACATGTAAAACAAATTAAACATATAGCAAAGAGAAGAAACGTTATATACCTTTGGAAAGATAGGTTAAGGTGATAATGTAGGCTTAAATGTGAGTGGGAAAAGGATGTAATGATAGCAAAAAGTATGAACAAAAAGGTACATTATAGGTTCCTAACATCCCCCACAACTAAAAAGGTTGCATGTCCTCATGCAACCTCAATCTGAATCAGAATCCGGATACTGACTCTCAGCGTGCAAATTACTTAAGCAATAGTTGTGGAAAGTGCTATCTGTTGGAGCTCTGAATCCTTGAATGCGTTGTAGCTTTTTCCAAGCTGTTGTTTCAACCTTCTTGGGAAAGTTATGATGAATTTGATATTTCTCTGTTGGCATCCACATAATACAAAAATGGAACTGATAACCTATCCAGTTTTCAGCACATTGTTGAACACATTTGATGTAGCTAGGTACCCGAGAGATTGTTGTCTCAAGATTGGTAGGACTATAGGGATTGTGCTCCTGCCTTTTCTCAAAAGATTGTTTCCAAAACATGTTATTTTCTTGTAGGGTAGCGATCTCTGTGGATTTAATAAACTGTTGACAATCCTGAAGTACTGTTGTCTGTAGTTTCCGAATATATTGAATCATCCCTGGTTGCTTCAAAAATTGATAATACTCTACAACAAAGGTGGCATCATTCTGTGGTTCTAGCCATATCCAGAGGAGGTGGTTATCTTCGTTATGCTTGGCAGCTAGGAAGTCATTTTTCCATGTAATCTGATTATTAAGGAAGGAGGTGAGTGCCTGAATCTAGATATCACCAACAAGAGGGTTAAGGTTAAGCTGTCGGTTCTCAGGGATGGCCTCATTATGAAGATATCCCTCACATAGGAGGTGTTGATCAATAGTAGAGGCTTCTGCAAAAGTTCTAACAAAATCTATTGGATTTAACACTACGTTGACTCTGCCTTCTTTGATTGATTTAATCTAAAAAAATGTAATTCGTTCTATGAGGAAAAGAGAGTAATTGGAGGATGGTTTCCTAGCAACCAACAATTTTTGTGCCAAGTCAAACATCAGGAGAAATTTTCCTTTTAGCTCTTCATTCTACTTCTTATGGGCACGAGATTCTTGGCGTGTTTGCTCCAAAGATTCCCAGTTTTAATAGATGTGGTTTAGCCAAAGTAGTCTGTGCTCCTACAGGCTTTTGTCCTATGTAACAACAAACTCTTTTTTCCATTTGTCCATTATTTCTTTCTCATTCCATGGTTGAGTTTGTGTTTAAACATCGCAAGTGATAGGCTTAGGTAGGGTCTGAGTGACTTGTTCCACAAGAGTATGGGTGATGATCTTGCTAGGAGGGGCAGATTCATCAATAGGCAGTGTTTGCACAACTTTACTAATAAAAACAGGGTCTTCAGATGTAGCAGTTGTTGTAGGCCAGGGTTCATTTTGAATTTTGGAAGGTCCTACTGGTTCTTGTGTAACAACAGGGTTTGCTTCTTTGACTGCAAAAGTTGTAGGTGCAGGGGAAGCTCCAGGCATTGGAATTTGAGTTACTTTGTAGCCTGCTTGATAATAAATGTCCCCACGTTGACTGAACATATACTCTCTACACTGATTCTTTTTTGTGTTTTCCTCTGTCATGGTCGCTATGTGAGCTAGGGTATACAATTTAAGTTCCTTGTCATAGGCTTCCTTTACCATTACTAGATCTTGCTTGTAGGCTTATAGTTCAGACCTTAGGAACTCATTTTCTTGTAAGACAGAGACCATTGTTGGTTCTGGTTGTTGATATTTCATGGGTGTATTAAGAGGGGTGATTGGTTCTTATATAACAATCACAGCCGCAATAGTTGGTTCTTGTGGAGCAGCTACAGGATCAACAATTGATTCTTGTGTTTCATATTCTTTATGTAGAGAAAGTAGTGTTGCGGTACCTTGGGCATCTAATTCCTGTATTTTGGGAACAACATTAGTAGCTGTTTCTTGTGTTTCAGTTGTAGCTGGTTCTTGTGTAACAACTATAGCTGGTTCTTGTGTTTCAGCTACTGAATGAGTAGTTGGTTCCTGTGTTTCAGCTACTGGATGAGTAGATGGTTCCTGTGTTTCAGCTACTGGATGAGTAGATGGTTCTTTTGTTTTAGCTACTTGATTTAAAGAGAATGATGTCTCAGTACCTTGGGCCTCTGGTTCTTGTGTTTCAGTGCCCATGGGTGGAATAGGTAAAAATTTTAGAATTTGGGAGAGTGGAGGTGTACGGGCTTTTAGCAAGATGGGTTGGGGGTTTAGGGCAGTGGCAGTAGTGGCTTCTCTTGTTGAGGTCCTCGTTCATTTTCTTTGTAAAAAAGAGGGAAAAGGAGGAATTTGATTCTTTCTTTTGCATGTGGGTTTTTCCTCGGTGATGGGGCACGGAGGTTTATCAGGTTTATCTAGTTCAGAATCATCGCTAAGGATATGAACAATAAGAGTACATGATTCTGGTAAGTTGTGGGGCGGGCTTGGTATGGTAGGAGGATTAATTGGATCAATTGGGTCTGTAGGTGGTTTAATAGGTATTTCCAGAGGGTCTGGAAGGTTTTTTGGTTTCTTTTCCTGAGGATTTTTAGGATATTCAACAACTTCCTGAGGGTCTATGGGTGGGTTGTTTAGGGGAGGGTTTTGTTGGCTACAACCCTTTTGGATGAGTAGTTGATTGAGATGATGATGGGTGAGGGAAAGGGCAGGACTTTTAGCCTTTTTACAATAATGTGACATATTTCTAAGACATCCGAGCAAATAGTAGGGAATATTCACCAATCTAGCATGTCATAAATGAGATAACAAGACAAAATCGTACTGGAAGACTACCTGGTATCGACCTTCACAGGTGAGGTAGTGCTTGAAAAAATCTGTAACTTTCAACCAAGGAGGCAACAATGAGCTAAGTCGAACACCCTGGACTTTAGGCTCAACTTGTTCTCCTGGCAAGAGAAAATCTTGCTGGGCATTAAGGATAATGTGTTTGCGGCTGAACCAGCGAATGCCAGTGACAGGAAGACCCAAAACTTGTGCTATATCATCCTCTGTGACTGGAATTTGAACCCCTTGAACAATGGAATGATCTTCTTGAAGATTTCGAGCAAATTGAAGAACCTGTTGTTGATCAAATCCCTGGAGCCTCTGAAAATAACCCAGCCAGCCAGCCTGTAGAAAAATTTGATAGACTTCTGGATACAATTCTAACAGGGCTGTCATGGTGGGTTCGTATCATATAACAGGGCCTCCCATAGATAACAACTCAGTAAAATGCATAGTTAGAGGTCAAGTAACCACTTTTGAGCAGAGTAAGTTTTGCGGGTGAAGGCATGCAAATGGTGGTGAAAAAAAATGAAATGATATGTAAAAAGGAATGACGGTAGTCGGTTCGTGTGAAATGATGGAATGAGATTTTGATATCCCCCCTCACCAAGTATGACTAAAATAATGAATTTAAGTGAATGATAATAATGATTAGAGATCTTCTCATTAGCCATACTTCAATTTTATTTACATATAAAGTTTACATACCTCATCTTTACCTTTGATTCATACTTAAAAAAAAATATAGTGCCTGTCCATAATAGTTCTGTAGTAACCATGGGAGAGACTTTGGATTTATTAGAGAAATTGTATCAAGGGTTTGTTTAATTATGAGAGAGGGTCGTGAAAGGACAAAATGTAGTATGAAAATAGGAGAATTGAGAGCGAAAGAGCTGAAGCAGATGTTTTTATTGACAGGGAATGCTCAGAAAGTGGTGTTTCAACAATAGGAAAAGAATAGAAAATAGTTTGTTGAAGAGTGATGTTTTAATAATGGAAAATACTACTGAAGAAATGGTGTTTCAGCAGTGGTGAAATATTGCTAAGTAGTGGTGTTTCAACAATGGGAAAAAAATGAAATATTGTTGAACAATGGTGTTTCAGCAATGAGAAAAAGGGCAAAATATTGCTGGACAATGGTGTTTCAACAATGGGGAAGATGGGAAAAATGAGGAAAATGTTGCTGGAAAGTGATGTTTCAGCAATGGGAAAAGGGCAAAATATTGTTGAACAGTGGTGTTTTAGGAGAAAAAGGGCGAAATATTGTTGAACAGTGGTGTTTCGGCAATGGAGAAAAAGGGCGAAATATTGCTGAACAATGGTGTTTCAACAATGGAGAAGATGGGAAAAATGAGGAAAATGTTGCTGGAAAGTGATGTTTCAGCAATGAGAAAAAGGGCGAAATATTGTTGAACATTGGTGTTTCGGCAATGGAGAAAAAGGGTGAAATATTGTGGAGCAGTGGTGTTTAGGCAAGGGAGAAAAAGGGTGAAATATTGTTGAACATTGGTGTTTCGGCAATGGAGAAAAATGGTGAAATATTACTGAACAATGGTGTTTCGGCAATGGAGAAGATGGGAAAAATGAGGAAAATGTTGCTGAAGAGTGGATTAAAGAAAGAGGGAGCAATGCTTCAAAAAATGAAGCTTGGATCTTCTTGAAGTAAGATCGTCCTTTCTTGGTAAGCCTTTTCTTTGATCGAGAATCTGCAAAAGAATCAATTGTAACATGCCATTCCTTGAGAGGGATTATTAGTAAAATAAATTTAATCTAATACTAAAGAAATTAAATTCAGAAAAATTAATTGCAATGAGGGGTAGGAAGATCCTCTAAAAAGAGATAATGTGAGTCTGCCACACATGTGGCCTTAAAATCTTCTTTGGAAATGGGGCACTGGTACAGACGGAGCCGATGACCATTCACTAATAATGGTGTTTTAGAGTCATCAATTGTGAGGAGCCTTACTGTTTCATTGGGGAAAACAGTGTCCACTTTGTAAGGTCCAAGCCATCTTGTACGTAGTTTCCCTTGAAATTCTTTAAATTGAGAATCATACAGTAAAGCCCAGTTACCATTTTGGAATTGCTTATGCTTGATGGTTTTTTCATGCCATTTTGATCTTTGTTGTTGAATCATAATTGTCTAATGAATGGAATCTAGTCTTTTTTCATCCAATTCATTAAGCTGTTGCAACCTGACTGTCTGTGCATCGGTCAAATCAATGTTGATAGCTAAAAAAGTCCTTAAGGTTTTGATTTAAAATTCCACAGGAAAGACAACACTTTTTCCATAAAATAATTCATAGGGAGAGAATCCTATAATATTTCTCCAGGTAGTTTTGTAAGCCCATAATGCTTCAGGGAGCCTGTGAGACCAATTCTTTCTGTTTTCCTTCATTGTGTTTGTGAGAATGGATTATATTACTTTTTTTTTTCTTTCCACCTGTCCATTGGCTTGGGGGTGGTATGGTGTAGTCATTCTATGATGAATATGATATTTTTGAAGGGTGGCTTTAAAGCCATGAGAAGTGAAAGGAGGTCCTCCATCTGTGACTAATTCTCTAGGCACTCCAAATTTGATAAAGATATCTTCAAATAAAAAATCTAGAACCGCTTCTTCTATAGCTCTATGGAGTGATTTAGCCTCCACCCATTTGGTCATATAATCTGTGTAGA
Source organism: Picea engelmannii (assembly GCA_009831015.1). Taxonomy (NCBI): domain Eukaryota; kingdom Viridiplantae; phylum Streptophyta; class Pinopsida; order Pinales; family Pinaceae; genus Picea; species Picea engelmannii. The sequence goes on from ML778954.1 coordinate 145,093, forward strand.
CGACTATATATAATTTTTGATTGGATGGAGGGGTAATGGGTCCTACAAAGTCTAAGGCCCATTTTTCAAATGGTTTGAGTACTACCTGGGGATTTAATGGCATTTCATCTCTATGATTAGGTTGACCCATTCTTTGACAGCTATCATAGGCTCGAACATATTTCTTTGTATATTTAAAAAGTGAGGGCCAATAATAACCCATCCTGAGAATTTTATGTGTTGTTCTCTTATCAGTAAAGTGCCCTCCACAAGGGATATCATGACAAGCTTTTAGTAAATCATAAACCCCATCTTATCTAATGCATCTTCGGATTTCTTGATCAATTCCTATGTGGAAAAGACACCCACTTATCCAGCTATACTGAGCACTTTGTTGAATAACTCTTCTTTTCTCTTGGTGTGATAGGTGTAGTGGTAACTTCCCTGCAACCAAGTAGTTAGCGATGTCTGCATACCATGGTGAGTGAGAAGATACTGTAAATATATATTCATTAGGAAAGGAATCATCTACTGGAGAATTATCATCAGGTGTTAACTGAGAAAGGAAATCAACAACTACATTTTATTTTCCTATTCTATCTACAATTGTAATATCAAATTCTTGTAATAATAGTAACCATCTGGTGACTCGAGCATTTGTGACAGGTTTATTCATTAAATATTTGATAGATGAGTGATCGGTATGGACAAAAGTAGAATAGCCAGTGATGTAATGTCAAAATTTATTAATAGCATAGATAACTGCTAAAAGTTCCTTTTCGGTAACTGTATAGTTAAGTTCAACCAGACTCATATTCTTGCTAATAAAATAGATGGCATAAGGGAGATGGATTTCTTCTTGTCCCAAGACAACTCCTATTGTTGTATCTAAAGCATCAGAGGATATATGAAATGGAAGTGTCCAATCAGGTCCTCTTAGAATAGGAGCTGTAGAGAACTGATGTTTGAGTGCATCAAATTCTTCTTGGAAAAGAGTAGTCCACTTGAATTCAACATTTTTCATAAGTAACACGAACAAAGGAGAAGCCATTTTGGAATTTTTTTTGACAAATCTTCTATAGTATCCAGCATGTCCTAAAACAATTCTCACATCTGTTTGGGTTTTAGGAATAGGAAGGTCTTTAATGACTTGTATCTTGGATGGATCTACCTGAATTCCTTGAGATGAGATAAAATGTCCAAGTACCACTCCTTCACTCATCATCATATGAAATTTTTTAGTGCTTAAGGAGAGGTGGGATTGTATACATTGGTTAAGTACTTTCTCAATATTTTGTAGTGCTTCGTCAAAAAAGACACCATAAGGGATAAAATCATCCATAACAATTTCCATAGAGTCATTAAGCATATCAGAAAATATTCCTATAACTGCTCTTTGAAAGGTTGCTGGTGCATTACATAGTTTGAATGGGAGGACTTTATAAGCAAAAGTTCCCTAGGGACTGGTAAAAGTGGTCTTATCTTGGTCTTGGGGTGCAATTTTGATCTGGTTATACCCATTGAAACCATCTAAGAAAGAGAAAAATTTCTTCCCTGACAAATTATCTAACACATGATCAATGAATGGCAACATAAAGCGATCTTTTTGAGTGGCTTTATTTAAGGCTCTATAATCTACACACACTCTCCATTTCCCATTTTTTAAGGAACTATTACCAATGGGGAAACCCATTCACTGTCAGATATAGGATATATAAACCCTACATTAAACAATTTTTGAAGTTCTTCTTTAAGAATTTCTCGTAAATTAGGGTTCATTCGTCGTTGAGGTTGGCAGATCAGTCAACAATCTTCCTTGACATAGATATGATGAGTGCATAATTTAGGAGAGATTCCCTTCATATCTGTATAGTCCCATGCGAATGCTTCCTTATGTTCAAGAAGTAACTTCATTAATCACTGTGTTTCAACAACTATCAAGTTGGGGTTTATATTCAGTGTTTTGCGAGGTTCAATTTCTACTGGTATACTTTTAGAAGAGATGGTAGCTGATGTTTGAGGTGGGTGTTTAGAGTTAAGTTTTTCCTGGGTATTTGACTCCAAAAGTGTAACGAGTTGATTATGTGTTTTTGGAGTCTAAAGGAGGGTTCACAAATAAAACTATTAATTACTTCATCCTCAGTGATGTCTTTAAGGCTTAAGGCTTGTCTGATAGTCAACATAGGTTGAGTAGTTTGATCCTCAAAATCCACCCATAAGGAATTGTCATTATTAATTAAGGGTGTAGCATGAGGGTAGAGGGTAAGATGTTTGGTCTCATGTCCATTGGAAATTGTCATTGAACTAGATCTATAACTGATAAAGGCATCTACTGTGGCTAGCCAAGGTCTACCCAAAATTACAGGATGACCCCCCAACTTTGTTTTAGGTTGTAATACCACAAAGTCAGCTGGATAATTCCAAGACTCAACTGAGATGATTAGGCATTCAATGACTCCTTCCAGTTTGATTGTAGAATGGCCAGATAATTCTAGAATGGTTGGGGTATCTCTGATTTCATTCTTCAGTTGTAACAGTTGTGAAGTTTCAAGAGTCATAATATTGATAGCAGTGCCTAAGTCTACTAGAACTCGAGGAATTATTATTTTTCCAATTTTTACCGTGATAGTAGGATGGTCGGGATCACCATTTTTAACAGGAAGAGATTTACCCGACATTAGTGCAGATAAATCACCCATGACATGGACTGTCATAGGATATTTAGTATTCTTACCAGGTTACTTAACACAAATGTCTCGCATAGTTATGGCATAAATTGGTACATCTCTTAGTGCTTGTAATAGTGGAATTTTGACATAGAGATTTTGTAATTCCCCTAGAAGATTGAAAGAAGGTGGCTCAGTCATTTTAGTCAAAGCTAAACGCTTAGGGAATGGTGGTTTTGTTGTTTCAACAACAGTGTTGGAGGATGATTGTACCTCTTCAAGTACATCGAGCTTTTTTATTTCTTCTTTATTGGAATTAGAAGAAGTAACATCATCAATGATAGGTTCTACTATTTTCCCAGATCGTAAATGAATATCATTGCATTGCGCAGGGAAAAGGGAAAGTATAGGCTGGTTTTGAATATCAATGCATTGCACAGCCTTATTATTGGGGTTAGGGTTAGGTTGTACAGGTAGTTGGGGCCTCATCATTTGATTGTTCGGTGGAGTAACTGATGGTAAAGAGATTGGTTGTTGAAATCGTGATTGAAATTGAGGCAATTGATTTGGAAACGGGGGTTGTCGACATCTCCAATTTGGATTCCATTGGTTAAGGTAGGGTTGTTGTTGTGGAGGCCAAGGAGTCCACATTGCTAGGTCTACAAAGGGAGGGTTTGTTTGTTTCATGGGTGGGTAATTCATTTGATTGAGGGATAGGTATTGCATTTGATTAAAGGGAGGGTAATTTGCTTGACTAAAATAAGGATAGTTATTCCAAAGATTAGAAGATGTAAATGGAACATTGGGGTTCATACCTTGTCCCCACGGTTGCCATTGCCTTCTCTGTGTCAACAGATAGACAACTTCAAATTCTTCATCAGTTGGTTGTAGTTTCATGATCCTTATCACAAATGGTGCAGATTGGCTTTTTTTCCAATGAGCACTCCCTTCGTGGGTGCTTATCTCTGCATTTGGAACAAAAGATGGACAGAGCTGCTTCTGCTTCGACTTGTTTCTTTTGAATCTACAAGGTATCAATTTGTGAATCAAAAGAACTTAACATTTAAGTTTTAAAACCCTCAAGTAAATTACCTATTTCGGCTCTTGTTGCTCCTCCACTGGATGATTTTTGAACTCTTGAAAATGTGGTATCCCTATTGTTTGATCTATTCCTTGCAGCTCCTCTTGAAAATCTTTTACATAGGTTAGCAATTTCATCATATGATTCCTTAGATATGTCCCCTTTTCCAAGCATGTTCAACATATCTAGACAGTCATCCCTTACTCCTTTTAGTAATATTGTTTTAAGAATATCTTTACTTACATCGGGGTGACTCAATCTTTGTAGATTATACTGTAGCCTTTCCACAAAGTCCTCCAAATTTTCATCCTCTTTTTGTATCATCTTGAATAGTTCCTCTATTTTTTCTCTTGTTTGGAAATAGTCTTGGTATTTTTCCAGGAATTTCTTTTTCATCTGATCCCATGTTGTGATTACATGATCTATAAGACTCATGAACCATCTTAATGCATTTCCTTTTAATGTTGCTGGAAATAGCTTTAATTTTTTAGCATTGGAAATGTAATCATAACTTCTGTATAATATGTCAAACTCGAAAAGGAATTCATCAGGATCCTCTGAAGATAGACCATGAAAGTTAGGTAAAGATGAGAGCGGAATATTCTTCATGGGATCTACTCCTCTAGGAAGATCACCAATAGGAAATCCTAATGTAGAAAAGGAGTTTTCATCATTTACCTCTCCTTTAGGACTTGCCTGTTCTTCATGGTTCAGTTCTTCATTATACTCATCCATAGTTTCTTCTGTTTGTTCCCCTGCTGCACTTGCTCGATCCTCAATGTTTTTTGTTGGTTTTTCAACTGTCTCAGGGCTCCAAATTTCTTTCCTTGCTTCAATGTTTTCTTGAAAGGAAGGTTGAGATTTTGGTTTTCGAGAGCTTGGTCACTGAGGAGCAACAAATTCAGATTTTGATATAATCTCGTCAATAAAAGTCTTTCTTCCTCCCCTTCCTCTACCTCTGCCACCTATAGGGTCAGGCTCTTTGGGGTCTTCGCTTCCTCTCATGCAATCTGTATATTTTAAAGAACATAAGTTCTTTTGAAATCTAAAATTGCCTTCCTCGACAACGGCGCCAAAATGTTGGTCATTGTAATTGCTTATTAACTAAACAATCAAGTGTTACATAAATTGTCAACCCAAGGAAGTCTGTTTGTTTCAAAGGCAATCAGACACTGTATATGCTCAATCTCAAAATAAATCTAGAGTTGTGGTAAACGTACACTAATCACACCTTGCTTTGAACATACTGAAGTTCTACTTTGAATTACAGAAAAACAAACTATCTATTGCAGAGTTTAAGATTCAAAGGAAAATAATTATTAGAAGAATCCTAGATTACATTAAGAAACAACAACCTAGGAAAATAAATATTTCAGCATACTGCAAGGAAGACTAACTATTCTGTAACAGAGAACATGACCCTACTCCCTAAAGCAGGAATCTTCAACACCTGTCTCTGACTATCACACTTTCATACACTCATTACCAATCAAAATGATTAACAAGTACTAAAGGCTAACTATTCTGTAACAGAGAACATAAACCTATTCCCCAAGCAAGAATCTTCAGCACCTGTCTCTAATTATCATACTTTCATAACATTATTACCAATCAACATGATTAACAAGTACTGAAGGCTAACTATTCTGTAACAGAGAACAGGACCCTATTCCCCAAGAAGGAATCTTCAACACCTGTCTCTGATTATCATACTTTCATAAATTCATTACCAATCAAAATGATTAACAAGTACTGAAGGCTAACTATTCTATAATAGAGAACATGATCCTATTCCCCAATCATGAATATTCAACACCTGTCTCTGATTATCACACTTTCATAAATTGATCAAGCAGAATTACCAATCAGAATGATTAACAGTTACCTAGGAATGAATTGTATGAAAACAATGTAACAATCAGTAAAGAAAAGTTCAGCAAAACAGAGTTCAGTAAAGTAGAGTTTCAACAAAACATAGTTTAAACAAGGAGTGAACAAAAATAATACTAACACACTACATAACTAATGGGTGAATCTTGTTAAAAAGGTGGGCCCTCTCCTTCTCACAAGATTCCCCGGAAATGAAAGGAACTAAGAAGAAATGCTCAGAAAAATATTTTATTCATCTGCCAATTGTATCATGTTACAATATCCAAAATGAACATGTTCTTCTCTGTAATTCCTCTCTAGCCAAAAAAATCCCCCCCCATCTAATGATGATTTCCCCTTATTTAAAGGGGAGAATCCTCTTAATACAATTGATCATAAAATTACATGTGTACACACAAATCCTATTCTTAGTCAGATCTAATATTCTATGATGGAATAGGATATTCTGATCTCCCATAGCAAAATGTTGTTACAGTAGTTGGAATGGTGCTAGGTTGAGGTGTAGTTGTTGCGGCTGGTGTAACAACTTCTTTATTTATCTTCTTGTTACTGCTATTGTATATTGTTTCAGCATCGCAAATCACAGACTATTTTAGCAACAGGATTTTCATTTTAGCAGCAACGATGGTTGGTGTTGGCTTAAGGTACGACTGTTGTGGCCAGTGTAACAACTCCTTCTTGTTACTATTGTGTGAATTGTTGTTCCAACATCGCAAATCACGGACTGTTTCAGCAACGGGATTTGCATGCTATTGACTGTTTTAGCAACGGTTCTTCAAGCAACAACAATAATCTGCAGTTCAAGCTGGTTCAAAAACTATATGTTTTTGATCAATGGCTAATTATGAGAGTAATGTAAAATTACATGTAAAACAAATTAAACATATAGCAAAGAGAAGAAACGTTATATACCTTTGGAAAGATAGGTTAAGGTGATAATGTAGGCTTAAATGTGAGTGGGAAAAGGATGTAATGATAGCAAGAAGTATGAATAAAAAGGTACATTATAGGTTCCTAACAACGGATCAGACCTGTCTTTCCATTGTGCCCTTCCTATGGTGCCTGGACATGAATCCATAGTCTAGATTCTCTCGGCTTATCTGACGATAGTTGTTTCTCCTTCTGAGGTTTAGTGATTTTCTTCCAACACTGGGAAGAATTCCAAATGTTCAAAGGCCTCAACCTTTGTCCTCCTTTGTTTGCGAACTCTGTAACTTGAGTCCCGCCTGCGCGTATAAGAATGCTTCTCCTCTTGAGCTTTGCTCCCGAATCCTTGAAGGATTCTGTGACTTCCACACTCCTTGTAGAGTCTTCACGCACATGGTGCTATCTCTTTTGATCTTCTCAAATACTCATACCCCTAAGGGATTTTATCATTTTTTTCCTTCTCCTTCAGATGGAGAATATAATGCTCTCCTGGCACTCTTCATCTCAAGAAACCTGATTGCTAAGTCCTTCAGGGTGTTCAACAACCCTGCGAAGATCCTTCAATGGACTCTTCCCCAATCACAAAACTCAACAGAGTTCCCTTCTTCTCTGTGCATATATGCACATCTACTCAATGCCTACCTGGCAGAGTATCTTCTTATAGAACATCCAATAGTTCTGTTCGCTCCTGTGGACCCTATTCTCCTGCTCAATGCCCTCCTGATAGAGCTCTCAAAATCCTTAGTTATTCTGACTTCAGTTGAACTCACAACATAGTTCTTCGCTCCTGTGCGCTCCTTGCACCTACTCGATGCCCACCTGGAAAAGCTTTACAGATCTCCTCAGAGATTCTGTCTGCAACTGTGTTTCTCCATAGCCTTGCCTCCTGAGGTGTTCAACAACCTCAAAGGTCTTCCTCTGAGTTATTGAATTCAACTTCTATGCCCACCTCACACATCTTTGTCTGACTCTGCAGAGTTTAGAAGTGCATCTATGCATTGGTATTCAGAGACTGTAGTACTCTGTCACACCCTCTTGGCATGAAACCAGAAAGAACCTTTCAAGCCTGAAAATCAAACAACTCCCTACAAATGTCTAACATACATCTACAACATAAAAGAACACAATGAAGCATCCACATAACACAAAAAACATAAAGGAAAATATGCTCTGGTTTATATTAATGTAAATGCCTCTTTACAAAGGTGTCCCTGAGCTCAGACTTTAACAGAGTCTTGGATCTTTCTCTTCTACTCTCTCCTTCCTTAAAACTATTACTAAAATGAGATCGAAAAATGATCTTTTACAAGAGGGGGCTCTTCGAGCTCTTCCCTCCATCCTACCTACCCTATTCAATGGCATTGAATGGGCTGTCTAGTCCACAAATCAGATCTAGATCTCAGCCTTCAAAGCATTAAAGGCCTATATACTCTACGCCTGTGCAAAGAATGACTTCATGGCTCACCAGCCTAAGACATTAAATTACATTCAAATTCAAAATGGAAGACAAGGGCTGCACCTCTCTTTAGATTTGAATGCACACGCTAACGTGGCTAGCTGGCTAGTTGGCTGACGTGGAGAGATGCTCCTGCATCATACTCCTCAGCTGCAAAATTCATGAGCTCCTCCTCATGAGATTCCACTCTCAGCTATGGAAATCCTCCTGGATCCCAAACAAATTTCTGGAGCTGTTCATCTGCTCCATCTCTTTGCTACCGTTGCTTCTTCTGCACTGTTGTTGTTGTTGTTGCTTCTTCTACTTCTCCGCTCAACTTCTCCTCAATGGAATTATCTGATAACCTGATCATTAGCTCCCTGATCTTCTAGATCACTTCATCCAGTTGCTCAAATGGCTGGCTCTATTTTTGCAGTCTCGTCAGTTGCAAATTTTTTATGCAATGGGTAGATCATCATGATATCCCATGCCATATTCTTCATCTTATTCTTCTGTGGCACTAAGTGTCCACTCTGCTGCAGACTTCAACTCTGCAGTCTCCTCTTGACTCACCTGTTGTTCAATCATCTTCTCTGACAGTTCAATTTCTGCCAGTTCTCCTGCTGGCTCTGGATTGTTCATCCAATCCTCCAACATCTCCAACTCTATCTCCCATGGAGTGATCAATCTGTCTGCCTGCTCTTCGGCTTCTTCTGCTGCCAGCTTTAGTGCTGTAGCTTCCTCAGCTTCCTGGCTGAAAGTATTGAACCATTCCTTGGAATGCTCATCTTCTTCTCCTTGGGCAACCTCAGATATCTACTCCAATTCTTCTCTGACAGTATCAGCTGGCTGTCCTCTTGTTGTTGTTTTATCTGCAACACAAATCTCTGCCTCCTCTAGACTATGTGGTAGGAATACCTGAATTCCTCCAATCATTAGAAGGCTCCTCGAATCCTCCTCTTTCGTCAGCTGCACCTGCTGATCCAAACTCACCTCTGAGTTTATGAGACTCTCAGATAGTCTCATCTTCTTATCCCTGCCCACCTGGAAAACTGGGATTTCCCTACTGCCCTCCTGGAAGTCTATGGAATCAACTGATCACATCTCTATTCCCTTGCCCACTTGGAAAATTGGGAACTTTCTGTTTCCCTCCTAGTAGTCTATGAGATCCCGTAGTGATCTTGATCCATTTCCCTCCTGGTAATGTGAAATTCCCTAGTTGTCCTCATGATAGTCTGTGACATCCTCAGCTGATCTCAACTCTTTTCCCACCTCGCAATTAGGAATTTCTTCTCTTCCCTCCTGGCAGTGCTTGATATCTTCATCCAATCCCATTTCATCCTTACTAGTGAGACTTCTCCCAGTCTCTAGTTTACATACCTAAACCCTTTTCTCTGGTCTGTTGAGGTTTTCAGCAGGCCTCAACCACCATTTTAATAGCTTACACTATCTTTTGACCATCAAATCTGGGCTTTTATTTCTAGTGTATCTTCGGCCTTCAGTAGCCATATCATTGTTACTGTCTGCCCTGCTGGCAAACCTGTTGCTATCACTCTGCACCCGTGAGTGTTTCAGCTTCATCCACAGTCTTCTTGACTGTCTATGGACTGTTGCCTACCTGCAAACAATCCTTACAGAGTCTCTAGAACTATGTCTTCCTTTGTCTTTTCCCTCTTCTTGAAATATACAAATGGAGTTCCTGCTCTGATACCAAACTTGACACAGACCTATCGGCCCTCGGGATGAGATCCACTCACAGGATCATTCTATATCTCCCTTCAGGCGAATCGGCTCTTTAGATTCCCAGCTGGAATCACAAATTATCAATCCAAAGGTCCTTTTTGGTAGCTTCCCTATGTGAACATCACTAGGCGCAATCTCCCCTTCTCCGTGTGACCACAACACTGTGACCAAGGCCCAATTCCAAAGGTGCTTGTCACAACTCGCAACTCACGAGTTCGTGAGTCGAAACTCCCGACTCTTCCTTTCCAATCTTGTGATACCCAAAATGCCGATAAGGGTATAGATTTGATACCAAACTTGACATAGACCTATTAGCCCTCGGGCCGAGATCCGCTCACAGGATTGTTCTATATCTCCCTCGAGCCCAACTGATTCTTTAGATTCCTTGCTAGAATCATAAATTATCGATACACAAGTCCTTTTTGGTAGCTTCCCTATGTGAACAACACTAGGAACAAGCTCCCCTTCTCCATGCGACCAAAGTGTTGTGACCAAGGCCTAATTTTAAAGGCACTTGTCACAACTCCCAACTCATGAGTTCATGAGTCAAGACTCCCGACTCTTCCTTTCCAATCTCGCGATACCTGAAATGCTGATACGGGTATAGCTCTTCCCTTGTTATCACCTTCCTTGCGCGAACAATGGCTAGGCTAAGCGCTAGCACCTTTCGCTATTCACCGCTTTGCGGGTTCGAGTGTCCAACCTTGGCACCTTACCTTCACGAAACCCTGAGAAGCGATATTATCTTTCCTTCTCACATTCTCACTACTCATGACTTTGCGAGTCCAAGGGTTGAGCTCTCGTTCCCTTATCTCACAAATTCCTGAGACGCGAGAGGTCAACGGGTGTTGACCTCTTCTCCAAGCGACGCGTGTCCACCTGTCAATCACACGGCCCCTACCTTGAGGTTATGCCATGCATCCACACTCATTCCTTAGCTCTTGGCACTTCATGACTTCTACAGTTGAGAGTAAATCCTCTCAACCTTCAAAGCCCCGAAGGCATGATAGGCGATGGGGTTCCTGATCCAATGGTCCTCCCGTGACCTGTATCCAATGGCTATCCTCACTCCTTGCAATTTCACGACTTGCTGACTTCATGACTTGGAGCACCCAAACTTTGGGCTCTCACCTTGCGAACCTCCGAGTTCGCGAGATCCCTAGATCTCTGCCACCTGTCCTCTTCGAATGGATGGTCCCGATCTTCTCGCGACTTTGGCACTTGCGAAGTTGAAATACTTCTTTCTTTGACTCCTGATGTCTGAATCCCCGATACGGGCGATCTCACGACACGTGTCCACTCCCATATGAATGAATCAGATCTATTTCGCCTCATCATGATTTCTGAGGTCAAGTGACCGGACTCTCGTCCTCTCGACTCCCGAACTCTCGAACATCGATATCCCGATACAACCTCTTTCGGACTTTCGCTTCTGCTACTCTTTGCGTGAGGGTTTAGACCTCATGCAACTCCTGAAAGATCCAATGACTGTCGAGTTCTTTGCTTCAGATCTGAAGGTTCAAACCTGTCTTTCAATTACACCTTTCCTACACTGCCTGGACACAAATCCACGGACCAGATTATCTCGACTGATTCAATGGTAGTTGTTGCTCCTTCTGAGCTTTGGTGCTTTTCTTCCAACACTTGGAATAATTGCAAATGTTCAAAGGCCTCGATCTTTGTCCTCCCTTGTCTACAAAATCTGTAACTTGAGTCCCACCTACATGTATAAGAATGCTGCTCCTCCTGAGCTTTTCTCCTAAATCCTTGAAGGATTCTGTGACTTCCGCACTCCTTACAGAGTCTTCATGCACACGGTGCTATCTCTTCCGAGCTTCTCAAATACTCAGACCCCTAAGGGATTTTATCCTTTTTTCCCTTCTCCTTCAGATGGAGAATACAATTCCCTCCTAGCACTCTTCAGCTCAAGCAACCTGATTGATGAGTCCTTCAGGGTGTTCAACAACCCTGCGAAGATCCTTCAATGAACTCTTCCCCAATCATAGAATTCAACAGAGTTCCCTTATTCTATGTTCCTATATGCACATCTACTCAATGCCTACCTGGCAGAGTATCTTCTTATAGAACATCCAACAGTTTTGTTTGCTCCTATGCACCCTATGCACCTGCTCAATGCCCTCCTGGAAAAGCTCTCAGAATCCTTAATGATTCTTACTTCAGTTGAACTCACAACAGAGTTCTTCACTCTTGTGCACTCCTTGCACTTGCTTGATGCCCACCTGACAGAGCTTTACAGAACTCCTTAGAGATTCTGTCTGCAACTGTGTTTCTCTACAACCTTGCCTCCTGAGGTGTTCAACAACCTCAAAGGTCTTCCTCTGAGTTAATGACTTTATCTTCTATGCCCACCTGACACTTCTTTGTCTGACTCCGCAGAGTTTAGAAGTGCATCTATGCACTAGTATTCAGAGACCACAGTAATTTGTCACACCCTCCTGGCATGAAACCACAAAGAACCTTTCAAGCTTGAAAATCAAACAACTCCCTGCAAATGTCTAACATACATCTACAACATAAAATAACACAATGAAGCATCGAAATAACACAGAAAACATGCAGGAAAATATGCTCTGGTTTATATTAATGTAAATGCCTCTTTATAAAGGTGTCTCTGAGCTCAAAATTTAACAGAGTCTCGGCTCTTTCTCTTCTGCTCTCTCCTTCCTTAAAACTATTACCAAAATGAGATCGAAAAATGACCTTTTACAATAGGGGGCTCTTCGAGCTCTTCCCTCCAACCTACCTACCCTATTCAATGGCATTGAATGGGATGTCTAGTCCACAAATCGGATCTAGATCTCAACCTTCAAAGAATTAAAGGCCTATCTACTCTATGCCTGTGCAAAGCACGACTTCATGGCTCACCAACCCAAGACATTAAATTACATTCAAATTCAAAATGGAAGATGAGGGCTGTGCCTCTCTTCAGCTTTGAATGCATGCGCTGACATGGTTGGCTGACGTGGAGAGATGTTGCTGCATCACTTAGAATTGGCAGCTGTAATACACTCCTTGAATATGTGGCAACGCTACATAATGGGAAGAAATTTTCTGTTGTTTACTAACAATAGTAATGTGAAATTTTCGTTTAGTCATCCAGACCTTAGTGCAAGGCAAACAAGATGGCTAGCCTTCTTGAGCGAATTTGACTTTTAGGTAAGACATATCAAGGGTAAAGAAAATAAAGTTGTTGATGCTTTAAGAAGATGACTTCATGAGTTGTTTGAAATAAACATTAGCAGAGAAGAAATCTATCTTGAACAAAGGATAAACACTGTAGGTAATAACGATGAAAATTACACTCAAACAGTGGCAGAATTACAGAACACTGTAGGAAATTCAGACAAAACATATTTGATTTTGGACAAAAATGGTCTACTACGATTTAAAAATAGAATATATGTACTAGATTCAACAGAATTAAAGTTAACAGTTATGGATGAAATTCATAAAAAAACATATTATGGTCATCCGAGATACTAGAAAACAATAACAACACTAAGAAAGTTATTTTATTGGCCTAATATGAAAGGAGAAACAACATAATACTTAGATAAGTGTCAAGATTGTCAGCAGGTAAAATATGAACACCAACATCCAACTGACCTGTTGCAGCCCTTACCTATGCCAGAATGGAAATGGGAGATTATATCACTAGACTTTATTACAGGTTTTCCTATAACTTAGAAACATAATGATTCAATTATGGTGGTAATCGATAAACTTAGTAAGTATGCACACTTTTTTCCTGTAAAGTCTACTTTTAAATCTATTAACATGGTTGAAATATTCATGAAATAAATTTTTAGACTGCATGGTATTCCTAAAATGGTGATTTCAGATAGAGACGTAAAATTTACATCTGCTTTTTGGAAAGAATTGTTTGTAGGGTTAAATACTAACTTGAATTTCATCACGAGTTATGATCCACAAACGGATGGACAAATTGAATGAACGAACCAAATCGTAGAATATATGCTCCACATGTACATAGGAACAAAACAAAGCAAGTGGGAAGACTACCTGCACTTGGGTAGAATTTGCATACAACAATGGGTACCAAACTTCAGCTAAAATGAACCCTTTCAAGGTACTGTACGATAGAAAGTGTATGACTCCAATTAGCTGGGATAACCCAGTTGACAAACTCATGTTTGGACTAGACATGCTCTAGGAAATGGAGAACACGGTAAGAAAAGTACAACAAAACTTAAAAGAGGCACAGGACAGACATAAAAGAAGCGCGGACCAGAAAAGAAGACACTTGGAATTTCAAGTGGTAGACCATGTCTATTTAAAAGTCAAAGCCCAGAAAATTTCACTAAAGTTGGGGAATTGTGTCAAGTTGGCACCAAGGTTTTGTGGGCCTTTTGAGTTCTTAGCTCGAATTGGACCCATAACATACCAACTTGCACTTCGTGCCAATCTAAAAATTCATAATGTATTTCATGTTTCTCTATTAAAGAATTATGTTCATGACCCTACTCATATGATCGATTGGAACTTGGTGTAGATGGAACCAAAAGATGAGTTCCAAGAGGAACCTCTACACATTCTGGACAGGAGATAAATAACACTTCGAAACATAATTGTCGCCCAGGTAAAAGTGTAATGGACACACTTCATCCCTGAGGAGGCCACTTGGGTGTTAGAGGGAGATTTGCAGAAATATCATCCAATCATGTTCCAAGAAAGGAACGAACACTGAGGATAGTGTTTTATTGAAGGGGGAAAGGATGTAACATTCCCAAAATAAATTTGTTTTTAAAATCTGAAATTTCGTAGGAAATTATTTTTGTTTTTGGTAAATTCGAAATTGGAAAATTTTTGCCATTTTTGGCAATTTTGAATTTTGAATTTAGTTAATTGTAATTAATGATTATGACTATTGGGTATAGACCTGATTTGACCCAACTAACTACTTGACTATGAAAATTGTATGTAATGAAATATTTTATATTTATTACTGATGGACAAATGGAACAACCTTGTTGAAATACATTGACCATGATTCCATGAGTAGGGAACATGTTGGAACTACCTCAGGGCTGATTATTACAAGTGGAAAATTAGGAATTTGGCCATTGGCAGCCCCTGAAAATGAGGGATTTAGAAAGATGCAAAAATTCCCAAAGGGAAAAATACCTAGACATTTTTGTTTTGGGATATATAGCATATGGGAGGAGGTAGGACACTTCCAAGTATGTTGGGAAGGAAATCTATCTCTTGCTCTTATGAACACTACTACCTGAGTGTGGGGCAAGGAGAAGACTGTTGAAACTGAAAAGCATTCGCTGAGGAGGAGTTCCGAGTTATCCCTCATGGACTCATGGTCAGGCTAGGGGGTGAACATGATAAGTGATTTGGCTGCCCTATTATAAGGTTGGGAGGAACGTGGCTATTCCATTTGTTGTTCGACAATTTTGTTCAGATATGTCTACTTTCTCCTTCTCTGTTTATATGTCATGTTGAATTATTGTTTGGTGGGATTATATCTGTTTAATATATATATATCAGATGTTCTGTTATTAAATTTTGAAGGAATGTAGTGATAAGTAGGATAGACTCTCACAGTTTAACCACAATTGCTGAGTAAATTCTACTAAGTAATTGATTGGGATGAAATTGGACGGAAATTATATGAGGAACCATAACTGTAATTATAAGAATTCTACTCCATTAATTATCTTAGGAATTTCTGCCAGTTCGATGCATCTTGTATAACTGATTATTTTGTTTAGTAATCACCATTCTCGAAGTAAACCTTAGAATTTCGAACATTTCACACCTATACTACATACATACATACATACATACATACATACATACATACATACATACATACATACATACATACATACATACATATATATATAT
>ML778954.1:169787-185856 GCA_009831015.1 Picea engelmannii
TAAACTGTTGTTGTAAATGGTTATAAGTTAATAGGAGATAACTATATATATATATATATATATATATATATATATATATATATAGAGAGAGAGAGAGAGAGAGAGAGAGAGAGAGAGAGAGGTGTTAATGATAATTTGGAGGGAGATTAGGTCTAGTTGACCATATATTAAATTTATACAAATAATATTTGAAACAAATCAAAATCTATCAACGCAAACAAAGTTCTTGAACTAAATACTAGAGGTGCAAAGGCCCGATGAATTCAAAGCTATTCTAGAACCCTTAAATAGATTTACACATTTTAATATAAATTCATAGCTTTGTTAACAAAAAAATATAAATCGTCTCAGTATCTGTAATAGCGTGATAGTAATGAAAAAAAAAGAAAACAAATAGCATGGTTGGTTACAATGAAATTTTATGGAAAATGAATCAGTATATGAGAAAATTGAATTTATTACAGACATGCAGCATGGATTTGTTCGTAAATAAGTGTATACATAGTTGACCATAGCTGAGAATCATTATCCATTTAAAAAATCTACAGTATATTCAGTAAAATCGACTATACAATATATGAATAATGGTGAAATTCTTGTTCCTTACTCCTTAATATGTTCGTTATACATAGGTAAGGGTTCGACCCTTAGGGCTATTCATTAAAAACAAAATACATGGTGATAAGAATCTGGGACTTCTACCCACTATAATTATATACTAATCTATGCACACAGTAGAACCTGTAAGGTATTGTAAGCGCTACTTTAGAACCCGAATACCTTTTGTACATGGCACGACTCTGAGTTGGGAGATTTGTGAGAAATCAATAGTCCAAGACAATCTCTATGCTACATAAATTACAACATCTATGAATTCACAACATCACTTAACTTACGGTCTGGATCAGTTGTATCATCCGCGTTGTTGAGGAAGATGCCCACAGAATGGAAGGGAGAAGTGGGTTGAGGTCGAATTGATGGGTACCCTAAAAAAAATAAGGGGTCCCATCATTAGATCACTATAATAAATTCATTAACAATAATTACCAAAAGAAATACAAGAACTATTAAAGCTGAAATGATTAAAATATACAGAGATTCTACACTACCAAAATTTTACAAATTACATGAGAATTCACCATGAGACATCACCCTTGTCCCTGTAATAATTCATGCAGTAACAATCGACGATAATAGACAATGAGAGTCAATAGGGTTTCGAGGTGCTTGGAAACCCTATCGACAAAGATAAGAAAAAAACCCATTTTTGTTTCTTAAACGACCAAGTATCGTTGGTTGAGTATGGGGTAAACCCTCTCAGAAAATTCCTTTAGATATTCTGTAGATTAATAATGCATAGTGAAACCATCACCATTCTTAGACTCGTTGAGTTTCAATTAGGAAAACCCTATGGAGATATCTAGTCTATACATATGATAAAGAAAAACTACTTTACTATACAACAAGATTGTAGTGAATAACCCATAATACCGAGACTCCTTAGGGGAAGTTGGGGTGAAATATAAAGGTTCAACGAAATCAAATGCAATCTGTTCCTATAGAAGTTACCACTCTCGACGAAGAACCCTCGTAGAATAAATTTTAAACACAGATTTACCACTCTCGCCATGACGTTATTCCACGAACAACCTTCTAAGATTAAAATACTCAGGGTTCGAGAAGAATTTATTCGTTTACATATCAGATGGAGGTCGAAAGGAAAGAAAAAGAAAAATCATGAAGTGACAGAACCCATTTTCAATCGAAATCTATCTTTATTATAGTAGTCTAAGATCCTACTCAAGAGCCTTTAAATAACATGTAATAAGTATTGCCGAAATCTTCAACACTCGGGAAGATACAGGTAGAATCTACGTATCCTTACCAGACAGGGTAACTACGTAGGACAAAGGAAAAATAACCAACATAGAAGAATGTTTACCTTTCAAAGACTCCAACCAATGTTATCTGAAGGCACTCCTGACATCAATGCGAGTCCCATATTCACGATGGCTGGCCATTTCATTCAGCCGAAGAGTAACATAGGTTGTTTGGCCAATTTTTGTGTATACACATGGTTAGGAATTGACAAAAAAAACATTGGAAAACCCTTAATGGGCCGAGTAATGGACGAGTAAAGAATCCCTGCCGAGGCCATGTGATCGATTTGAGGTGGAGAGATTATAGTGGGCACAGAGGCCGAGCATTAATCCCAGGAGTACGCCACCAGGTCTCTTTTTAATATCGCAGGTAGGATTTTTAAGACTTGACAGTATGCTCCTGCCACCTTACTTAATTCTCAGTTATGGAGAAGAATAAGTGCAGACTAGTTAGGTTTAGAGCGTGCTCCTTTGGTCATTCTAGTTATGTTCTAACACTTAATAGTAGCCTATTAACTAGAATAATATTAGTTAACTTTTTGTCATTCAAATAGTATGCTAATCACTTTTTCACCAGTGTTAATACTTATATAAACAAACACCATGATATTAATGTATGACCAGGGTATTATTGGTTATGTGTTATATGATCAAATTTGCGCAAATAGGGAAAGGGTCCTATAGTTTAAAAATAAAAACACCTTGTATTCTAGAATGAGGACTAAATAAATATAAACCTTGAGTAATAGTCTCACCCCACTCTTATGGAGGGTAGAGTTGACAGGTCCTACTAGATATGTGTACCTAGACAAGAAGTAGCGAGACCACATTATGGATGCCAAGAGGATAGTGAAACCTCTACATCATGATGTTATGATTGAAGTTATGAAGTATATGTCTGAAGCTATGATTGTTAGAAGTTATCTTTTGTCTTAAATTCAATGATAAGAATTAACGACCTTATAATATATATATATTATCGCAAAATATGGGAAACATTACTTATGGTATTAGAGCAAAGGTTACAATACTTGGACCTTGAATAGGGCCAAATTAAGTACTTAGCACATATTTATATCTATGTAAAACTAACAAACCATTACTATTACAAACCTAAAACTCTTTTTTGTTTTTTGTTAATCATGGCAGTTCAGGATGACGCAGAAATCAGACTTGAGGGGAATCCTGAACAAAGAACTCCTGAAGATCCGAGACAGAATAGTGATGAAAGCTCACATACTGATGTTCTCGAAATAATGAGGAATCTCATTGTTGAGTTGCAGGTTTTCAAAGCAGACAATGAGAAACCGAAGAAGGAACATCAGGAACAACAGGAAATAAATGAAGTCTTGCTACGTACTATAGTGACAATTAAAATCCCAAAGGATGATAACCATGAAGAAGAGGTCAGTAAAAGGACCTCCAAGAACTCTGATCCTGAATTAGAAAAAGGGGACAACGCATATGAAGGTACACCTTCAGCTAAAGATAAAATAAAAATGGACAGAAAAAGAAAACCAGTAGATCACCTTGAGGGAGAATTTAAGAAAATGAAACCCGCTACCTTTGATGGGGAATCCAGAACAGGGGAGGAAGATGAAGCATGGTTATTAGACATCAAGAAGTATTTCCATATCTACAACTATTCCAACAATATGAAGGTCAGAATGGCCATCTGTAATATGAAAGGAAAAGCCATCATTTGGTGCCAAGATCTGAAACTGGCCAAGGGCCTAAAGGAGAAACAAATGGAATGGTTAGACTTTAAGAAATACTTTAAGAAATAATACCTATCTGAAATTTATTATGAAATAAAAGACAAATAATTTTATGATCTATGACTTGGTCAAATGGTGATGGAGGATATGATAAACAAATTCCTGGAATTACTAAGGTTCGTACCTTATATCGTGGAGGACAAAGTGAAAATCCATTGGTTCCTAAGTTGTTTACCACATTATTACAATGACATAATCGAATTTGATAATTCCAAGTACTTGAGTGAAGTATTCAGGAAAGCTTGAATGTGTTACGACCAATACAAATAACAAACATAATTTCCCAAGGCTTGGAAAGACACAAAACAAGACTGAATGAACCAACGGAAGAAGGGATACCAACCAACTCCTTATCGGAATGCATCAAAACATTTTCCAAGGAGATATTTTCACTCCAACAATCCAAACATGCAAGGAGGCGGTAAACCGATAAATTTGGGGACATCCCCCATGAACCACTAAAATGTTGGAAATGTGGAGAACCTCATCTAAGGAGGCATTGTCTACATTTGATTTCATCAAACATAACTACTGTTCACAATTTACAAGAAGCCTCTATAGTAGGGGATGTAGGCAAAAGCTTACATCGGATCAATGTAGTCGTGGATGACCGACAAGTTGACCATAATCCTCTGTGGTGGAAGTTGAAGGTAAAATCAATAACACTCAAATTTTTTTTTGATTGATCATGGAGATACATTAAGTTATATCACTCCTAGTATAGTGGAGTCAAACAAATTTAAGAAAAAAAGACACGCAAAATCTTGGATGGTACAATTAGCAACATGAACGAAAATAAAATTTGTCAACTTTATTTCTGATTATGAGTTCAGTTTAGGTGGTCAAAACATAAAGACAAACCTGAAGATTATACCATTAGGATCTTATGATGTAATTATCAAAATGGATTGGTTAGAAAGGCATAAAGTAGTGCTAGATTGTTATGAAAATTCACTTAAGTATAAGGATGAAAATGACACTAATAGGACAACTCAAGGTATACAAAAAGCAATATCAGTTAGACATATTTCAAAAATGAAATTCAAGAAATGCATGAGAAAGGGGTGTCAAGTTTATGCCATCCAAGTAACCATCCTATTAGGAAAATAAAATAAACCCAACCTGGAGGATTTTTCCATATTGCATGATTTCAGAGATGTGTTTGTTGATGAGATACCTAAATTACCCCCATGGAGGGAGATAGATTTTTCTATCGACCTACTACCTGGTTCAGCCCCTATCTTGAAAGAACCTTACCAAATGAGTTTGCCGGAATTAACATAACTAAAAATTCAACTACAAGAATTATTAGACAAAGAATATATCAGACCAAGTGTTTCACCATGGGGAGCACCAGTGCTCTTTGTGAAAAAGAAGGACATAACCCTAATATTATGCATTGATTACAGACAATTAAAAAAGATGACTATTAAGAACAAGTACCCCTTACCTAGGATAAATGATCTATTCGATCAAGTAGGTGGGGCAAAGATTTTCTCGAAATTGGATTTATGATCTGGTTATCATCAAGTTAGGATAAAATATGAAGACATAAATAAAACAACTTTTTGAACAAGATATGGACATTACGAATTTGTGGTTATACCTTTTAGACTCACTAACGTGCCAACCATGTTTATGTGTCTAATGAACAATATTTTCAGTCAGTACTTGGACAAGTCCGTGTTAGTATTTATTGACGACATTCTAGTATATTTTAAAACAAAGGAAGAACATGAAGAACACTTAAGGATAGTGCTGCAAACTGTAAGAAAGCACAAACTCTATGCTAAATTCGATAAGTGTGATTTTTATCAGAAGGAAATACAATACTTAGGATATGTAATTCCTGCAGAAGGCATTGCAGTCGATCCTAAGAAAATAAGAGCCATGTTGGAGTGGCTGATTCCTAAGGACGTGGTAGACATTTGGTTGTTCATGGGAATCACTAGATATTACCATAGATTTATAGAGGGATTTTCCAAAATTGTATACCCTATCACATCACTACAAAAGAACGAAACCAAGTTCAATTGGTCACAGAAATTTCAAAACAGTTTTAATAAATTAAAGGAATTATTAACGACCGCACCCATTTTAAAGGTAGCAGACCCAAACAAAGACTTCACCATCTGTGTAGACATGAGTAAAGAAGGACTAGGTGGTGTCCTAACTCAAGTAGGGAACGTTATTTGTTATGAGTCCCGAAAAGTAAAGGAACATGAATGAAAGTATGTCACTCATGAATTAGTGACATAGACCTATCGACCCTCGAGCTGAGATCTGCTCACAGGATCATTCTATATGTCCCTCGAGCCAAATTGACTCTTTATATTCCCTGCTGGAATAAAAAAATATCGATCCACAGGTCCTTTTTGGTAGCTTTCCTATGTGAACAACACTAGGCACAAGCTCCCCTTCTCCATGCGACCACAACGTTGTGACCAAGCCCCAATTCCAAATGTGCTTTTCATAACTTGCAAATCACGAGTTCGTGAGTCGAGACTCCCGACTCTTCCTTTCTAATATCGCGATACCCGAAATGCCAATACAGATATAGCACTTCCCCTGTCAGCACCTTCCTTGCGCAACCACCGACTAGGCTAAGCATTAGCACCTTTCACTATTCACTGCTTCACGGGTTCGAGTGTCCAACCTTAGCACCTTACCTTCACGAAACCCCAAGAAGAAATATTAGCTTTCCTTCTTCCATTCTCGCTACTTGCAACTTTGCGAGTCCAAGGGTTGAGATCCCATTCCCTTATCTCACGAATCCCTGAGATGTGAGAGGTCAATGGATGTTGACCCCTTCTCCACACGACTCGTGTCCACCTGTCAATCACGCGGGCCCTACCTTGAGGTTCTTCCATGCATCCACACTCGTTCCTCAGCTCTTGGCACTTCATGACTTCTGTAATCAAGAGTAATTCCTCTCAACCTTCGAACCCCCAAATGTGCGACAGACAATGGGGTTCCTCATCCAATGGTCCTACTATGACCTGGATCCAATGACTATCCTCGCTCCTCATGATTTCATGACTTTGTAACTTGGAGCACCCAATATTTGGGCTCTCACCTTGCGAACCTCCAAGTTCATGAGATCCTTAGATATCTGCCACCTGTCCTCTTCGAATGGACAATCTCTATCTTCTCATGACTTCTCCACTTGCAAAGTCGAAAGAATTCCTTCTCTGAATCTCGATATCCCAATCCCCGATACGGCGATATCACGACACATTTCCGCTCCCAGATGAATGGATTAGATCTATTTCTCCTTGTCACTATTTATAAGGTCAAGTGCTCGGACTCTTGTCCTCCGGACTCCCAAACTCTTGAACGTCGATATCCCAATACAACCCCTTTCAGACTTTCTCTTCTACTGCTCTTCTCATGACGGTTTAAATCTCGTGCAGCTCCTGACAGATTCAACGATTGTTGGGTTCTTCGCTTCAAATATGATGGTTGTTGGTCACTGTAATTGCTTATTAACTATCAAAGGAAAATAATTATCATAAGAATCCTGGATTACATTAAGAAACAACAACCTAGGAAAAGAAATTTTTCAGCGTACTGCAAGGAAGACTAACTATTCTGTAACAGAGAACATGACTCTATTCCCCAAAGTAGGAATCTTCAACACCTGTCTCTGACTATCACACTTTCATAAAATCATTACCAGTCAAAATGATTAACAAGTACCGAAGGCTAACTATTATGTAACAAAGAACATGACCCTATTCCCCAAGTAGGAATCTTCACAACCTATCTCTGATTATCATCCTTTCATAAATTCATTACCAATCAAAATGATTAACAAGTACTTAAGGCTGACTATTCTGTAACAGAGAACAAGACCCTATTCCCCAAGAAGGAATCTTCAACACCTGTCTATGATTATCATACTTTCATAAATTCATAACCAATCAAATTGATTAACAAGTACCGAAGGCTGACTATTCTGTAATAGAGAACATGACCCTATTCCCCAAGCAGGAATCTTCAACACCTATCTCTGATTATCAAACTTTCATAAATTCATCAAGTAGAATTACCAATCAGAATGATTAATAGTTACTTAGGAATGAATTGTATGAAAACAATGTAACAATTAGTAAAGCAAAGTTCAACAAAACAGAGTTCAGTAAAGTAGAGTTTTAGCAAAACAGAGTTTAAACAAGGTGTGAAAAAAAATAATACTAACACACTACATAACTAATGGGTGAATCTTGTGAAAAAGGTGGGCCCTCTCCTTCTCACAAGATTCCCCGGAAATGAAAGGAACTAAGAAGAAATGCTCAAAAAAATCTTTTATTCATCTATCAATTGTATCATGTTACAATATCCAAAGAGAACATGCCCTTCTCTGTAATTCCTCTAGCCAAAAAAATCCCCCCTGTCTAATGATGATTTCCCTTTATTTAAAGAGGAGAATCCTCTTAATACAATTGATCATAAAATTACATGTGTACATGCGAATCCTATTCTTAGTCAGATCTAATATTCTATGCTGGAATAGGATATTCTAATCTCCCATAGAAAAATGTTGTTACAGTAGTTGGAATGGTGTTGGGTTGAGGTGTAGTTGTTTTGGCCGGTGTAACAGCTTCTTTATTTATCTTCTTGTTACTGTTGTTGTATACTGTTTCAGCATCGCAAATCACAGATTGTTTCAACAACGATATTTGCGTTCTGTTTGATTGTTTCAACAACATGGTCTCAAGCAGCAGTGATGGT
This sequence comes from Picea engelmannii, assembly GCA_009831015.1. Classification (NCBI taxonomy): domain Eukaryota; kingdom Viridiplantae; phylum Streptophyta; class Pinopsida; order Pinales; family Pinaceae; genus Picea; species Picea engelmannii. The sequence continues at coordinate 178,180 of ML778954.1, forward strand.
TGGTGCTGGCTTAAGGTACAACTGTTGCGGCAAGTGTAGCAACTCCTTCTTGTTACTGCTATGTGAATTGGTGTTCTAGCATCGCAAATCATGGACTGTTTCAGCAACGAGATTTGCGTGCTATTGACTGTTTCAGCAACGGGTCTTCAAGCAACAACAATAATCTTCAGTTCAAACTGTTTCAACAACTATATGTTTCTGATTGATGGCTAAGTATGAGAGTAATGTAAAATTACATGTAAAACAAATTAAACATATAGCAAAGAGAAGAAACGCTATATACCTTTGGAAAGATAGGTTAAGGAGATAATGCAGGCTTAAATGTGAGTGGGAAAATGATGTAATGATAGAAAAAATTATGAACAAAAAGGTACATTATAGGGTCCTAACATCCCCCCCAACTAAAAAGGTTGCATGTCCTCAGGCAACTTCAATCTGAATCTGAATCCGACTCTGAGCGTGCAAATTACTTAAGCAATAACTGTGGAAAGTGTTGTCTGTTGGAGCTCTGAATCCTTGAACGCATTGTAGCATTTGCCAAGATGTTGTTTCAACCTTCTTGGGCAACTTATGATGAACTTGATATTTCTCTGCTGGAATCCACAGAAGAGAAAAATGGAATTGATAACCTATCCAGTTTTCAGCACATTGCTGAACACATTTGATGTAGCTAGGTACCCGGGAGATTGTTGTCTCAAGATTGGTAGGACTATAGGGATTGTGCTCCTACCTTTTCTCAGAAGATTGTTGCCAAAACATGTTATTTTCTTGTAGGGAAGCAATCTCTGTGGATTTAATAAACTATTGACAATCATGAAGTACTGTTGTTTGTAGTTGTTGAATATATTGAATCATCCCTGGTTGCTTCAAAAATTGATAATACTCTGTAACAAAGGTGGCAACGTTCTGTGGTTTTGGCCATATCCAGAGGAGGCGATTATATTCATTATGCTTGGTAGATAGGAAGTCATTTTTCCATGTAATCTGATTGTTAATGAAGGAGGTGAGTGCTCAAATATAGATATCACCGACAAGAGGGTTAAGGTTAAGCTGTCAGTTCTCACGGATGGCCTCATTATGAAGATATACCTCACATAGGAGGTGCTGATCAATAGTAGAGGCTTTTGCAAAAGTTCAAACAAAATCTGTTGGATTTAACATTGCGCGGGGTCTACCTTCTTTGATTGATTTAATATGAAAAAATCTAAGTCGTTCTATGAGGAAAAGAGAGTAATTGGAGGATGGTTTCCTAACAACCAACAATTTTTGTGCCAGGTCAAACATCAGAAGAAATTTTCCTTTTAGCTCTTCATTCTGCTTCTTATGGGCATGAGATTCTTGGCGTGTTTGCTCAAAAGCTTCCCAGTTTGAATAGATGTGGTTTAGCCAAAGTAGTCTGTGCTCCTGCAGGCTTTTGTCCTGTGTAACAACAGACTCTTTTTTCCATTTTTCCATTATTTCTTGCTCATCCCATGGTTGAGTTTGTGTTTCAACATTGAAAGTGATAGACTGAGGTAGGGTCCGAGTGACTTGTTCCACAAGACTATGGGTGCTGATCTTGCTAGGAGGGGCAGATTCATCAATAGGTAGTGTTTGTACAAATTTACTAATAAAAATAGGGGCTTCATATGTAGCAGTTGTTGTAGGCCAGGGTTCATTTTGAATTTTGGAAGGTCCTACTAGTTCTTGTGTAATAGTAGGGTTTTCTTCTTTGACTGCAAAAGTCGTAGGTGTAGGGGAAGCTTCAGGTATTGGAATTTTAGTTACCTTGTAGCCTGCTTGATAATAAATGTCCCCACATTGACTTCACATATACTCTCTACACGGATTCTCTTTTGTGTTTTCCTCTATCATGGTCACTATGCGAACTAGGGTATACAATTTAAGTTCTTTGTCGTAGGCTTCCTTTACCATTACTAGCTCTTGCTTGTAGGCTTCCAGTTCGGACCTTAGGAACTCATTTTCTTGCAAGACAGAGGCCATTGTTGGTTCTGGTTGTTGATATTTCATGGGTGTATTAAGAGGGGTGACTGGTTCTTGTGTAACAGTCACAACCACAATAGCTAGTTCTTATGGAGTAGCTATAGGATCAACAACTGATTCTTGTGTTTCAGCTTATTGATGTAGAGAAAGTAGTGTTGTGGCACCCTGGGCATATGATTCTTGTATTTCGGGAACAACATCAACAACTGGTTCTTGTGTTTCAGCTGTAGCTGGATCTTGTGTAACAGTTATAGCTGGTTCTTGTGTTTCAGCTACTGAATGAGTAGTTGGTTCTTGTGTTTCAGCTACTGGATGAGTAGTTGGTTCTTCTGTTTTAGCTACTTGATTTAAAGAGAATGATGTATCAGTACCTTGGGCCTATGGTTCTTGTGTTTCAGTGCCCATGGGTGGAATAGGTAAAAATTATAGAATTTGGGAGAGTGGAGGTGTACGGGCTTTTAGCAATATGGGTTGGGGGTTTAGGGCAGTGACAGTAGTGACTGCTCTTGTTGAGGTCCTTGTTCATTTTCTTTGTAAAAAGGAGGGAAAAGGAGGAATTTTATTCTGATCCAGGTGGATATCGATGACCACCCACCTTTTCTGACTGGCTCAAAATAGTTTTCTGGCAATTTTGGCAATTTACTATTTTTAGCAGGTTTTAACTTTCGGGGCCATTTTGAGGGCCTAAATGAAGGTTTTTCGAGATCAAGGCTCTCAATGATAGATGAAGGAATAATTGAGCCCCCAAAATTAATCTCCTTGATGATACCTTTCCAACGAGCTATCACACACCTAAAACGGAGATCGTATGCAAAAGTTACAACCCCGGGAAGTTGATGTACTCACTTACCCAAACGGGGCCCACATGACTTTTGGCGCTTTATCTCCTAGGGTTAGGTTTTTTGATGTTTAAGACTTTTGAAATTCCTATTTATTGTAAAAGGGCCTTCAGAGCCTCATTTTAATCGTCTTCTTGTGAATGAAAGTAGCCGTCACATCTCTTCTCAGAGATAAGTTGCCACCATTCTAGCGAGTCTTTCACTCTGTATTTTTACAGTCTCTGTACATTTCTCTGATTAATAGAAATCATGTATTACTGTATATCTATGTTTATGGTTAAATCTCTGATACATTTATATTATATTATTGAATATCTGCAATATCTCTGTGCATTTATTTATTATATCTCCGCTCTCATTTCGTGCCGAAAATAATCTGGATCAGTGGTATCAGAGCAGGCTACTCTTGATCATTTTTTTTTCAGTGCATGTCCCCGACAAGGTCTAAGTATAGCAAGTTGGATCTCAAGCTTGTCTCTCTTGAAGAAAATCACTCTCGCACACACAAGAAACCCTCAATGGCAGAAGAAAAGAAAAATGATGGAGCAAACGATCTTATCAATCTGTTGCTTGAGCAAGATCTCACGCAAAAGAGGGACAAAATGATGGAGAATTTTGCCCACATCCTTCAACACTTGTTGAAAAAATCATGTGCATATTCATCAAGCGGCCACTTTGGAGGCACCTCGCCTTTAAAGGTACAATTTAATTTTGATATTCCTGTATTTGAAGGACAGATAGATGCAGAAGCCCTAGAAAAATGGTTAACTCTGCTGGAAGGTTATTTCTCTGTTCACAATTTTTTCGACAAAGAAAAGATCACATTTTCACTCCTTAAAGCTCTCCCTCATGTCAAACATTGGTGGGAAACTTACTGGGAGAAAAGTTCCACAGAGGAGTCTGGAATATATGGGGCCGATCCCACTTGGGATTTTTTTGTGGATGCAGTAAAAGAATAGTATTACCCTATTGGCAACTATGAGGACCAGCACATGAGATGGACCACACTACGGCAAGAGAGGGGCCAAGAAGTTTAAGAGTTCACCAATACCTTCCATACCTTGTGCACCAAGCTAGGTATCAAAGACTCTGAGTGACATTTGGTTCTGAAATACCATGGGGCTCTACACAGATACATCCAAACTGAAATGGATTTTCTGGACATCTCATTGAGCATAAATTTAAGCACCAGAAAAAATGGGAATTCGGGTCTGCAAATCCGCAACAACCAAAGTATGACAAAGACGGCCCGAACAAATAGTCTCCCGAAAACTAGTTCAAGACACAGGAAAATAAGGGTCACGGGAAGACAAAGAAGGACACCAGAAAATGGTGTGAGTTCCACAAAATCCCTTGGCAAAACACCGATGAATGTTGCTCAAAATAGTCATTGGTGGCCGAGATCAAAGACAAGGAGCCAAACCTTGATTCAGAATCTGATTCTAAAAATAATGGTAAAAGACAGATCATCGACGTAGACCCCACTGCTATTGTCGTGACCACAACAATTCAACCAGAAGAACCAATAGATCCTGAAGAAGAGGAGCGCCTTTTTCATTCATAGATGTGGGTGAAGGGGACCCTGCTTCATTTTATTGTTGATAGCGGAAGCCAGAAGAACCTCATCTCAGCGGAGATCGTCAAACAGTTGGGATTGTCAACAACACCACACCCATAGCCATACAACATCGGGTGGCTTCGCCAAGGACAATATCTTCATGTCAGCCAGCAATGCCGATTGTCATATGGCATCCAGCCCTTCAACAACGAGGTATTATGTGATGTTTCCCCACTGGATGTCTGTGATGTTCTCTTGGGCCAACCATATATGTGGAAGTGCCATGCTGTTTATGAGTCTCGACCCCGTAGTGTCATTGTTACTTTGGGGGGTCATCTCTACAGAATACTAGAGGTAGTTCCAACTATTGTTCCACCTAAAAAGTGTCATAAGGTAGTATCTCATACTGCAAAATTCAGCTTCTTCACAATCTGTTCGAAAGGGAAACAAAAGGACATTGCAACCACTACAGTTTTGCCCCCTGCACCTTCTATCCAACAGAAGCAGGTCAACAAGGTTGCAACAAAGCACAAAAAATCCTTCTGCACACCTTCCTCTCATTTAGCTCAACTTTTTGAACAACCTCAACTTCAACAGGTTCATGACAGACTTCCACAAACTAAGCAGCGTGACATCTCCAACAATACAAGCAGCTCACCCAGATGCAGATCCAACAATCGATTTTCCCTCTCCCCCAGTAACTCAACGCAATGGAGACCATTGCTTCCTAAGGAGGGAGGATTGATCCAAGTGGATATCGGTTACCACCCACCTTTTTTGACTCGCTTAAAACAGTTTTCTGGCAATTTTGACAATTTACTATTTTTAGCAGGTTTTAGCTTCCGGGGCCACTTTGAGGGCCTAAATGAAGGTTTTTCGAGATAAAGGTTCTCAATGATAGCTGAAGGAATGACTGAGCCCCCAAAATGAATATCCTTGATGATACCTTTCCAATGAGTTATCACACGCCTAAAACAGAGATCGTATGCAAAAGTTACAACCCCAGGAAGTTGATGTACTCACTTACCCAAACGGGGCCCACATGAATTTTGGCGCTTCATCTCCTAGGGTTAGGTTTTTGGATGTTTAGGACTTTTGGTATTCCCGTTTATTGTAAAAGGGAATTCAGAGCCTCATTGTAATCATCTTCTTGTGAATGCAAGTAGCCGTCACATCTCTTCTCAGAGATAAGCTGCCACCATTCTAGCGAGTCTTTCACTCTATATTTTTACAGTCTCTGTACATTTCTATGATTAATAGAAATCATGTATTACTACATATCTATGTTTATGGTTGCATCTCTGATACATTTCTATTATATTATTGAATATCTTCAATATCTCTATGCATTTCTTTATTATATCTCCACTCTCATTTCGTGCCGAAAATAATCCGGATCAACTTCTTTCTTTTGCCTGTGGCTTTTTCCTCAGTGATGGGGTAGGGAGGGTTATCAGGTTTATCTGGTTCAGAATCATCGCTAAGGATATGAACAGTAGGAGTAGATGATTTTGGTAAGTTGTGGGGCGGGCTTGGTATGGTAGGAGGGTTAATTGGATCAATTGGGTTTGTAGGTGGTTTAATAGGTATTTCCGGAGGGTCTGGAAGGTTTTGTGGTTGTTGTTCCTGAGGATTTTCAGGATGTTCAACAACTTCTTGAGGGTCTATGGGTGGGTTGTTTAGGGGATTTTTTTGGTGGGAAAAACCATTTTAGATGATTATTTGAGTAAGATGATGATGGGTGAGGGAAAGGGCAAGATTTTTAGCCTTTTTACAATAATGCGACATATTTCTAAGACATCCAACTAGATAGTAGGGAATATTCACCAATCTAGCATGTTGTAAATGGGATAACAAGAAAAAATCATACTAATAGACTACCTGGTATCGAGCTTCATAGGTGAGGTAGTGCTTGACAAACTCTGTAACTTTCAGCCAAGGAGGCGACAACGAGATAAGTCGAACACCCTGGACTTTAGGCTCAACTTGTTCTCCTCGCAAGATAAAATCTTGCTGGGAATTAAGGATAATGTGTTTGCGACTGAACCAATGAATTCCAGTGACAGGAAGACCCAAAACCTATGCTATATCATCCTCTGTGACTGGAATCCAAACCCCTTGAACAATGGAATGATCTTCTTGAATTTTTTTAGCAAATTGAAGAACCTGTTGTTGATCAAATCCCTAGAGCTTATGAAAATAACCTAGTCAGCCTGCATGCAGAAAAAATTGATAGAATTCTGGATACAATTCTAACAGGGATGTTGTGGTGGGTTCATATCATATAATAGGGCCTCCCATAGCCAACTTAGTAAAATGCACAGTCAGAGGTCAAGTAACCACTTTTGAGCAGAGTAAGTTTTGCGGGTGAAGGCATGCAAATGGTGGTGAAAACAAACGAAACGATGGGTAAAAAGGAATGATGGTAGTCGGTTCGTGTGAAATGATGGCATAATATTTCGATATTCCCCCCCCCCAAGTATGGCTAAAATAATGACTTTAATTGAATGATAATAATGTGTCGATATTTTCTCATTAGCCATAGTTCAATTGTATTTACATATAATGTTTACATACCTCATCTTTACCTTTGATTCGTACTTCAAAAAAAATATAGTGCCTGTCCATAATAGTTTTGTAGTAACCATGGGAGAGACTTTGGATTTATTAGAGAAATTGTATCAAGGGTTTGTTTAATTATGAGAGAGGGTCGTGAGAGGACAAAATGTTGTATGAAAATAGGAGAATTGAGAGCGAAAGAGCTGAAGGGGATGTTTTTATTGACAGGGAATGCTGAGAAAGTGGTGTTTCAGCAACAGGAAAAGAATAGAAAAATGTTTGTTGAAGAGTGATGTTTTAACAATAGAAAATACTGCTGAAGAAATGGTGCTTCAACAGTGGTGAAATATTGCTGAGCAGTGATGTTTCAACAATGGGAAAAAAACAAAATATTGTTGAACAGTGGTGTTTCAGCAATGGGAAAAAGGGAAAAATATTGCTGAACAGTGGTGTTTCAGCAATGGGGAAGATGGGAAAAATGAGGAAAATGTTGCTGGAAAGTGATGTTTCGGCAATGAGAAAAAGGGTGAAATATTGCTGAACAATGGTGTTTTGGGAGAAAAAAGGCGAAATATTGTTGAACAATGGTGTTTCGACAATGGAGAAAAAGGGTGAAATATTGCTGAATAGTGGTGTTTTGGCAATGGAGAGGATGGGAAAAATGAGGAAAATGTTGTTGGAAAGTGATGTTTCTGCAATGAGAAAAAGGGCAAAATATTGTTGAACAATGGTGTTTCA
>ML778954.1:196996-240166 GCA_009831015.1 Picea engelmannii
TCCTTACTGCAACACTAAGTACTTTTGGAATTGAGCATACACAGTGCGCAGCTATCTTTGAAACAAAAGACTTCCCTGGGTTGATAATTTATGTTTCACTTGGTTGTTTGAAATTAATTAAGCAATTATAGTGACCAACAATCATCATCTCTCTAATCTTCTTGATCACTTCATCCATCTTCTCAAATGGATGGCTCTGTTTTTGCAGTCTCCTCAACTGCAAATTTTTTCTGCAAATGGGTAGATCATCATGATCTCCCATGCCATATTCTTCATCTTCTTCTTCTGTGGCACTAAGTGTTCACTCTGCTGTAGAATTCAACTCTGCAGTCTCCTCTTGACTGACTTTTTGTTCAATCATCTTCTCTGACAGTTCAATTTTTTCCAGTTCTCCTGCTGGCTCTAGATTGTTCAACCAATCCTCCAACATCTCCAACTCTATCTCCCATGGAGTGATCAATCTGTCTACCTGCTCTTTGGCTTCTTTTGCTGCCAACTTCAGTGCTCCAGCTTCCTCAGCTTCCTAGATAAAAGTATTGAACCATTCCTTGGAATGCTCATCTTCTTCTCCTCAGGTAACCTCAGATATCTACTCCAATTCTTCTCTGACAGTCCCAGCTAGTTGTCCTCCTGTTATTGCTGTATCTGCAACACAGATCTCTACCTCCTCTAGGCTATGCGGTAGGAATACCTGAATTCCTCCAATCATTAGAAGGCTCCTCAGATCCTCCTCTTCTATCAGTTGTACCTATTGATCCAAACTCACCTCTAAGTTTATGAGACTCTCAGATAGTCTCATCTGCTTATCCCTACCCACCTGGCAAACTGGGATTTCCCTGCTACCCTCCTGGAAGTCTATGGAATCAACTGATCCCATCTTTGTTCCCTTGCCTACCTAGAAAATTGGAAACTTTCTACTTCCCTCCTAGAAGTCTATGAGATCCTGTAGTGATATCGATCTATTGCCCTCCTGGCAATGTGAAATTCCCTGGCTGTCCTCATGACAATCTGTGAGATCCTCAGCTGATCTCAACTCTTTATCCACTTAGCAATTAGAAATTTCTTCTCTTCCCTCCTGGTAGTGCTTGAGATCTTCATCTAATCCCATTTCATCCTTACTATTGAGACTTCTCCCAGTCTTTGGTTTACATACATGAACCCTTTTCTTTGGTCTGTTGAGGTTTTCAGCAAGCCTTAACCACCATTTTAACATCTTACACTGTCTTTTGACCATCAACTCTCATCTTTTCTTTTCAGTGTATATTCGGCCTTCAATAGCCATATCATTGTTCCTATCTGCTCTATTGGCAAACCTGTTGCTATCACTCTACACCCCTGAGTGTTTCAGCTTCATCCACAGTCTTCTTGACTGTCTATGGACTATTGCCTACCTACAAACAATCCTTACAGAGTCTCTAGCACTTTGTCTTCCCTTTCCTTTTCCCTCTGCTTGAAATATACAAATGGAGTTCCTGCTCTAATACCAAATTTGACATAGACCTATCGGCCCTTGGGTCGAGATCCGCTCACAGGATCACTCTATATTTCCCTCGAGCTGAATCGGCTCTTTAGATTCCCTGTTGGAATCACAAATTATCAATCCATAGGTCCTTTTTGGTAGCTTCCCTGTGCGAATAGCACTATGCACAAGCTCCTCTTCTCTGTGTGACCACAATGCTATGACCAAGGTCTAATTCCAAAGGCTCTTGTCACAACTCACAACTCGTGAGTTCATGAGTTGAGACTCTCGACTCTTCCTTTCCAATCTCGCGATACCCAAAATGACGATAAGGGTATAGATCTGATACCAAACTTGAAAAAGAACTATCGACCCTCGGCCCGAGATCTGCTCACAGGATCATTCTATATCTCCCTCGAGCTGAATCAACTCTTTAGATTCCTTGCTGGAATAAAAAATTATCGATACAAAGGTCCTTTTTGGTAGCTTCCCTATGCGAATAGCACTAGGCACGATCTCCCCTTCTTCGTGTGACCACAACGCTGTAACCAAGGCCTAATTCCAAAGGCGCTTATCACAAATCGCAACTCGTGAGTTCGTGAGTCAAGACTCCTGACTCTTCCTTTCCAATCTTGTGATACCTAAAATGTCGATACGGGTATAGCTCTTCCCCTGTTAGCACCTTCCTTGTGAGACCACCAGCTAGGATAAGTGCTAGCACCTTTCACTATTCACCGCTTTGCAAGTTCAAGTGTCCAACCTTGGCACCTTACCTTCACAAAACCCCGAGAAGTGATATTATCTTTCCTTCTCGCATTCTCACTACTCACGACTTCGCGAGTCCAAGGGTTGAGCTCTCGTTCCCTTATCTAACGAATCCCTGAGACGCGAGAGGTCAACGGGTGTTGACCCCTTCTTCATGTGACACGTTTCCACCTGTCAATCACGCGGGCCCTACCTTGAGGTTCTGCCATGCATCCATGCTCGTGCCTCAGCTCTCGACACTTCGCGACTTCTGTAGTCGAGAGTAACTCCTCTCAACCTCTGAACCCCCGAATGTGTGATAGGCGATGGAGTTCCTGATCCAATGGTTATCTAGTGACTTGGATCCAATGGCTATCCTCGCTCCTCACGATTTTGTGACTTCCCGACTTTGTGACTTGGAGCACCCAAAATTTGGGCTCTCACCTTGCGAACCTCCAAGTTCACGAGATCCCTAGATCTCTTCCACTTGTCCTCTTCGAATGGATGGTCCCGATATTCTCATGAGTTCGCCACTCGAGAAGTTGAAATACTTCCTTCTATGAATTTGGATGTCTGAATCCCTGATACGAGTGATCTCACGACACATGTCCGCTCCAAAAAGACTGGCTCAGATCTATTTCGCCTTGTCGCAATTTCTGAGGTCAAGTGCCCGAACTCTCGTCCTCTAGACTCCCAAACTCCCGAATGTCGATATCCTGATACAACCTCTTCAGGACTTTCGATTCTATTGCTATTCACGTGAGGGTTTAAACCTCATGCAACTGCTGACAGATCCAATGAATGTCGGGTTCTTCACTTTAGTTCTGTTGGCTTAGACCTGTCTTTCCATTGCACCTTTCCTATGCTACCTGGACACGAAGCCACAGTCCATATTCTCTTGGCTGATCCGACGGTAGATGTTTCTCCTTCCGAGATTTGGCGCTTTTCTTCAAACACTTGGAAGAATTCCAAATGTTCAAATGCCTTGACCTTTGTCCTCCTTTTTCTGCGAACTCTATAACTTGAGTCTCGCATGCGCATATAAGAATGCTCCTCCTCCTAATCTTTTCTCCTCCTAAGATTCTGTGACTTTCGCACTCCTTGTAGAGTTTTCATGCACACGATGCTATCTCTTCTGAGCTTCTCAAATACTCAAACCCCTAAGGGATTTTATCCTTTTTTCCCTTCTCCTTCAGATGGAAAATATAATTCCCTCCTGGCACTCTTCAGCTCAAGCAACCTGATTGATGAGTCCTTCAAGGTGTTCAACAACCCTGCAAAGATCCTTCAGTGGACTCTTCCCCAATCACAGAACTCAACAGAGTTCCCTTCTTCTTTGTGCCTATCTGCACATCTACTCAATTCCTACCTGACAGAGTATCTTCTTATAGAACATCCAACAGTTTTGTTCGCTCCTGTGAACCCTATGCACTTGCTCAATGCCCTCCTGGAAGAGCTCTCAGAATCCTTAGTGATTCTAACTTCAGTTGAACTCACAGCAGAGTTCGTCGCTCCTATGCACTCCTTGCACCTACTTGATTCCCACCTGACAGAACTTTACAGAACTCCTCATAGATTTTATCTGCAACTGTTTTTTTCCATAGCCTTGCCTCCTGAGGTGTTTAGCAACCTCAAAGGTCTTCCTCTGAGTTAATGACTTCAGCTTCTATGACCACCTGGCACGTCTTTGTCTGACTCTACATAGTTCATAAGTGCATCTATGCATTGGTATTCAGAGACCGTAGTACTCTGTCATGCCGTCCTAGCATGAAACCAAAAAGAACCTTTCAAGCCTGAAAATCAAACAACTCCCTGCAAATGTCTAACATACATCTACAACATAAAAGAACACAATGAAGCATCCACATAACACAGAAAACATGCAGGAAAATCTACTCTAGTTTATATTAATGTAAATGCCTCTTTACAAAGGTGTCCCTGAGCTCAGAATTTAACAGAGTCTCGGCTCTTTCTCTTCTTCTCTCTCCTTCCTTAAAACTACTACTAAAATGAGATCGAAAAATGATCTTTTACAAGAGGGGGCTCTTCGAGCTCTTCCCTACAACCTACCTACCCTATTCAATGGCATTGAATGGGTTGTCTAGTCCACAAATCAGATCTAGATCTCAGCCTTCAAAGAATTAAAGGCCTATCTACTCTATGCCTGTGCAAAGCACGGCTTCACGGCTCAGCAGCCTAAGATAATAAATTACATTCAAATTCAAAATGGAAGACGAGGGCTGTGCCTCTCTTAAACTTTGAATGCACATGCTAACATGGTTGGATGACTGGCTGGCTGACGTGGAGAGATGCTCCTGCATCACTTAGAATTGGAAGTTGTAATACACTCCTTGAATATGTGGCAACACTACATAATGGGCATAAAGTTTCTCTTGTTTACTAACAATAGTAGTGTGAAATTTTCGTTTAGTCATCCGGACCTCAATGCAAGGAAAGCAAGATGGCTAGCCTTCTTGAGAGAATTTGACTTTGAGGTAAGACATATCAAGGGTAAGGAAAATAGAGTAGCTGATGCTTTAAGAAGACAAGTTCATGGGTTGTTTGAAATAAACATTAGCAGAGAAGAAATATATCTTGAACAAAGGATAAAGACTGCAGGTAATAACGACGAAAATTACACTCAAACAGTGGCAGAATTACAGAACACTGTAGGAAATTTAGACAAAACATATCTGATTTTGGAAAAAAATGGTATACTATGATTTAAAAACAGAATATACGTACCCGATTCGACAGAATTAAAGTTAACAGTTCTGGATGAAATTCATAAAAAAACATATTCTGGTCATCTAGGATACTAGAAAACAATAACAACACTAAGAAAGTTATTTTACTGGCCTAATATGAAAGGAGAAACAACATAATACTTATATAAGTGTCAATATTGTTAGTAGGTAAAAGTTGAACACCATCATCCAACCAACCTGTTGCAGCCCTTACCTGTGCCAGAATGGAAATGGGAGATTATATCACTAGACTTTATTACAGGTTTTCCTAGAACTCAGAAACATAATGATTCACTTATGGTGGTAATTGATAAACTTAGTAAGTATGCACAATTTATTCCTATAAAGTCTACTTTTAAAGCTATTAACATGGTTGAAATATTCATGAAATAAATTTTTAGACTGCATGGTATTCCTAAAGTGGTGATTTCGGATAGAGACGCAAAATTTACATCTGCTTTTTGGAAAGAATTGTTTGCAGGGTTAAATACTAACTTGAATTTCAACATGAGTTGTCATCCACAAATGGATGGACAAATTGAATGAATGAACGAAATCGTAGAATATATTCTCCCCATGTACATAGGAACAAAACCAAGCAAGTGGGAAGACTACCTGCACTTGGGTAGAATTTGCATACAACAATGGGTACCAAACTTCGGCTAAAATGAGCCCTTTCAAGGTACTGTATGATAGAAAGTGTATGACTCCAATTATCTATGATAACCTAGTTGACAGAATCATGTTTGGACCAGATATGCTCCAGGAAATGGAGAACACGGTAAGAAAAGTACGACAAAACTTAAAAGAGGCACAGGACAGACATAAAAGTTGCGCGGACCAGAAAAGAAGACACTTGGAATTTCAAGTGGCAGACCATGTCTATTTAAAAGTCAAAGCCCATAAAAGTTCTCTAAAGCTAAGGAATTGTGTCAAGTTGGCACCCAGGTTTTTTGGGCCTTTTGAGTTCTTAGCTCAAATTGGACCCGTAACATACCAACTTGCACTTCGTGCCAGTCTAAAAATTCATAATGTATTTCATGTTTCTCTATTAAAGAATTATGTTCATGACCCTACTCGTATGATCGATTGGAATTTGGTGTAGGTGGAACCAAAATATGAGTTCCAAGAGGAACCTCTACGCATTCTGGATAGGAGAGAAATAACACTTCGAAACATAATTGTCACCCAGGTAAAAGTGAAATGGACACACTTCATCCCTGAGGAGGCCACTTGGGAGTTAGAGGGAGATTTGCATAAATCTCATCCAATCATGTTCCAAGAAAGGAAAAAACACTGAGGATAGTGTTTTATTTAAGGGGGAAAGGATGTAATATTCCAAAAATAAATTTATTTTTAAAATTTGAAATTTTGTAGGAAATTATTTCTGTTTTTGGTAAATTCGAAATTGGAAAATTTTTGCCATTTTTGGCAATTTCGAATTTCAAATTTAGTTAATTGTAATTAATGATTATGACTATTGGGCAGAGACCTGATTTGACCCAACTAACTACTTGACTATGACACTTATATGAAATGAAATATTTTATATTTATTACTGACGGACAAATGGAACAACCTTGTTGAAATAAGTTGACCATGAGTCCATGAGTGGGGAACATGTTGGAACTACCTCCGGGCTGATTATTACAAGTGGAAAATCAGGAATCTGGCCATTGACAACCCTTGAGAATCATGGATTTGGAAAGATGCGAAAATTATCAAAGGGAAAAATACCTAGGCATTTTTGTTTTGGGATATATAGCATATGGGAGGAGGGAGGACACTTCCATGTATGTTGGGAAGAAAATCTATCTCTTTCTATTGTGAACACTACTAGCTGAGTGTGGGGCAAGGAGAAGGCTGTTGAAACTGAAAAGCATTTGCTGAGGAGGAGTTCTGAGTTATCCCTCATGGACTCATGGTCAGGCTAGGGGGTGAACGTGATAAGTGATTTGGCTGCCCTGTTCTAAGGTTGGGAGGAACATGTTGGCTGCCAATTCAATTTTTTCAATTGCCCTAAAAAGCTGCCTACACCTATGTCTCTTGAACTCCAAATTTTTGTCGCATTTTGCAAACAGATGATATTTTCATTTCAAGCGACATTTGCAAATTAACTTCGATTTAGTTTTCTTGACTGAAAGCGTGAAAACTCCTCAATCGTTATTTGGACTGTCATGATCTACTTATTTGATATCCTGATTGGTACTTACCTTTGGTCTGTTATTAAATGGATGGAATGACTTTCAAACTATGTCCATTTACTTTGATTGCACAACTTGATTTCTTTGGTAAGGCATTGGACATATTAAGTTATGGGTTATATTCGATTTCATAAGGGTCATGGTTGATCTTGTTTTATATAATGTGATCCTTATTATCATAACTTCTTAACTTATCGATTTCATAAAGTCATTGGTTGCAATGTTTATAAACTTTGATTATGCTAAAAAATGCATGGGTCACATATCAATTTGATTTCATATTCGAATGGCAATATTTTACACCTGGCGTGTTGGTGAAAATTTTGGATTTCATGTTGGATTGAACTATGCACTTGGCTCATTAATTTAACATATGGTATTCGTTATACAATGGCACGTTGATATGGTTATTCATCGATTTGGGTTGGCCGATTAATATGTTTTAAACGCTATGATAATTGATGGAACAGCTCTGTACTCAGCCATTAATACACTGCATGGCAGTGGTAATCCCACCACCTTCACACGCATTACATTGATTCATTCCCCTTTGAGCGCTTGTAGCTGTTAATCCCTATCGATCTTTGCTCCTGCATTTTGTATTGTTCGATTCAAACCCTACTATGCACACAAGCCATGGCTCTAGTCGCAAGGGCCGAGCCCAACGGTTGCCAAGCATTGCTGATGTTCGATGGCGCTTATAGGGACCTGGAGAAGTTCGGATGGCTCCCGTTCATAAAAAAATTCAATGGTTATAACCCTAGTGTGGCTCGAAAATTTGCGTTAACCTTTGATCGCTGCCAAGCCAAGGTTGGGGATGTGCAACTTGAAATTAATGAGAAATTTCTTAGCTCGGCAACCAGTCTGCCTGCTACGGGACAGAAGTGGTCTAAAACTTGCAAAATGGAAGATGTCTCGTGGACATTGCTCTTCCAATCTCGAATGATGGACTCCTGTGACAAAGGATGGCCTGAAAATATGTTAAAACAATGATGGCATGACCTGCTAATGATAATCAAGCAATTCATTACTTGCGAGGGCAGGTACGGGTTCATTTTCTTGTTTCACCTTCGTCTATTGATGGTTTTTATGGGTTTTGAACTCAATGTGCCTCACTACCTTCATAGAAGTCTATTTAAGATGGCTAAAAGGTACAAACGCAACCATGCCGATACCAACCTCTTCCATTTTGGGTTGATTAAAATGATTATGGTTTATGAATTGGGGTTACGTCGTGACAGTTGGGTTGATTTTCTCAGTCGTAATAGATTTGAGGACTCAAGTCCACCATAGGTTGATAAACCTGTGGTGAGCAAAAACAAGCTTACCCCCCCCTGTGCCTTACAATGTTTTTCTACCCAAACCTCTACCCGACTCACCTACGAACTTGCCCATGTCTGTGACCAAACAGGTCGAAATTGCTAAGCCCACAGCCAAAAATTCTAAAGCTAAATATAATGAAAATTCTAAAGGTAAGAAAAACGCCCGGTTAATCTCTTGCATGGCGAGAAATAAACCGAAACCCTCTGTTAATCCTGAGCCTATCGTGGTCAGTGAGGATTCTGATTCGGAGATTGAACGATTCCTTGCAGTTGAGTATCCCTACTCAAAAGGTCTATGTGGAAAACCTCCTTACGACTTTGTCAGAAACTTACCACCTTGTTTGCGGGATGATCCCAATTTCCCTGGCATTGAAATGCCTCGTGAAACCCTCGGTGACTCGTCGAAACCCTCTCCTGCTCAACCAGCTGTTTCACCATGTGATCAGTGTGGCTTATGGTTGGAAAGATAATACCTAGATGTGCCTATGTTGCCATCCAAAATTCATGCTCTGGAAGATCAGGTGGAAAAACTCACCAGTCAGAATACGAAGATTCCATCTACTAATAAAAAGCAACGAACGACTGGTTCGATTTTGTTCAAAAATGTCGAGTCTTCTACAGCGGTTGTAAACTCGAAGCTGGCATAGTCTGAACAGTCATACTGGTATGATTATCATTTGTTTATATGATGAATTCACAGCTTTGTGTACAACGTTAATTTGAAATTTTTAATAAGCATGCATTATTGCATATAAGTTTGTTTTGATTAACCGAATTCCCGAATTAGCTTTGATTGGATTTGGTTTTGGTTCGATCAATCATAGGATAGATTTGATTGTTTTAATTTAGTTTCAATTGAATACTTGTTCTAAACACAGGTTTTTTTTGTTATTTAACTTTCAAACACAGTCAATATTTGATTCGAATTGGTGATGTTCTAGATGATATGGTTGGCAATTACAGTTAACTGTTGTGATTTTATATCTTATGAACAATTTGAATATCATCCTGTTAAGCTGTAACCAATTTGCGAATAGATGTAAGTCATAACTGTTGTATCCAACTACTTGATTCACTTGATATGGTTTGACCGTGTTCTCAGCTCGGTTCATATTGTAAGGAATATATTGTTCAAATTTAATTTGTTGGACGTAAATGATCATGCCCAAAATAGCGACTTGTTTCTATTTTTAACAAAGTTACGATCTGCTCTGATTGTTACTCGGTTTATGATTATTACTCTTGTCAATGGTTACTATCACTATGTGATCCTGTCTGAAGACTGTGTAAACACTCACATTGTAACTGTCTTTCCATATTTGATTAGAAGGACATGAGCTTTATGATATATTGTTACAGTTGTAACAAATCTTTCTATGTTCAATGGTATTGATTATAATTATGTTGTGGCAAATCATATCTTATATGACTTGATTCACTGCTTAAATTTCGTTTGATACGAAACAGGCTTGTGAATATTTGACCATGTTTTATGGTAACTGAAAATAGAGCATTCTTTACTCTGTTTCGATTGCATTCATTCTGATATTGGTTGTTTTGAATGATAATTTCAATTGAATCATTAGTAATTTGTTTTGATGATGAAAAGAAAATTAAATTGGATTTGATTTCTTTTAAGATTTTATTTGATTGCTATCTGATTCCATATGCTATTTTAGACTAGCTACAGAATCAGATGATTCTGTATCTAAGTCTGTAGGATCATTTTTTTGTATTTTGTCACTCAAATATCTTTCTAATTTGATATTTGTGTGCTATTGCAGGTAAATTCGAATTGCAATTGAGTTTATGAGAAGTTGGAGGATATCTCAAGGATTTCACTTGCATTTTATTTGCTTAGTTTAGGTGATTTTGGGATATCTCCCAGATTATGTAAACTATTTGGTATTATCCACAAGGAAGTTTTACCTTGTGGACAGACTTATAAATACTTATGATTTTTGTAATAATCATCATCCTCATTCATGGGAGAACAAGGATATGGAGTTCTAATACAGACTAGAGCAGAATTGATGTTTTGTCATAGCTTTAGCTTATCAATATATCAACATTTTGTTTCATGTTTTGTATATCACTTTGTTTATGGTTATGACTAATTTAGCTATCTAAATCATAGGAAAATGATATAATTTTGATCACTGTTATCCATATCTTGTCTCTTCTAAATAGATAAAAGATATAACAATTGTTAATTCATTTTATGAATGATAGTTTTATCTTCATCATAAATTGAATTGTTATATATAAGTTTTCTGCATAACAGGTTTCCCTTATTGCAGGAATTTATAATCATAAGATTGTTATAATCTCTTTTATGTCTTGTCTGTCCTATAAAACACTTTAAGGAGCAGCACGACCGATCATTTATGAAAATATTAAGGACTAAACGGTGTGAATTTCTTCCTCCAACCAGCTTAAGAAGTCATCTTACACAGGGCAGACTTGGAGCGTTTCCAATTCAATTAGTTTGTTGTTTACTGTTTTCATTAAGTAGTTTAATATAGATAGTAGTTTAATTAGATTTATATTAGATTGTTTAATTTCAGTAAATATATTAGATCGTTTAATTTCAGTATTTTTTATTTCTTTTTCATAAAATATAAAAATCAAAGAGATTCTTTGTTGTCTTAGGGCAGAGAACGCACGAGTTTTGCAGGTTTTAATTAAATCTGTAGATTGTTTATAATGTACATTTGTGAATAAGAAGTATTATAGCTGATAATTAGATAGTTGATTTGAGTTATTATAATAGTAATTAGTATATTGTATATAATAGTTAGGATAGTTATATTAGTTTAGTTAGTAGTCATTTTAATTGGATTAGTGAGTTAGTTTCTTGTACTTTTAGTTAGTTTGGTTCATTAGTTTTATTTAGTGTTAGTTTGTTTAGATTACTTAGCTTAGATCAATTCTCTCTTTGGTTTTCATACAAGACCTTAGAGCAGCCAACGGAATCGTTAAACTCGTCAGGGTGGTCCATTCCAAACGGCTTGGGTTATTTAGACAACCCCGGACCGGTTCCACTCTCCCAGTTGATGGATGGTCAATTTCGCCCATCAACAAATGGTGCTAGAAGGAGGGCCAGAGATTAATTAATGAAACGAGGTGGTCGCAAGACTCTGCCCCCACCTAATCACACACCTATAGTGACTAGAAGCCATTCACAAGATAATATCCCCCCTCAAACAACAACTACTTCAACCGAAGATCCACAGATCACAGTTGAGCCAGCAACCCCTAATCCTATAGGTGGTGATTTTCAAGAGATCGTTCATCAATCTCTCATCAGAACACGTAGTGCCTTAGCAAGTCTTAGGAGACCAAACCGCCCGTGGGGTCAACCTTTAGACTTCTCTGATATTAGAGAATAGTTAGGTGACATAGAACTCACTGTGAATCCTACAGATCCAAACACAAATCCTGCTGCAGGAGGATCTGGGATACCTCCTTCACCACCTCCCTCATCTCCTTCTCCTTCTGGGGGAGATTCCTCTTCTGACGAAGGTAAATCACCTTCTCGTCCCTCCACACATACTACCCCAATGGCAAATTAGAACAACCCTGCTAGACCTTGGTTGGACCAGGATGCTGTAGCTATACTCGGAGACCAACACCCTTTACCTAAGCACCCGGAGAAATGGATTCCTAATTTTGATCCTGATTCAAAATAGATAGCTAAAGATCATATCAAAAAATTTATGTTAGCCATCAGACTCCGCAACGTTGAACATGAAGATGTTGTCTATAGGTTGTTCCCTTACACCTTTGAGGGTAATGCATCCACTTGGTACTTTTCCCAACAACCTCACACAATAGTGTCTTGGGAAAAGTTTGAGTCTTTATTTTTGGAACAATTCGGAGATGGAAAACCTCCTGAAGTCTTAGTCATGGATCTTTCAAACTTAAAAATGAATGAAAAAGAAAAAGTTAAAGATTTTAATCAAATATTTTTAACACTTAAGAATAGAATCCCTGCAGACTCTGTGCCTGTTGAGAGTTTGGTAATAGCTTACTACACTAAATATTTACATCAAAGTATAGCTATTTGGGTAAAAATATCTAAAAAGGCCACGTTGTTAGAAGCTTTTGAAGAGGCTACGCAAATTGAAAAGGACATTCTTAGTCTTAAGGATTCTTCTAGCATTGAAACGAAGACTCTTTCGTCTTCCAAAAAGAAGATTGAAATTCTCCCCAGACCTACACAAAACAAAACACAACTCGAAAACTCTGATTTGGAAAACTTAACCAAAGTTGTACAAAAACTATCTAATCAAGTTATAGATTTAAAAAGGTCAATTGAGGAAGCCTCTTCGAGTAAAGGGCCCTACAAACCCCCTTTCCGAAATTCTTTTCCCCCAAACCGGCCTAATCTAAACCCTGAAGGCTTGAACCTAGAAATTTTGCAATGTGATTTGCAGACAATTCTAGGAGCCCAAGATGACTTGATCCCTCCTGACATTCCTCAATAGGAAGTCGAGCAAGAAAAATCTCAAGAAGAAGAGTCTTCTCCAAATATCTTTGGACATTTCTCGGATAGTATCTTTCGAGCCAATTTCGAGACTATTCACCCTTATAACACTAGGAGTAAGACAATAAATAAACCTCTTGCCGAAAACACTACAACTTCCCCCCCAAAACCAGCTAAATCAGTAGAAACTAAACAAAGTTATGCTAGCCCTCAATTAGATTATGATGTTGTTGAAGATCTTAAGAAATTACAGGCTAACATTTCTATTTATGAGTTGTTGAAATTTCCATTTTTGTTACAGAAGATGTTGCAAAATATTTTAGACAATGGCAAGAATGGTAATTCAAATGGTAATAAGGTTGTGCAAAGCAAAGTTCCGCAGAAGACTTCCACAAAAAATAATCTTGATCCTCAAGATAAAGGAAGCCTTCCTGTACCTCCTGTAAATAATGTAAATAGTGTAAATGATGCGAATAATGTAGATAAAGTAGCATTAGAAAATGTGAGTAAGAAACCACAAGCTACAACTCTAAATACTCGTAAGAATGTTCCTCCTTTTCTTTTAACTTTTGAAATCTTCAACAGAAATGTGCATAATTGTATGGTTGACTCAGGAGCATTGTCAAATGTGATGCCTTGGTCAGTCTGCTAAAAGATTAACGCCGAAGTAGAACCATCTTCTTTGAAAATCATACATCTTGATCGAACAGATGTTAAAGTAATAGGCGAACTAAAAAATGTATTAATCAGATTATCGTCTAACCCAAAGGTTCATCAGGTTATTGATATAATTGTGGTGGATATTCCATAAGTGTATGGTATGTTTTTAAGCAGGGACTGGTCGGAGAAGCTACATGGTTACTTCACAATAGACTGGTCTCACTTATGGCTTCCAGAAAACGGTAAGCCCAACAAGATCAGAGTGAATCGTGAGTGTTACCTCAAGTTCACGGTAACAGACTTGAATGACCCCAATGAACCATATACACCTCCGACAGATTCACCTGAAGTCCAAGGGATGGACACCTTCTTCGGAAACTTCATAGCTGAAGTTTTACCTATCAAAGATCTAGAACAACAATCTGAGATCCTAGCATGTACGCAACCAACAGCTTCTATCCAACAGTCCGGTGAGCCCGATAAAAATCAAATTTGGTCTTTATATTTCGATGGTTCTAAGTCTAAAGAAGGAGCTGGTGCAGGCTGCATCATTATCGATCCGGCAGGTAACAAAACATTATTGGCTTGTAGGCTAGGATTTGAATGTACTAACAATATTGCAGAATATGAGGCTTTATTACAAGGTCTCAGAAAAGCCTTGGACATGAACATTCAAAATCTAGTTGTATTCATCAACTCTGAGATGGTGGTTAGGCAGGTGAGAAATTATATACATTGTCTTACCCCGCATCTCAAATGTTACCAGTCTGAGGTATGGAGTTTAATAAACAAATTTTCTGCTTTTAATATAAATTCCATTCCTAGATCAAATAATACTGAAGTAGATCTACTTGCTAATGTTGCCTCTAAACTTCTCCCTGTAGAAGGCTTATCTACAAACGCATTCTCCGTGGAGCTATTATTTCGACCATCTGTTCCTGAAAATATCACGAACTGGAGAGTGTTTGATAATGATCAGCAAATCATTAACTTTCTGCACATGGAGGAAACCTTTCAAGGCACTGTGATAGATGAACAAACACACGATGACAATTTTCATGACTTTACGGTAATACCTAATCCGAAATCTCTTGAAGCTCTATCGGACATGGTAAATTCCTTACCCAAATCTGTTGTTAGACTAGAAAAGTTTTATGATTTTGAAGACAAATTTAAAAAGATGGTCAATTGTAAAACCAACAGTTCCTCATTGTCTTATGAAAAAGTCAATTTAGGAACTAGTGAAAGTCCTCAGTGTATTAACTTAGGCTTGGGATGTTCTAAACAAGAAAAATATGCTTTTGTTAAATTATTTAAAGAATTCAAGGATGTCTTTGCTTGGAATTATGATGATCTTAAGACATTCGATCCTAATATTATACAGTATGGCATCCCAATGAAGCCTCAAACCTTGCCCTTCCAACAGAAACTGAGGAAAATGCATCCTAAACTAGAACCAACCATACAAAAAGAACTGAATAAACTCCTAAGTGCTAAAATAATTTTTCCTATTAGACACACTCAATGGGTGTCCAACCTCGTCCCAGTGCGGAAGAAAAACGGGGAAATTCGACTTTGTGTCGATTTTCGAAACCTCAACAAAGCATCTGACAAAGATAATTATCTTATCCCTCCCATGGAACAGATTCTTCAACAAGTATCTGGTTCCGAGAGGCTATCTTTACTAGATGGTTTCTCTGGATACAACCAAGTCTTGATGTCTCCGTCAGACCAATTGAAAACTACCTTCCGTACCCAGTGGGGCACTTATGCTTATCGCAAAATTCCCTTTGGATTGATTAATGCCGGTGCTACCTTTCAAAGAGCAATGGACATTGCTTTTAGAGG
This sequence comes from Picea engelmannii, assembly GCA_009831015.1. Classification (NCBI taxonomy): domain Eukaryota; kingdom Viridiplantae; phylum Streptophyta; class Pinopsida; order Pinales; family Pinaceae; genus Picea; species Picea engelmannii. The sequence continues at coordinate 212,470 of ML778954.1, forward strand.
CTTGATCAATCGCTCCATAGTAGTCTACTTAGATGATGTCATCATTTACTCTAAAAACAAAAAAGATCATCTAGCTCACTTGCAAGCCGTTCTACTACGATGTCATAAGTACGACATCTCCTTGAATCCCAAGAAGTCCATCTTTGCAGTGGAACAGGGTAAATTACTAGGATTCATTGTGTCTAGTGATGGAATGATTATTGACCCCGAGAGGACCCAAGCCATTGCTAAACTTCCCCCACCTACCTCCAAAAAATCCATGCAGTCTTTCCTAGGCCAGATTAATTTCGTGAGGAGATTTGTCCCCAGTTTCTCCGAAATGGTCAGGCCTCTCCAGAACCTGATTAAGAAAGACACTCAATATTGCTGGGGACCCACAGAAAGACAATATTTCAATGCTATAAAGAAGGCCATAATAGACGCTCCTTCTCTCATAAGCCCTGATTTCTCTCAAGACTTTACACTCTATACTTCTGCCTCTGATCGTTCCTATGTCGCAGTCCTAACTCAGAAAAATGTGGAGAACAACGAAGTACCCATCGCCTTTATGAGCTCTGATTTCAAAGGTGCTGAACTTAACTACCTAGCAGTCGATTGGCAAGCCTACACTGTCTTCAAGGCAGTTAACCATTTCCGGTCTTATCTTTTGAAGTCAAGGACGAAGGTCATTGTCCCTTACCCTGCCGTAAGGAACTTGTTAGTGCAAAAGGAGTTAGGAGAGAAAAGAGCCAACTGGGTCACCTCCTTACAGGAGTATGACTTAGAAATCACTTCAGCATAGATTGTGAGAGGCCAAAGGTTGTGTAAATTGGTAGTTGATTCAGAAACTGAACAACAAGAAGTTAGTGACACGTCAGACCTAGAACAACGCGATCAGAGTTTGATTTGTTGTACACAAAACTTTGTAAGTCCTTGGTACGATGATATTAGACACTGTCTTCAACATGGATCAACACCTCGTCACCTTGAACCTGCCAAGAGAAGAGCTTTGAGACTAAAGTCTGCCTCCTTTCACCTAGTTAATGGCATACTGTTTCATCAGAATTTTGATGGCATACTGATGCGTTGTCTTGAAAAAGATGAAGCAGAAAGTGTCTTGCTTGAGTTGCATGCAGGAGAGGCTGGTGGTCACTTTTGTGGCGATACCACTGCTCATAAGGTTTTAAGAGCTGGTTATTACTGGACAACACTGTTTAGAGATGCCCATGCCTTATTCCGTAAATGTATTATTTGTCAAAAAGCGTCAGGGCGATTGCAAAAACCATCCTTCCCCTTGCAACCCGTTTCAGTCGATTCTCCTTTCCAGCAATGGGGCCTTGATATCATTGGTCCTATTAACCCTCCATCCTCACAACAGTACAAGTATATTTTGACAGCCACTGATTACTTTACTCGATGGTCTAAAGCCACCGCGCTAAGAACTGTTAACACAAGTCATGTGATCGCCTTTCTAAACTCGAATATCATCACCCATTTTGGTATCCCTGATTGTCTAGTCTTTGATAACGCTTCATACTTTTCCTCTCTTGAAATGAGTGAGTTCGCCTTAGACAAGGGAATAAAGCTGAAGTATTCTGCGAGTTACTACCCCTAGGGTAACGGCTTAGCAGAATCAACAAACAAGAACTTGATCAAAATTATCAAGAGAACCGTGGTTGAAAATCACAAGAACTGGCACAACACACTGCTTAATGCACTGTGGGCTGATAGGGTAACACCCAAAGCCACTATAGGTAATTCCCCCTTTTTTCTCGTTTATGGCAAAGAAGCCATTCTGCCACCTCATATTCTTCTTCCTTCGCTTCAATTGTCACAAAAAGTTCAAGAAGAAGAATGTCCCCCTTTAGAAATCCGTATTAACGCTTTGAAGAAGTTAGAAGAAGTAAGAACCCAAGCCAAGCGTAAACTAGATCAACATCAACAACTGATTAAAAGCTGGTTTGATTCTAATTCTGCTTCTGATAGAAATTTTGAGGTAGGCGATCTCGTCTTAAAGTGGGACAAACCTCACGAAGGGAAGCGTGAACACACCAAATTTCAAAACTTGTGGCTTGGGCCATTTTTGATTGCTGAAAAGTTGTGTCCTAGTTCCTTTCATTTGCAGAATCTTGAAGGGCAGCTTGACACCTACCCGGTGAATGGCCAAGCCCTGAAAAGATACTTTGCTTGATTTTTATCCTTGTATATTATGTAAATATTTCTTTTGTTTGCATTTCTTTTTGTTTTATCTTTGTTTTTGGTTTCGATTTGAGTGATCAGTTTTGTGTGTTTTGAAACATATGCATGTCTATGCACTGAGCCATTCACACAAATACCATAAGAAAATTGCTTCGCTGAAATAACTTCTGAAAGATTGTACGAACATCAATGATATATTTCTCAAAATGATATTGGAAAATGTTGTTTGAAAGAAGTTTACTAATTTCAATCTCTGAGTGATGTTTTTCATGATCATCTTTATCTTTTTATGCTGTCCCTTTTCCGTAAATGAATGACTCAAAAAAGATGTCTCCCTGTTAAAGTAAGCCGTTTTAGAAATAAAACATTTCTGGAGCTGAATAAAGGACAGTATTAAAAAATTCTGATGAGGTCTAAAAAAATATGATAAAATATCAAGATTTTTCAGCATCACCCCGCTCAGCTATCCTCAAAAGAAAAACAAAATAAAAATATTAATAAGAGCTATGGGAAGTGTTTGTAAACCCATCGGGATACTGAACAGGTTCTCTAGCAGCGAGTAAATGCAAGCATGGCACCAAGACAACTTCGTCGAGGTACTGAACAGGCTCGCTAGCAGCGAAGCAATGTCGGGTAAATGAAAATCTGTAAAAGATAAGAAACCTCTTTTAAAGTCCTTTATTCTAATCTAGAACTTCTTGACAGGATACAGACGTCTGAGTGGGTTAAATGGCAACCCTGTCGAGGCTATGGACGCCTACTGGCAGCAGTGGCCATGCCAACAGTATTGAATATTTTATCATAAAAATCATGAATCATTGATCTTAAGACTGTTATTGGTTTACATCTTTTAAAACATCGCTGAAAAAGATAGTAAATGATGATGTTTGTACGATTTTCTGGTTGTTGTTTTTGAGTTGAGTTTTTCTTTGTTGTCCTAATCTGAATTTGTTTCTTTTAACAAAGATAACTACTTCGCCCAGTGTGTTGCCATTGTTGGTAGCCAATTCAATTTTTTCAATTGCCCTAAAAATCTGCCTACACCTATGTCTCTTGAACTCCAAATTTTTGTCGCATTTTGCAAACAGACAATATTTTCATTTCAAGCGACATTTGCAAATTAATTTCGATTTAGTTTTCACAACTGAAAGCGTGAAAACTCCTCAATCATTATTTGGACTGTCATGATCTTGTTATTTGATATCCTGATTGGTACTTACCTTTGGTCTGCTATTAAATGGCTGGAATGACTTTCAAACTATGTACATTTACTTTGATTGCGCAACTTGATTTCTTTGGTAAGGCATTGAACATATTAAGTTATGGGTTATATTCGATTTCATAAGGGTCATGGTTGATCTTGTTTTATATAAGGTGATCCTTAATATCATAACTTCTTAACTTATTGATTTCATAAAGTCATTGGTTGCAATGTTTATAAAATTTGATTATGCTAAAAAACGCATGGGTCACATATCAGTTTGATTTCATATTCGAATGGCAATATTTTACACCTGGTGCATTGGTGAAACTTTTGGATTTCATGTTGGATTGAACTATACACTTGGCGCATTAATTTAACATATGGTCTTCGTTATACAATGGCACGTTGATATGGTTATTCACCAATTTGGGTTGGCCGATTAATATGTTTTAAATGCTATGATAATTGATGGAACAGCTCTGTACTCAACCATTAATACACTGCATGGCGGTGGTAATCCCACCACCTTCGCACGCATTACATTGATTCATTCCCCTTTGAGCACTTGCAGCTGTTAAGCCCTATGGATCTTTGCTCCTGCATTTTGTATTGTTCGATTCAAACCCTACTATGCACACAAGCCATGGCTCCAGTCGTAAGGGCCGAGCCCAATGATTGCCAAGCATTGCTGATGTTCGATGGCACTTATAGCGACCTGGAGAAGTTTGTATGGCTCCCATTCATAAGACAATTCAATGGTTATAACCCTAGTGTGGCTCGACAATTTGCGTTAACCTTCGATGGCTGCCGAGCCAAGGTTGGGGATGTGCAACTTGAAATTAATGAGCAATTTCTTAGCTCGGTAACCAGTCTGCCTGCTATGGGATAGAAGTGGTCTAAAAAGTGTAAAATGGAAGATGTCCCATGGACATTGCTCTTCCAATCTTGAATGGTGGACTCCTGCGACAAAGGATGGCCTGCAAATATGTTAAAACAACAATGGCATGACCTTCTAATGATAATCAAGCAATTCATTACTTGCGAGGGTAGGTACAGGTTCATTTTCTTGTTTCACCTTCATTTATTGATGGTTTTTATGGGTTTTGAACTCAATGTGCCTCACTACCTTCATAGAAGTCTGTTTAAGATGGCTAAAAGGTACAAACGAAACCAGGCTGATACCAGCCTCTTCCATTTTGGGTTGATTAAAATGATTATGGTTTATGAAGTGGGGTTACGTCATGACAGTTGGGTTGATTTTCTCAGTTGTAATAGCTTTGAGGACTCAAGTCCACCACAGGTTGATAAACTTGTGGTGAGCGAAAGCAAGCTTACCCCCCCCTGTGCCTTACAATTTTTTTCTACCCAAACCTCTACCCGACTCACCCACGAACTTGCCCATGTCTATGACCAAACAGGTCAAAATTGCTAAGCCCACAGCCAAAAATCCTAAAGCTAAGTCTAATGCAAATTCTAAAGGTAAGAAAAACGCCCAGTTAATCTCTCGCATGGCAAGAAATAAACCGAAACCGTCTGTTAATCCTGAGCCTATCGTGGTCAGTGAGGATTCCGATTTGGAGATTGAACGATTCCTTGCAGTTGAGTATCCCTACTCAAAAGGTCTGTGTGACAAGCCTCCTTACAACTTTGTCAGAAACTTACCACCTTGTTTGCAGGATGATCCCAATTTCCATGGCATTGAAATGCCTCGTGAAACCCTCGGTGACTCGTTGAAACCCTCTCCTGCTCAACCAATTGTTTCACCATGCGATCAGTGTGGCTTATGGTTCAAAAGATACTACCTAGATGTGCCTATGTTGCAGTCCAGAATTCATGCTCTGGAAGATCAGGTGGCAAAACTCACTAGTCAGAATATGAAGATGCCATCTACTGATAAAAAGCAACGAACGACTGGTTCGATTTTGTTCAAAAATGTCGAGTCTACTATAGCGGTTGTAAACTCGAAGTTGGCATAGTCTGAACAGTCATACTGGTATGATTATCATTTGTTTATATGATGAATTCACAGCTCTGTGTACATCATTAATTTGAAATTGTTAATAAGCATGCATTATTGCATATAAATTTGTTTTGATTAATCGAATTCCCGAATTAGCTTTGATTGGATTTGGTTTTGGTTCGATCAATCATAGAATAGATTCGATTGTTTTAATTTAATTTCAATTGAATACTCAGTCTAAACACAAGTTTTTTTTGTTATTTAACTTTCAAACACAGTCAATATTTGATTCGAATTGGTGATGTTCTAGATGATATGGTTGGTAATTACAGTTAACTGTTGTGATTTTATATCTTATGAACAATTCGAATATCATCCTGTTAGGTGTAACCAATTTGCGAATAGATGTAAGTCATAACTGTTGCATCCAACTACTTGATTCACTTGATATGGTTTGACCGTGTTCTCGACTCGGTTCATATTGTAAGGAATATATTGTTCAAATTTAATTTGTTGGACGAAAATGATCATGCCCAAAATAGCGATTTGTTTCTATTTTTAACATAGTTACGATCTGCTCTGATTGTTACTCAGTTTATGATTATTACTCTTGTCAATGGTTACGATCACTATGTGATCCTGTCTGAAGACTGTGTAAACACTCACATTGTAACTGTCTTTCCATATTTGATTAGAACGACATGAGCTTTATGATATATTGTTACAGCTGTAACAAATCTTTCTATGTTCAATGGTATCGATTATAATTATGTTGTGGCAAATCATATCTTATATGACTTGATTCACTGCTTAAATTTTGTTTGATACGAAATAGGCTTGCAAGATTTGACCATGTTTTATGGTAACTGAAAACAGAGCATTCTTTACTCTGTTTCGATTGCATTCATTCTGATATTGGTTGTTTTGAATGATAATTTCAATTGAATCATTAGTAATTTGCTTTGATGATGAAAAGAAAATTAAATTGGATTTGATTTCTTTTAATAGTTTATTTGATTGCTATCTGATTCCATATGCTATTTTAGACTAGCTACAGAATCAGATGATTCTGTAGCTAAGTCTGTAGGATCATTTTTTTTGTATTTTGCCACTCAAATATCTTTCTAATTTGATATTTGTGTGCTATTGCAGTTAAATTCGAATTGCAATTGAGTTTATGAGCAGTTGGAGGATATCTCAAGGATTTCACTTGCATTTTATTTGCTTAGTTTAGGTGATTTTGGGATATCTCCCAGATTATGTAAACTATTTGGTATCATCCACAATGAAGTTTTACCTTGTGGACAGACTTATAAATACTTATGATTTTTGTAATAATCATCATCCTCATTCGTGGGAGAACAAGGATATGTATTTCTAATACAGACTGGAACAAAATTGATGTTTTGTCATAGCTTTAGCTTCTCAATATATCAACATTTTGTTTCATGTTTTGTATATCACTTTGTTTATGGTTATGACTAATTTAGCTATCTAAATCATAGGCAAATGATATAATTTTGATCACTGTTATCCATATCTTGTCTCTTCCAAATAGATAAAAGATATAACAATTGTTAATTCATTTTATGAATGATAGTTTTATCTTCATCATAAATTGAATTGTTATATATAAGTTTTTTGCATAACAGGTTTCCCTTATTGCAGGAATTTATAATCATAAGATTGTTATAATCTCTTTTATGTCTTGTTTGTCCTGTAAAACACTTCAAGGAGCAGCACAACCGATCATTTACGAAAATATTAAGGAATAAATGGTGTGAATTTCTTCCTCCAACCAGCTTAAGAAGTCATCTTACATAGGGCAGACTTGGAGCGTTTCCAGGTCAATTAGTTTGTTGTTTACTGTTTTCATTAAGTAGTTTAATATAGATAGTAGTTTAATTAGATTTATATTAGATTGTTTAATTTCAGTAAATATATTAGATCGTTTAATTTCAGTAGTTTTTATTTCTTTTTCATAAAATATAAAAATCAAAAAAGAGATTCTTGGCTGTCTTAGGGCAGAGAACGCACGAGTTTTGCAGGTTTTAATTAAATCTATAGATTGTTTATAATGTACATTTGTGAATAAGAAGTATTATAGCTGATAATTAGATAGTTGATTTGAGTTATTATAATAGTAATTAGTAGATTGTATATAATAGTTAGGATAGTTATATTAGTTTAGTTAGTAGTCGTTTTAATTGGATTAGTGAGTTAGTTTCTTGTACTTTTAGTTAGTTTGTTTCATTAGTTTTATTTAGTGTTAGTTTGTTTAGATTACTTAGCTCAGATCAATTCTCTCTTTGGTTTTCATAGAAGACCTTAGAGTGGCCAACGGAGCCATTAAACTCGTCAGGGTGGTCCATTCCAAACGGCTTGGGTTATTTAGACAACCCTAGATCGGTTCCACTCTCCCAGTTGATGGATGGTCAATTTCACTCGTCAACAGAACGTGGCTATTCCATTTGTTGTTCGACAATTTTGTTTAGATATGTCTACTTTCTCCTTCTCTGTTTATATGTCATGATGAATTATTGGCTGGTGGGATTGTATCTGTTTAATATATATATATATATATATATATATATATGAGATTTTTTGTTATTAAATTTTGAAGGAATCTAGTGATAAGTAGGATAGACTCTCACAGTTTAACCGCAACTGCTGAGTAAATTCTACTAAGTAATTGATTGGGATGAAATTGGATGGAAATTATACCACGAACCATAACTGTAATTATAAGAATTCTACTCCATTAATTATGTTATGAATTTCTGCCAGTTCGATGCATCTTGTATAACTGATTATTTTGTTTAGTAATCACCATTCTGGAAGTAAACCTGAGAATTTCAAACATTTCACACCCATACATATATATACATACATATACATACACACACACACACACACACACACACACACATATATCAGTAGGTGTTAATGATAATTTGGAGGGAGATTAGGTCTAGTTGACCATATATTAAAGTTCTTGAAATAATATTTGAAATGAATCAAAATTTGCCAATGCAAAGGAAGTTTCAGAATTAAATATTAGAGGCGCGAAGGCCCGATGAATTCAAAGCTATTCTGGAACCCTTAAATATATTGATCGTGGTTGTCCTTCATCATTGTTGATTGTGGTTGACCATGACGATGGTTGACTATGATTGACCGAGGTTTATTATGGTTGACCATGCCCATGGATGACCTTCGCTGACCATGTGATTCATTTATTCTGGTGGTCCATGTTGATTATATTTAACCATAGTTTACTATGGCACTATTTCATTAAAATGTTGATCATGTTTTGTTCATCACATTGTGACATTAGGTTTTGTTCATCACATTATGACATGAAATTTTATTTGTCACATGACATCATAAGGTTATGGTTATAAAATTAGGACAAAGGGTTTTGTTTGTCACATTATGGTGTTGGAATAGGTATTTGATAGATCGACCGTGGGTTATGTTTGTCACATTGCGACGTCAAGAAATGTTTGTGTCATTGCAATGTTGGTGTATGTTTTTCACATTACTACATTGGGTTGTGTACATCACATTGTGACAATGGGTTTTTTTCATGACATTACGATGATTGAGAATGTCTATCAGAATGTGGCGTTATAGTATGTGCGTCACATAGTGACGATAGGGCTATGGTCGTCACATTGTGACGTTACAATGTTTGCTACATTGCAAAGTGACTATGTTTGACACATTGTGACATTACTATGTTCAACAAATTGCAATGTTGCTATGTTCGTTAGATTATAATGTTACTATGTTCGTCATTGTGCGACGTTACTATGTTTAGACATTGCAACATCACTATGTTCTTTATGCTGTAACTTCTGGTTTTGTTCGTGATATTGCAAAGTCGGGTTATGTTCATCACATGACATGTTGGTTTTTGTTCAAAACATTACGAAAAGGAAGTTTTGACGATGTTTTTTAAAAATAAATCTAAGCAAGTGTTTCATTTATGAAAAAGATAGGAACTTTGAATTGATGTGATATATTACATACAAAGAAATTTAGAATTATGCTTGGTCTAAGGAAAATGATCATCAAATTAAATATATAAACAATACATTATGGCGATAGGGGAATGTTCATCACATTGTGACATCTATTTATTTTAGTCACATTGCCACAACAGGGCTATGTTTTTCACATTACAATGTCTATATATGCTCATCACATTGTGACGTTACAATGTTTGTAACATTGCAACATGACTATGTTCAAGACATTGCAAAGTTAAGAATTTTTTGTCACATTTCGATGCCAGGATATGTGTGCCACATTGAAACATGAGGAAATGTTCGTCACTTAGTGACGATATGGTGATGTGCGACGTATGTTTATGTTCATCACAATGTGACGTTACTAAACACATTGCGAGGACATGTCTATGTTCCTCACATTGCGACATAAATTTATGTTTTTCACAATGTGACGTTAGTATGTTCAACATATTGTAATGTTACTATGTTCATCAGGTTATAACGTTACTATGTTCGTCATTACACGATGTTACTATTTTCAACGGATTGCAACATTACTATGCTCTTCACGTTGTAACATTCAATTTTGTTCTTCATATTATAACATCGGGTCATGTTTATTGCATGCCAAGGTTGGTTTGTGTTCAACACATTACAAAAATGAAGTTTTGGCGATGTTTTTAAAAAATAAATCTAACTAATAGTTTCATGTTTGAAAAATATAGGAATTTTGAATTGATTGCAAAATATAAAATATTGTTTTTGTCTTCATATATTGTTATTAGAAATTTGGTTTAAAATAAAAAATAGTATTTTTCTTCTTGATATATTATATTGGTATTAGATATTTGGTTTACATTGAACACTTTATTAATTTTATTTGAAATTTTTAAGTAACTTATATTTTATGTATGTGTTAATTTTTTAACAACTATTTTAAATAATTTAATTTCAATTCAAAAATATTTATATTTTGTATGTTAATATTTTGATTAAAAATTTAAACAATTTACTTTACAAAATCCCAAGATATTACAAAAATGTACATATATAAACTAATTAAAATAAGTCAGTTTATAAGCAGGTTACAAACACATTTAAAAATGGTCAATAAATTTAGACCCAACATTTAAACAAAAGCATAGACTAAATAAATAAACAAATATAACATTAATTTAATTATATGATAACCAATGTTATAAATATATATAAGAATAAAATATAAAAAAAAATATCAAGGTTAATACATCTATGAGGCCGCGTCGAAAATCATCCGGGAAAGTACCATCTTATTGTCCTTCAACGTTCATGAATTCCAAACGATAATTACGTCGAAAGGCGTACACCTATTGACAATGGGCAGATTTAATAGGGGTTTAGTGCTTAATAAGTTTTTTATGGACAGGATTAAATATGGCTGGAATATTCTTAGTAGTCACACAAAATAAATGGTTGTGATTTCAATCATTAACTTCCTAGCTATTATAAAGACATCAGTTTATGTGTTTAGTTTTTTACATTTACCTAATCATATTTAAAAATTACTTTGATAGCTAACTGATTGCCACGAATTAAAATATTAACACTAGATAAATGAAGCCCAACAGTTTATTTGTTAATAGATAATAAAATTTAATATATTCTTTTAAAGATTTATTTCATCTTCTCATCATTTCGGCATTCACTAGCAACTATTTTGTTGTTGCGCTAGTCTACTACAGTGGCTTTTTAGACTTTCAAAAGATCTTTTATCTAACGGTCCATCCATGGTAGGAATATTGTCAAAGGCTCTTTTCTAACTATCCTTCAACTCTGAAAACAGTTTTATGCATTTTAACGAATTGGTATTTTCAATTTCCACGGATTAAACCAATAGAATATGAGATTACGGGTCTAATTCAACACCTCCTCTATGGATTAAATCTTGCATGCATATACGTCAATTTCGTTTTTTAAATCGAAAAAAATAATGAAGATTATAAATAAAAATGGACTTTAAAGATTTTTGTTATGGTAAAGTCATTCGATATATGTTGATAAAAATTGTAAAGCTCGAACGTGAAAGTCCTTTATAACTTGAAACGTTTGACCTAATACCATATACATAAAAAGGTTTGTCCGCGCAATAAATACACAACAAATTTCATTGCATATATTCCCTGTGTCTCTATGTGCGGCGACTGCAATTTTTCTTGATTTTAGAGGAACCTTGCTCATGAAGAGAGTTCTCAAACTGGTCTGAAAATATACATAAAAGGGTTTTTCCGCACAATAAAGAAACAAAAAAGTTGATATCATATATTCCTTGTGTCTCTATGTGTGGTGAATTTTTAGAGGAACCTTGCTCACGAAGAGAGTTCTCAAACTGGTCTGAAATAAATGAGGATTTTTTATTGGCATGGATGCCATTGGAATGTTGTTGCAGATTTTGGTGTATCTGAAGAATGGGATGCCTTATTTTTAAAACACATTCACATATATTCTCTAAACTTAAATATAAAACCCTAACCCTACTAGGACTAACACCTAACTCTAAAAACCTAACCCTAATACGAATACTGTAAACCTAATAAATTTATTTCGTAATTTTGCAATGCAAGTTTGATGCAACAGATAATGGATAACTCTTCCAGTTGTCTGAAACAATCAATACATGTTGATAAAAGGCATAGGCCATCACCCTCTCTCTCTCTTCCTGATTAGTGTGGATCTTAGTTTGAATTTCTTCGGTGGTTTGCAGACTTCCCCCCGCCATTTGCAGTCCCACCATTTTGTTGATTGTTATTTGAATCACACGAAGTGGGGCCATATAAAATAAATAATTAATGTTCTATGTAGGAACAAACATTTTGAGAAAATGCATAGGCCATCGCCCTCTCACACTGTTCCTTCTTAGTGTGGATCTTAGTTTGAATTTCATTGGCGGTTTGCAGACTACCCTCCCGCCATTTGCAGTCTCTCTGTTTTGTTGACTTCTATTCAAATCACATGAAGTGAGGCCATAGAAAATAAATAATTAATGTTATGTGTAGGGAAAAACTTGTGAATGGAACTCTCAAAGATTGGTTGCAATACATGGAAAACGTACCTCCGTCTATCAGAGTCCTTAGCATATAGCTAGGGGTGATTAAATAACCCTAAACATTATTCACAGATACAGGGCGAAATTTGAAAGGCCACACAAACTTGGCATCTAGCATGCATCGAGCATAACCACCATTGGTTTCATGCATTAATTGAAACACAGGAAATGACATCACCACACATGGACGCTTCACATCCATAAATATTTGTCCAAAATGACACCTAGTATCCATATAATTAATTTCAATGGAACTTGGCAATGAGGAGTTTTATAGATATTAATTCTTTTTAATCAGGTCTCTGTTAATTGTGTTTTGTTGGGTTAGAAATTTAATTTATCTTGAACTTTGTAAAGAACCCTTGTTTCCTTATTTTCTTTTGTTTGATTTGAAGGTTTAGGGTGAACTTGTAAGCATTATATCTTCCTCTGGATTCCAGTAAATCCTTGTGTTTAAGAAATGGTTTAGGGTCTGTTTTAGTCTTGGGTTTATTTTCTCTTAGCCTTGTTTTTTCTTTGAAAAACTAAAAGTAACATTTACTTGTGATTTTCTTTGCTAAGCATTTAAAAAAAATAAAAAAATTGTTTCATTTAGTTATGTATTTTGTTTGGTAGTTGTAGCATAGGTTGTTTAATATAAACAGAAATAGTTCCATTTTCCAAAGTTCCTTCTTTGAAATTTCCTTGAAATTTTATTAGTTTGCATCTACATTGTATGCAAAAGAGCATTCTAGGAAACTTTTTGCATTTTAGGATCTTGGACTACTTTACTTTCAAAAGTTTTCATTTGCAAATATTTAAAAGCCATTTTTCAAATAGTAGAACATAGTTTGATTTTTCACAAATGCTCTAAATTTTTTATTTCTTCTCTTTTGCCTGTTGTAAATACCATAAGTTGCATGTCCACACCCTCTTGACTAAATCAAGACAATTAAAATCAACGCATAACACTTAAAATAAACTAGGCTTTTTGTAGGGTTCACCAAGTAGTCTAGGCTCTAGGGCCTCGAAATAGATGTGGAGAGGAAACTCTTCAAGGTCACTTAAAAAAATGTAAGAGTCTATGATAGGGAGTGTCAGAGTCTTGTTTCTCTAGTGTTGATTGGCGTAACTGTTCTTCCTTCCAATTAGTTGTTTTCTTGATTTTTTGTTAGGAACTTTTTAGTTTGTGCTAGATTAAACTTAGAGTGTCAGTTGATCATTTCAGAAGGTGGAAGATCAACAAATATTTCATTTGCATAGGCTTCAGGGCCGACCACCGGTTACTTTGGAGCCACCTTCGCCACTAGTGAGGCATAGGCTACATCAAGAGGGTTCATTTGAAGCAACCGGGCCACATGAAACTGTACCTGAGACAAATCCTAGAGAATACTTTCCTACACCGAAGGAGTCCACCGTTTATTACCTTGACGTTGAAGGCTTCAGGATCACAAACCTTCCGATCACTGACTTATGATGCCACTTCTTATTCAAATAGTCCCTCCTAATGTGACTTCACCTGAACATTAATTTAATTTGTTAGATGAGCAACAATGGAAGAAAATAGTGCTAATTCTTCTAGGAGTCCTCATAATCCCATATTGGTTGTCATGGCGGGAGGTGTCGTGCCTCCTCCCCCACCTCCACCTATCAAGACTATAGTTGTCCAGACACCCACTACTTCGGGGAGTGGCATAATACATTTAATGACTCTGACCATTGTTCCATCTATAAAGAACTTATCTGACGGTCCCTTTTCATATGGGATGTTAGGCTTTTACTCTAGTTTGACCCTAAACTACTCTACTCTATAGACTATTGGTTTGGAGGAGGGGAGCTCTAATTCTCCGTTACAAGGATCTGTCACGGGCACCACTTCCCCATTCAAATATATCCCTTACGGTGAGGTTTATATCTCCCTCCATCCCCTTTTCTTAGAGGTGCTTTCCAACAACCGATCGGGCCTAACACCAACTCTAGTTTGTTTAGTGGGGGTAGTCATAGAAATCAATACTACATGAATCTGGTAGGATCTATGCCTTTTTCTTTGTTTGATGCATTTGGAAACATCATGCATTTGGATCTATAACTCTTTCTCGTCGTCTTCTTTCTCGGCAGGGGGAAACATCATTTTTGGTCAGCCAAAACCTATGCAAGGTTTCATCCATTCAAACATAGTGATGAAAAGAATTTACTCTTCACAAGGTCTTGGAAAATCTGCAATTTCCTGACTTGTCGAGAATTTGGAACGACCTGATATGTCATGATCCGTGTTGGCCCCCCATGATGACTAAGTTTCCCTTACACATCCCTAAGTTCGAAGAAAATCCTGGCGAGGATATAGGTGATCAAGTTATGACATTTCATTTATGGTGTTCATCAAACTTGTTAAAGGATGATTCCATTCAACTTTGTTTGTTTCAATGCACTCTTATAGCAGGTGCCGAAAAATGGTATGCCGAGCTCCATATCTCGAAGTATGCTTACTTTAACAACTTGGCGATGGTCTTCTTAAACCATTTCTAGTTACTGGAAATACATGATGCTAACACCGAGTTGTTGGCCAACTTCGAGCAAACAAAATCCGACCATATCTTGAATCAGATTCGAGACTGGCGATGAAAAAAAAGTTTGATCAAAGTTAAAGTACCGATCACATTTTTTCTCGAGTGGTTCCTAAATTCCTTGGTGCCTCGTGTATCCAAATACGTCGTGATGTTTGGGGTTTTTTTCCAAAGAAGAGGATATCATGAGAGCCCATAGTTAGCTTACTCTCAATCTGGTATGTTGTACGAGATCCTGCCCGACTAACCATGGTCGACTTTTGACAAGATCAAATAGAAATTTGGGCCTCACGTTGATGGAATAGTAGGCCCAACATAGAGAAAGACCACATATCATTTGAATAATCAGTTAGAATAGTTATTGATTCAACATGTTGTGGCTAGATAAACTCCTATTTTGGTTGCGCCCATTTATCAAATGTTAGATCTACATAGTGTGCAATCTAAAAATCCCAAGGGTAACCAACAAATCGATAGAAAGAGGAAATATAAAAATAAGAAGGGTAAAGGGGATAAGAAGGCTGCGAATAATGTTGGAGAGGGAAAAAATGAAAGTATGAAGGTGAAGTTTCTGTGTAAGCTTTGCAGGGATGACCACTTGACTCACCAATTTCCTCAACTTGAGGAATCCCAAACGTTATTGGCACAACAGGAGACTGTTGTGTTAACCAACCCTTTTCCACAAGGGAAACATTTGACTCAATATTCCTAATCCATGAACGCACCTGGGGGAAATCAGGGATCCCTCGTGCCTAATGATAACTACAGAGCCACAAACATTTATATGATGAAGGTTGAATCTAATCTGCAAACGAGTCCTCGTAATTACATAATGTGAGAATCTGCTGAGAAGGGAAAAGAATCCCGCAACCCACTGACTCCTTTTCAATTTGAGAATACTATGGGAGAAACTATGACTCAGATCCCTAAGGGTGCACTCAAAAAGGATTCTCACAACTCGAACATAAGGGATTCTCATAAGTACTTTGTTGTGGAGGATCTATCACAAACGCCTTGTGCAATGTCTTCTCAGGAAGTCCTCAAGAGTTTCCCCTCACAGACGAAAGCATTGTTTTCTACCTTGGGAGTGACCAAGACTACTAAATCAGGAATGATCATTTTTTTCCCTACATATTATAAATCTCATCTTCCTCACCATGTCGCTTTTCAGATAATAGTGGTGTATGCCACAAAATTTTTGACACAAAATATTTTTCGTACAATGGTTGATGAGGGTCCCTCGACTTGCATGATGTTGTTGGCATGTTGGAAGGCCATTGGCCAACCTGAGTTGTCTTCATTTCCCATGTTGCTAACTGAGTTTGAAAATTGATCTTTTAGACCACATGGAATAATTCCCTCCTTCTTCAAGTAGTTGGAGGTAAAAAATATGTGCGTTGAAGTAGAAGTAGTCAATGCGCCTTTTGACTACAATCCTTTGTTAGGCTAAAGTTGGACCTGTGCTATGACAATAGTTGTATCTTACTTTTTTAGAGTCTTATGTTTTCCCCATGAAGGATGGATCATAACTGTTGATCCATTATCCTTCTCTCGTACCAGTCCTTCATTAGGGGAATCCACGGTCTTAATGATTGAAAACCTGCAACCATGTACCGTCAAATTAGGTGCTGGGTTGTTTCCATATTTAATGGGGACATGATTATCCATTTCCATCTTGAATTCAAAGATGTTCTCTCTCATCATGTTGTTCTAAAGTAAATTTCCAAGTATGCAACTAAATCAAAGGAAAAATCATAAAATTATCACCATATGCTAACCAAAATCTCCTAAGTTGCGGCTACACATGACCCTGTTGTAATTGCAATTAAAAGTTTCTTTACAAAAACTATTGTTGAACTTGATTTAGGATCATAACAAACATCCCATATGATAAAAGATATTCCCTTAACAATTTGTAGTCAATAATTTCTTTCCTTGAATGTGATTCGAAATATTTTAGGCATGTCCCACTTGATGCAAGTGACACTCTTTCATCAATATTTTAGGATTGTCCATGTTTTTCACCAATACTTTACAATTTCTTCTATAGATTTAGATTGTTATAGCCTTGAGGGTTATATAAAGAATCCTTGAGCCATATGTGAGAGATATCCTCCAAACTAACTTTTCCAAACAATAGTTGTATATAGATTATGAACTTGGATCTTTTTGAACAAGTAACATAAAAATACTTCCCTTAGACCAAACATAAATGAATACATGGAAAAGGCAAAATAAACCCCAAAGGTTTCTTTTGAAATAGGTTCCCTTAAAAGGAAAGGTCGTCAATTTGAGGTGAATTCATTTATATATAAGGATATAGTATTATGGTCATCATAGAAGATTCTATGGAAGTTGAAAGAGTCCACTGGGAAGCCAAAGGGGTGGTTTGAACATTTCCTTAGAGTGAGGACATTTTATCATAAGATTCTCAAATAGGATTAAAAGAGACTCTTTTATATAGGCCAATACTATTTGAAATAATAGGACCTATAATGAAACATTGGATGTCACCTTCAACCCAATGCAAGTTGCCTCCAATGCTTCAGTTTGGGTTAAATTCCAATTTTCACCTCTAGAATTGTGTGAAGAAGAGTTGTAAGGAAATATGAGAGAAAATTGTCAAGTGTATCAAGGCTCCATCATAGCCTAGGAATGAATGATAACCATTGGAATAGTGCTAGAAAATAAATCCCTTTCGAACACTAATATGAATCCTGTCTAATCCAGTAATAGAGGATAACATAATTCTTTAGAAAAGAATCTTGATATAAGGCATGGACCAAAATCAACAATAAATCTCAACATGAACCTAGAATGGCAACACAATACCTAAGGATCTAAGATGGCATATATAAAGAAGGTTAAATAAAAAATATCACCTAAACCATGAGGACATCCTATGACAAGGGTATTTTAATAAATATTTACTTATAAAGATACACCTAATATTTGGTGCAGTTTTAAATATTAGTCATATGTGACTTCTAAAAATTTCTGACATGTTCATCTAAGAATAGAGGATTCTTGTCCAACTTTCAATCCCTCTCTCACAATAAAATTATCACTCTAAATTGATAATTCAAAGTGCACTATGAAAAAGAAGAGAACATATTCTCATTAGAGGACAAGACATAGTCCCTTCAAGATGAAATATTCAAGGTGATTCCCCACTCCTAGGTTCAAATCCATCAAAGGCATGTTTAGTAGTATGGTTACTACCACTATGGTTGTGGTGAAAAAGTAGGTGGCTTTATACACTAATCCTTTTAATAATTGCAATGAAGATTTTGTTTCAAAGATAGATGATTGACCACCAACAACTCTTTATGCATGGATCTTGTATAGATATAGATTTAGAGAAACTCCTTTTGGATAATATCGACTTAGAGGTTTTCAAATGTTCATAGAAATAGGTGCTATAGTTTCAACACAAACCTTTTATGCATAGAAACAATCATGAGTCTGATCATTAATATGATCAAATTAGGGAAAGCAAGAAGACAATAATAAGACATAGATTATCAACAAGGTAGAAAGAAGTAGACTCTAGCTACTAGAATAAATTGGATAGAAAAAGAGATCTTTCAAAAATTCCCAAACCATGTAAATGAAAGTGTTTTACTTGATGTGAGGGGAATAGGATCAATATGAAATTCAAAGCACTCAAAATGAAATTTTAAAGGAAGATCTAGATTTGGGATTATTACAAGAAACAAACATGTTTAAGACAAAACTTCAAAAAGTAAAGGACCAATTTTGGAGGAAAGTAATAAAGATCACCAAGAAGTAGGTAGCATGCCAATCTTGTGGAAACTATAGTTTTTAGATGTTTCCAATTAATAAGAAAGTCTAGACTTGAAAAGTGCCTCATCAAAACAAGAATTTCATGAATAACCTAACACATTATTTGTCACTAGGGGATACATGACTTTTGGGAGGGGATTAGAATGCAATCTTCAATTACAATGAGAACAAGGGGGGATGGAATGGTTTGAGTATATAAGAATAATATTCCTAGACTTTGTTAAGAATAATACGATGGATATCCTCCCCAAACTTACTCCTTGCACTTTGTATAACAAAATAACAAGGATGGAACTAGTAGCAAAATTGTTTAAGAAATGTTTACGCATTTATACTTGGCTAGCTGAAAGAAGTCACCTCAAGTCAAATATTTTGAAAGGGATGATTTCAAATCATAGGCCAATCTACCTAAAGAGAAAGGAGGAACCCCCTCCAACAAGCAACCTCCTTAAGTTTGAAAATATATGAATATCACATCAAAATATCAATGAAATCATTAAGTAATGGTGGACATAAGGGCATCCAAGAAAATGATTCAAGATTTTTACTCTAACCAAAAATTTAAACTTTAATTTTTGAAAATGCATGATATGTTGCACTATGAATAAAGATGCATGTACACGAATATTAGTACATCCCAAATCCAAAAATCACCCATACATAAGTTGTTTCCTTTATAAGAATATATTATTTGGCCCCAACTTGAAGGTTGTCTAATTATTTCCTAGAAATGGCCTTCGTGAATGATTTCTAAATAACCAATTCTAATCTAAATATACCAATTTCTTCCAAATATTACATTAGAAGACCATAGAAAAGAGTATCTTTGTGTTGTAATCATTGATAGGTGACAAACCAACAAGTGGTCAATCAATGGAATTAATGGGTATGTAATATGTAGATTGCAAGTAGATTCTTATTTCTTCTACCTCTCTACATGCATTTGGGAGCATGGCTACAAAATATAATGGTTTCTAGTCTTGTGGGTTAATAGAGGCATTGTATCCCTCATGAAGTTCTATGCGGTTATTTTGTGGTTCTTGAATATTACTTGGGACAAGGTGAATCACGGGAGGAATGTTTGTAAGTTCAATAGGAAAATAAGAAATTGTGGTTAGGTTATCTGGACATCCTTATAATAAGAATAATGTTCTAAATTATACTTCAAACTTGCCATAACGCGATATCTACTAACAAAAAAATCATAATATATTTGGTAAGAGTTATTCCTTCTCACAAGAAATATGTCCAAGTCCTCAATTCCGGGAGGCAAGTAATTGACAATTGTACTCATGTCCTATGGGAAATTGATAGTGTGATTACTATATTTGTATTGTCCACCACTTGTGTTGGTTACTTGCATTATTGGATTCACTCTTTCTATGAGCATTTTCTCAACTTGAGTAAGCATATCTAGTACAAATGGTCATTCTTTAGGGTCCATTTTTTTCCATATGGAAAGGTTATGACATTTTTCTCTGCAATGTATCTACAACAAGCATAGTTTTAATGAAATTTTTTGTTTGAATCCCTGGAATTAGGGGCGTTACCCCTAATTCTTGGCCACCTTATTTGTATGTTCTACTAACAACAAAAGATTGGTAGTCTCTACGATCTCCATAGAATACCAAATATCATGGTATTCCAACATCATCTATGCTTAACACTTCCATGGGATGAAATTAGAGGGAAATTTAAAATTTGTATTCATATCTAAGACTAAATGTAGTGATGTCATTGCTCCTGGAACAACCTGCTAAACAAATTATGTCAGCAACCCAAAAGCAACCTATCACAATACCACAATGATATTATAAGAACACATCTTTAACATCTCATCACTAAAACCTCTCAATATCTCCGTATCATAGGTAGCATCCCTACTATACATACACAAATTATTAGAATGTTTCATTAAATGGAACTCATATTTATATTCAAATATAACCACTCACAATATTCATATATAAGACTAAATGTAGGGATACCATTTCTCCTGGAACAACCTGTAAAACAAAATATGTCAGAAACCCAAAAGCAACTTATCACAATACCACAATGATATTATAAGAACACATCTTTAACATCTTATCACTAAAACCTCTCAATATCTCCCTATCATATCATAGGTAGCATCCCTACTATACATACACAAATTCTTAGAATGTTTCATTAAATGGAACTCATATTTATATTCAAATATAACCACACACAATATACATAATCCATGTATATTTATAATAGAAAATAACATTCAATTGCAAATTCGTCAATAAAGATAGACAACTTATCTTTATCCAAAGATGGTACACGCAAGTCGTAGTGTATGAGAAATTTTCCATCCAACCATAGGCATCGAGGTTATATGCCACCCCCATGCCAAGTTATGAGGCCACCGAGGTGAAGGAATTCAAGATGCTTACTCTAAGCTTACTTGACCCCATCCATTTATCTCATGTCTTAGTTGATCTGGTACTAGAAAGAACTTTAGGCCCATCATCCAATTAGAAAATATCCATGGAACTCCCTTCCCCTATCCCAAACAACACAAGGAAGGTCTTACCCTTCTTTCGTTAATAACCCCACATGGATATTCATCCCTTCTAGTTCTCTTCAATGCATGTAAAAAAGTTCAATATACTCAATGATTTTTGGAAATAATCTCAAAGAATATAACTTGAATCTCAAACAACCAAAACCCATCAATAGCCTATGGGTGAAGGATTCCTAACTTTCCCACCCTTTATAGTCATCTACAACTTCTTTATCTCTTCCCCAAGGTCTTCAAATTCCTCTTTTACGATGTTAATTTTTGGTCATCCTCAATTTTTTAGTTAATAACAATATATGGAAAATGCAACATAACACTTATAAATCTTTGACATTAAGTGACATGAAGAAATGAATCTTACTTTCAAATAAAATACTCTTACTCCATAAAAAAAAATTACTCCACTAATTAATACATTTGATATAATTAAAATATTTAAATAAATTTTTAAAATATAATTACATAATTTAAATAAGTTTTAAATGATTTAAATATAATATTCCTTCTGCAAAATAATGTTATTGTGGACTCATGACCAAATTACATAAAACATTTCCTATGTCATAGTACTAGCACAGCCACAAATTTGTGGCTGGTGAACGCCGAAAGGTTTCAACTATCTAAACTTGAACAATATCGTTTAATAAAAGACAATTTAAGAATTATATATATAAAACATTGCACTGTTGATTTTTTTTCGCTCCTGTGTTTATTAAAACTCTATAATATTGAAACACAATTGTGTAATTCCAAAATGATATAATGTCCCTGTTAATTTCATTAAATCAATATAATTTAATATTTAAATAATCTTGAAAAGCTTTTGATAAAAAATTTCTGAAAGCCAAAAGGCACTTCTCATTTCTATGGGATTCAATTTATTGAAAGAACGGTAAATCAATTACTCAACCATCACAATCGTAGAAAAACAAGGGGCTGGTCATCATTAAAACCCTTCTCGTTTCTATGGGATTCTGCTTTTATTTGCATGCTTCTGGTCATCATTAAAACCCTGATCCATTAATTCAAATGCCGCATTTTCAAACTGGTTGCTCGTGGAACCTTACCAAAACTGCGTATCTCGTTGCTGGTATTTGGTTCAATAGAAACTGCGTCCGCCTCTCCATGATCGTTTAAGATTATGCCCCTCCTGGACACGCACCAAATTCTTTTGCAGATTATAGGTGAAGAGATCGGGAGCCACGTTTATGAAACGCGATAGAAGAAAATGAAACGTTCATGGGTCGGACATCTAATATGAAACTTGACAAGGAAATTCAAAGGTTAATATTTTAAACGTGGCAATCATATGGTGATACGGTAATTTTTTAATATGATTAGGTAAATGTTAAAAAGTAAACAAGGTAACTGATGCATTCAAAAATACAAGTAAGTTATGAAGAGTAAATCACATTCATTGATTTGGGAGGACAGCTAAGAATATGCCAGCATCTTCAATTATTAGCCATCCGATTGGAAATTTAGATTAAAAGGTGATTAATTGTGCCCATTGTCAATATGTGTACGCCTTTCGGCGTAATTAACTAGTCAAAATTATATTAAATGCTTCCATATAGGATTGTACTGAATTGAGAATTTAATATAGTTTGGATAAATAACAGTCATAAATGACTTCCTTTTTCGTCGGCTTGAAATTAGGTTACAATGGACTTCCTTTCTCGTCAGCTTGAAATTAGGTTACCATGGGTGATGCCCCCAAGTCTATATATTTACGCCGAAAGGCGTACACCTATGGACAATGGGCACAATTAATCACCTTTTAATCTAAATTTCTAATTGGATGGCTAATAATTGAAGATGCTGGCATATTCTTAGTCGTCCTCCCAAATCAATGAATGTGATTTACTCTTCATAACTTACTTGTATTTTTGAATGCATCAGTTACCTTGTTTAATTTTTAACATTTACCTAATCATATTAAAAAATTACCGTATCACCATATGATTGCCACGTTTAAAATATTAACCTTTGAATTTCCTTGTCAAGTTTCATATTAGATGGCCGACCCATGAACGTTTCATTTTCTGCTATAGCGTTTCATAAACATGGCTCCTGATCTCTTCACCTATAATCTGCAAAATAATTTGGTGCGTGTCCAGGAGGGGCGCAATCTTAAATGATCACGGAGAGGTGGACACAGTTTCTATTGAACCAAATACCAACAACGAGATACATAGTTTTGGTAAGGTTCCACGAGCAACCAGTTTGAAAATGCGGCATTTGAATCAATGGATCAGGGTTTTAATGATGACCAGAAGCATGCAAATAAAAGCAGAATCCCATAGAAATGAGAAGGGTTTTAATGATGACCAACCCCTTGTTTTTCTACGATTGTGATGGTTGAGTAATTGATTTACCGCTCTTTCAATAAATTGAATCCCATAGAAATGAGAAGTGCCTTTTGGCTTTTAGAATTTTTTTATCAAAAGCTTTTCAAGATTATTTAAATATTAAATTATATTGATTTAATGAAATTAATAGGGACACTATATCATTTTGGAATTACACAATTGTGTTTCAATATTATAGAGTTTTAATAAACACAGGAGCGAAAAAAAATCAACAGTGCAATGTTTTATATATATAATTCTTAAATTGTCTTTTATTAAACGATATTGTTCAAATTTAGATAGTTGAAACCTTTCGGCGTTCACCAGCCACAAATTTGTGGCTGTGCTAGTTAACTCCACTATCATATTTTCAACTCGCTTCTTGTTGGCACCTTTATGTATGCTAAATCTAAATGTTTGGGAGACGAATTCGACAGAAGTGCAGAATCTTTGGGTAAACTCTATAAGGAAATAGGTGTGTTTGAAGAGCTCTAATGGAGGTTATTCCAGACGATCTCGTTTGAATGTGCTTGATGGGAGTGCCCTACAATTCACACGATAAACTAAAAGTTGTCTGCAGAAGCTGGGAAGCTATGGTGAGTAGCCCTAAGTTCTATGCCGACAGAAAGATATCTAGAGATAGCCAGTAACTACTATGCTTGATTCAAAAAGAGCTGGGGGTTGATCACCATATTTTAAATAGTCACGCCTTTGTAATAACGGTATGTGACCCCCTGAAGGGCACCTCAGAAAGGCTACCTCCCATTGATGATCCTCGCTTTGTTGGACTACCAGGATGGTGTCAGTGCGTTGCTGTGAACCGGAAGCTGGTTCTCATAGGTGGATTCTACCAATCGAACCCGAGTTTGATGAAGAGTGTATATATTTATGACTTTGAGTCTGCCAAATGGAGTCGAGGAGCTGACATGCCTACAGCTCGATGCTTCTTTGCCTGTTGTGTCTCTTCTTCCACCGAACTTGTCTACGTCGCTGGCGGGATCAATGAGGATTTCTATCCTTGGGTAGCTGCAGAAGCTTATAACGTGGAGGAAGACAAGTGGGAAATTCTCCCTCCTATGACAGCATGGCAAGGGATGCCACGGTGTTTTCATGGAAGGTAAATTCATGGTGTTAAGAGGAGACGAATTCGACAGAAGTGCAGAAGTTTTCGACCCGAGTGCCGAAACCTGGAGAAGGTGGGAAGATATGCTGAGTTTCAGGGGTGATATATTAAAAAGTTGTTCAAATTTTTTTCTTCCGAGGAGTTGTACTCTTTTAGTGAGGAACAACAACAGGTGATGAAATATGATGGTGAGAAAAACGTTTGGACTACTGTAGCTTCTCTTCCTCAATATATTAGCTTCTTGATGTGTGCTACACAGTGGCGTGACCTGATTTTTGTAGATGCATTGGACACTGGATTAGGTTTCCTGTTTAACCCTTTAAAGGGGCACTGGATTAAAGTTAATGGTGATGGTGGGGAAGGCTTTAGGGGCATGGTCGTATCTGCAACAACTGTGGAGATTTGAATTCGATTAATGAAATAAAGTGATTTTTTTTCTCTAGACTTATTTGTTGTGTAATTTTAAGGGCATGGTTGTATGTGCAGTAACTGTGGATATTTGAATGTTGTTATTGAAATAAAGTGATTTTATTTCTTTGGAGTTATTTGTTGTATAATTTCCAGGAGGAGGAAGATGTACTTCAAAACTTCTGTGACTTCTGATGTGACTTCTGATGTGTGGTTGATGATTTAAAATTGTTTAATATTTATGTTCAAAACCTACCATTTGACTGGAAGGGTATACATTCAAAAATTGTTTACAACAATCAAGATATGAGCATGCAGTGAGCAGTTTTTTCCCAGCCTAATTGGAGTAGGAGATTTATATTAAAATTTAAAATTGTTTCATATTAAATTAAAATTTAAAATATTTATAAAAAATTCTAACAAATTATTTTGAACAATAATCATCATTTATGAATAAAAATTATTATAAAATTTAATAAATTAAACTAAAATGAAAATTTATTCTTTTATAAATTTATTTTAAATTTTGATTTATTAATACCACCCAAAACTCTTCAAGGTCGCTTAAACCAACATAAGAGTCTATGATGGCCCCGGGGAGGGGGCAACTTAATTGGCAAGTGTAGTGAAAATGAAGTTCCATGAGGTTTCGAGTTCAACTCCCCCCGACTTACAATGTGTTCCATGTATGGGGCCTTGTGGGCACACCTAGAGGTTATAGTGGTAGCAGTTGGATAACACGACCACGTGCCCAACTAGTTGTTGATTCCTCCCGACATAAGAGTCTATGATAGGGAGTGTCAGAGTCCATTTTCTCTAGTGTCGATTGACGTGATTGTTCTTCCTTCCAATAAGTTGTTTGCTTGATTTTTTGTTAGGAACTTTTTAGTTTGTGCTTTGTGTTTCATGCTAGCTCAAACTTAGAGTGTTGATTGATCATTTCAGAAGTTGGAAGATCAACAACTCCGTCGTTTTCATAGGCTGTAGGGCTTTCCACCGATTACTTTGGAGCCAACTTCGCCACTACTGAAGTGACTAGGCCACATGAAACTATACCTGAGACAACTCCTAGAGAAGACTTTGCTACATTGGAGGTGTAACATCCCCAAAATAAATTTATTTTTAAAATCTATTTCATAGGAAATTATTTCCATTTTTGGTAAATTCCAAATTGGAATTTTTTTTTCCATTTTTGGCAATTCTGAATTTCGAATTTAGTTAATTGTGATTAATGATCATGATTGTTGGGCAGAGACCTCATTTGAACCAACTAACTACTTGACTATGACACTTGTATGAAACAAAATATTTTATATTTATTACCGATGGACAAATGGAACAACCATGTTGAAATCAGTTGACCATGACTCCATGAGTGGGGAACATGTTGGTACTACCTCAGGGTTGATTATTACAAGTGGAAAATTAGGAATTTGGCCATTGGCAGCCCCTAAAAATCATGGATTTGGAAAGCTGCGAAAATTCCCAAAGGGAAAAAGACCCATGCATTTTTGTTTTGGGATATATAACATATGGGAGGAGGCAGGATGCTGCCAAGTATGCCGGGAAGGAAATCTATCTATTATTGTTATGAACACTACTTGTTGAGTGTGAGGCAAGGAGAAGACTGCTGAAATTGAAAAGCATTTGTTGAGGAGGAGTTTCGAGTTATCCCTCATGTACTCATGGTTAGGCTAGGGGGTGAACATGACAAGTGATTTGGCTGCCCTGTTCTAAGGTTGGGAGAAACATGGTTGTTCCATTTGTTATTCGACAATTTTCTTCAGATATGTCTACTTTCTCCTTCTCTGTTTACATGTCATGATGAATTATTGGCTGGTGCGATTTTATCTATTTAATATATATATATATATATATATATATATATATGAGATGTTCTATTATGAAATTTTGAACGAATGTAGTGATAAGTAG
Source organism: Picea engelmannii (assembly GCA_009831015.1). Classification (NCBI taxonomy): domain Eukaryota; kingdom Viridiplantae; phylum Streptophyta; class Pinopsida; order Pinales; family Pinaceae; genus Picea; species Picea engelmannii. The sequence continues at coordinate 239,628 of ML778954.1, forward strand.
GATAGACTCTCACAGTTTAACCGCAACTGCTGAGTAAATTCTACTAAGTAATTGATTGGGATGAAATTGGATGGAAATTATACTAGGAACTATAACTGTAATTATAATAATTCTACTCCATTAATTATGTTAGGAACTTTTGTCAGTTCGATGCATCTTGTATAACTGATTATTCTATTTGTTTTATTATATATGTATGTATGTATGTATGTATATGTATGTGTGTGTGTGTGTGTGTGTGTGTGTGTGTGTGTGTGTGTGTGTGTGTGTGAGTTATCTTTGATTTTGAATGAAGTACCCTATCATATTTAAACTGTTGTTGTAAATGGTTATAATTTAATCAGAGATAACTATGTATTCAAGTACCATATATATATATATATATATATATATATATATAGTAGGTTTCTATAATAAATGTATGAAAATAACCATACGAATTACAAGATTCATTACAAAACGCCTACAATGTATATCTATATCTATATCTATATCTATATATATAGGTGTTAATGATAATTTGGAGGGCGATTAGGTCT
>ML778954.1:248403-272561 GCA_009831015.1 Picea engelmannii
GGCTATGAGGTCTTGTTCCATGATGGGCAAGTGCTTGTTCTCCCCAGAGGGTCATCACTTCGGCTAAAGTGATTGGTACTAGACATGAGAGGTTGTACAAGTTCTTGTTCCATCTAGTGCGAGCATTGATTCATTCTACCAGCAACAAAAATGACCTATGTGAGATATGGCACAAGAGGATGGCAAATTTTCACCATGGGGCTTTGAGAGTTCTGAGGGAGATGGTGACAAGAGTTCCAGATTTCAGTTCAGAGAACCATGAGTTGTGCAAGGGGTGTATCTTGGGAAAGTACACCAAGACTACTTTTCCGAGTAGTGACAGTAGAGCAGTAGGGATACTTGATCTTAAACATTCAGATGTATGTGGCCCGATGTCTTCGGCATCATTGACTGGATCCCTATACTATGTTGTATTCATTGATGACTTCTCTTGGAAGTCCTGGATTTTCTTCATGAAGACCAAAGGACAGGTCTTCAGTCGGTTCCAAGAGTTCAAAGATCTTGTGGAGAACCAGACATGGAAGAAAATCAGAGTCCTGATATTGGACAATGGGGGTGAGTATACCTCCAAGGAGTTTATGGATTTCTGTGCAGGAGAGGGCATCAGGAGGGAGTTGATTGTTCCTTACAATCCACAGCAGAATGGGGTTGCCGAAAGGAAGAACAAGGCCATTGTTGGGGCTGCAAGAGACATGCTACATGATCAGGGGCTGCCATTATTTCTATGGGCTGAGGCATGCCACACTGCAGTTTATCTGCAGAACAAGAGTCCCAACAGGGCTGTGGGGAGCATGACTCCTGAGGAGGCTTTCTCTGGGAAGAAGCCTGAGGTGGGGCACTTTCGGATTTTTGGGTGCATCACATATTCATATGTCCCTTCTGAGAAGAGGACAAAGTTGGAGCCCATGGTAGAGAGAGGGATCTTTGTTGGGTACAGTGAGATTTCAAAGGCTTTCCGTATTTACCTTCCTTACTTGAGGAAGACTGTCTTAAGGAGGGATGTCAGATTTGAGGAGGACAGAGCCTTTAGGAAGTCTAGAGGGACAGAGAGAGGTGAGCGGTATTCATCTCAGATTCAGGTGCTCGTAGTAGACTAAAATGACACAAATTTTGGGGCCACCAGCTTTGGTGACTACAAGTTCACAGGAGACAGGGCCACAAAGTTCAGGTTCGCAGGATACCGGTCCACAGGTTTTAGGATCAGGTACTTCAGGGTCTACTATAGGATCATTGTCTTCAACATATGGGGTTGAGTAGGGAGAGTCCCCTCCATAGGAAACTACTTCAGAGTGGAGGAAGCCCAAGTGGCTTCAAGACATTTTGAGGGATGCACAGGGTTCAGTGGGGAATCCCAAGTAGGCAGTGAGGGAGAGTATACCTCCCGAGAAGTTTTGCAGCTACATCATGATGGTGAGAAGTATTCGGGAGTTTGAGCCTTCCACTTTTGAGGAGGCCACTAGTAGACAAGTATGGAGAGATGCCATGATGGAAGAGTACAATTCCATCATAAAGAACGATGTCTGAGAAGTTCTTCCTAGACCTGAGGGGAAGTCAGTGGTGACTTCCAAGTGGCTCTACAAGCTAAAGCATGCTACAGATGGGAGAATTGAGAAGTACAAAGCTCACTTTGTGGCTTGGGGGTTTTCATAGGTTTAGGGAGTCGATTATGATGAGACCTTTGCACCGATTGCTCGATACACTTCGATCAGGGTAGTGATCTCCATTGCAGCAGAGATGGGTTGGAAGATCCACTAGATGGATGTGAAGACCACATTTTTGAATGGTCTTATTAAGGAGGAGGTATACATTGAGCAGCCATTGGGCTTTGAGGTGCATGGGAGAGAGTCTCATGTGTGTAGACTGAAGAAGACATTGTACGGGCTGAAACAAGCTCCCAGAGCTTGGTATTCGAGGATAGATGCCTATTTGCAGCAGTTGGGTTTTGAGAAGAGTGAGGCGGATCCCAACCTATACTTCATTATGGTTGGAGAGGATCCTCTCAATCTTCTGCTATATGTGGATGACCTTTTTATTATAGGGGCAGAGAGACTCATCAGAAACTACAAGGAAATCCTTGCTTCAGAGTTCGAGATGACAGACATTGGACTGATGCATTACTTTTTGGGATTGGAGGTTTGGTAGGAACCTGGACACATATTCCTGGGACAGGGGAAGTATGTGTGTGATATACTGAGAAGATTTTAAATGGGGGATAGCAGGACCATGACCACTCCCATGATTACCAATTGGAATAAGCTTCATGCTTCTGAGTCACAGTTGGTGGATTCCACTTTGTATCGTCAGTTGATCGGGTCATTGATATAGTTGGTCAATACCAGGCCAGATATTTGTTTTACTGTCAACACTCTCAGTCAGTTCATGGTGGAACCGAGGAGAGTGCACTGGGTGGTAGCAAAACATGTGCTTAGGTATCTTTGTGGTACAGTAGATTATGTTCTGGACTATCATAGAGGAGATGGAGTTCATCTGGTTTGCTATTCAGACTCATATTGGGCAGGATGTGTCAGTGATAGGAAAAGCACTTCAGGGTGTTGCTTTGGATTGGGATCAGGAGTTGTGTCTTGGTTCAGTCAAAAGCAGAAGTCAGTGGCTTTGAGTTCTATAGAGGCTGAGTATATGGCAGCTAGTCAGGCTAGTTGTGAGGCCCTTTGGCTTCACAAGATGTTGGTTGGATTGTTCGGTGTGCAGTTGAGGCCTACCGTGATTTACTGTGATAATCAGAGTTGCATTAAACTTTCAAAGAATCCAGTTTTTCATGATCGGTCTAAGCATATATAGATTCGGTATCACTTCATCTGTGATTATGTTCAGAGAGGAGTTGTGGAGCTACAATACATATCTACTGAGGAGCAGGTTGCAGACATACTCACCAAGGCATTGAACATGGGCAAGTTTGTATTTTTCAGGGACAAGCTTGGAGTGGTGAGTAACACTTTCCCTGGTATGAGGGAGTGTTAAATTTTTTTAATTAAAATAAAGTACCAAGGCAAGTGTTTCTCTTCCCTAGGTGCCTAAGGGGGAGAAAGTGCCGAATGTGGGTCCTAGTCATTTAATTTGTGAGATGCAAATTAAAATGTGACTTTATGATTAAAGTGAGGGTGAGTGAAGAGACACCAAATCTCAGCCACCCATCTAATCTAATCTCAACTGTTATATTAGAAAACCCCTCACCTTCCCTCATGAGGTCGACTTGGGCAAGAGGGCACAGCCATTCTTGTGTATTTGAAGCATTCTTGTTGAGAGAACAAGAGGAGTTCAAGAATTCTTGTTGAGAGAACAAGAGAGAGCAAGAGAGAGGTCGAGCTGAAGAAAAGAGACAATAGCTGCAATTTCTGGGAGTATTGGCATGCATTCCAAGGCTGTCGAATAACATTTAGTGGCACAGAAATTGAGTCTTAGCAAAGTTTTGGCATGAATTTCGAGACACGTGCAAAATTAATTGTTGGGACAGCCACACAGTTGTAAGGATTTCTGGTTCAGAAATTGAGGAGAAAAGCTACATGAATGTCTAGATAAGTTTGTGTAAATTTTTGAAGATGAATATGCTGTAAAATAATTTCTCAGAAGCTCATAAATAATATAAAGCTCTCTCTCACTGGTTTTCCCCTTGTGGGTTTTTCTAGGGTCGAAGTTAGACCGAATATCTTTGTGTCTATATTTTCTGAGTTTTGCATATTGCTGATATTTTATTTCTGCATTGAAAACGATGTTCAGAATCCTCATGTTTCAGTTCTGAAGTTTATTTTCTATTAAGTTTTTATATTCTGAAACAATGTTGTAACCTATGTTGAAACAGTGTTGAAACTGGAGTTTCAACATTTAACTTTGGTTGAAAAATCAGTGAGACTGAAACTGGGTTGGGGTCTGAAAACTTAACAATAGGATCATTCTATATCTCCCTTGAGCCGAATCGACTCTTTAGATTCCCTGCTGGAATAAAAAATTATCGAACCACGTGTCCTTTTTGGTAGCTTCCATGTGTGAACAACACTAGGTGCAAGTTCCCCTTCTCCATGCGACCACAACACTGTGACCAAGGCACAATTCCAAAGGCGCTTGTCACAACTCGCAAATCGTGAGTTCATGAGTCGAGACTCTCGACTCTTCCTTTCCAATTTTGCGATACTCGAAATGACAATACATATATAGCTCTTCCCCTGTTAGCACCTTCCTTGCGCAACCACCGACTAGGCTAAGCGCTAGCACCTTTCTCTATTTGCTGCTGCCCAGGTTCGAGTGTCCAACCTTGGCACCTTACCTTCATGAAACCCCAAGAAGCAGTATTATCTTTCCTTCTTGCATTCTCGCTACTCGTGACTTCTCGAGTCCAAGGTTTGATCTCTCATTCCCTTATCTCACAAATCCCTGAGATGCGAGAGGTCAACGGGTGTTGACCCCTTCTCTAGGTGATGCATGTCCACCTGTCAATCATGCGGGCCCTACCTTGAGTTTTTGCCACGCATCCACACTCTTGCCTTGGCTCTCGACACTTCACGACTTCTGCAATCAAGAGTAATTCCTCTCAACCTCCGAACCCCCAAATGTGTGACAGGCAATGGGGTTCCTCATCCAACAGTCCTCTCGTGACCTGGATCCAACAACTATCCTCCCTCCTCACGATTTTGTGACTTCATGACTTGGAGCACCCAATCTTTGGGCTCTCACCTTGCGAACCTCTGAGTTTGCGAGATCCCTATATCTCTGCCACCTATCCTCTTCAAATGGACGGTCCCGATCTTCTCGTGACTTCGCCACTCGCGAAGTTGAAAGACTTCCCTCTTTGACTCCTGATGTCCGAATCCCTGATACGGGCAATCTCAAGACACATGTCCGCTCCCAGATGAATGGCTCAGATCTATTTCTCCTTGTCATGATTTTTGAGGTCGAGTGCCCAGACTCTCATCCTCCGGACTCCCGAACTCCTAAACGTCGATATCCCGATACAACCCCTTTGGGACTTTCTCTTCTGCTGCTCTTCTCGTGAGGGTTTAAAACTCATGTAGCTCCTAACAAATCCAATGGCTGTTAGGTTCTTCACTTCAGATCTGACGATTGTTGGTCATTGTAATTGCTTATTAACTAAATAATCAAGTGTTTCATAAATTGTCAACCCAGGGAAGTCTATTTATTTCAAAGGCAATCACACACTGTATATTCTCAATCTGAAAATCAATCTAGAGTTGTAGTAAAAGTACACTAATCACACCTTGCTTTGAACAAACTGGAGTTCTACCTTGAATTACATAAAAGCAATCTATCTATTGCAAATTTTAAGATTCAAAGGAAAATAATTATCAGAAGAATACTGGATTACATTAAGAAACAAAAACCTAGGAAAATAAATCTTTCAGCATATTGCAAGGAAGACTAAATATTCTGTAACAGAGAACATGACCCTATTCCCCAAAGCAGGAATATTCAACACCTGTCTCTGACTATCACACTTTCATAAACTCATTACCAATCAAAATGATTAACAAGTACCGAAGGCTAACTATTCTGTAACAGAGAACATGACCCTATACCCCAAGAAAGAATCTTCAACACTTGTCTCTGATTATCATAATTTCATAAATTCAATTCTATTACAGAGAACAAGACCCTATTCCCCAAGCATGAATCTTCAGCACCTGTCTATGATTATCATACTTTCATAAATTCATTACCAATCAAAATGATTAACAAGTACTGAAGGCTGACTATTCTGTTACAGAGAATAGGACCCTATTCCCCAAGTAGGAATATTCAACACCTGTCTCTGATTATCACACTTTCATAAATTATTCAAGAAGAATTACCAATCAGAATGATTAACAGTTACCTAGGAATGAATTGTAAGAAAACAATGTAACAATCAGTAAAGAAAAGTTCAACAAAACAGAATTCAGTAAAGTAGAGTTTTAGGAAAATAGAGTTTAAACAAGGTGTGAACAAAAATAATACTAACACAATACAAAACTAATGGGTGAATCTTGTGAAAAATGTGGGCCCTCTCCTTCTCACAAGATTCCCCAGAAATGAAAGGAACTAAGAAGAAATGCTCAGAATAATCTTTTATTCATCTATCAATTGTATCATGCTACAATATCCAAAGTGAACACACCCTTCTCTGTAATTCCTCTCTAGCCAAAAGAATCCCCCCCATCTAATGATGATTTCCCCTTATTTATAGAGAAGAATCCTCTTAATACAATTGATCATAAAATTACATGTGTACATGCAAATCCTATTCTTAGTTAGATCTAATCTTCTATGCTGGAATAGGATATTCTGATCTCCCGTAGAAAAATGCTATTACAGTAGTTGGAATGGTGTTGGGTTGAGGTGTAGCTGTTGCGGCCGGTGTAACAACTTATTTATTTATCTTCTTGTTACTGTTGTTGTATATTGTTTCAGCATCACAAATCATAGACTGTTTCAGCAACGGGATTTGCGTTCTATTTGACTATTTCAACAACATGGTCTCAAGCAACAACGATGGTTGGTGTTGGCTTAAGGTACGGCTGTTGCGGTCGGTGTAACAACTCCTTCTTGTTAGTACTGTGTGAATTTTTGTTCCAGCATTGCAAATCACAGACTGTTTCAACAATGAGATTTGCGTGTTGTTGACTGTTTCAACAATGGGTCTTCAAGCAACAAGAATAATCTACAGTTTAAACTGTTTCAACAACTATATGTTTCTGATCGATGGCTAAGTATGAGAGTAATGTAAAATTACATGTAAAACAAATTAAACATATAGCAAAGAGAAGAGACATTATATACCTTTGGAAAGATAGGTTAAGGTGATATTGTATGCTTAAATGTGAGTGGGAAAAGGATGTAATGATAGAAAAAAGTATGAACAAAAAGGTACATTATAGGGTCCTAACATCCCCCCCAACTAAAAATATTACATGTCCTTAGGCAACTTCAATTTGAATCAAAATCTGGATATCGACTCTGAGCATGCAAATTACTTAAGCAGTAGCTATGGAAAGTGTTGTCTGTTGGAGCTCTGAATCCTTGAACACATTGTAGCCTTTGCCATGATGTTGTTTCAACCTTCTTGGTAAACTTACGATGAACTTGATATTTCTCTACTGGCATCCACATAATAGAAAAATGGAACTGATAACCTATCCAGTTTTCAACACATTGCTAAACACATTTGATCTAGCTAGGTACCTGGGAGATTGTTGTCTCAAGATTGGTAGGACTATAGGGATTGTGCTCCTGCCTTTTCTCAAAAGATTGTTTCCAAAAAATGTTATTTTCTTTTAGGGCAGTGATCTCTATGGATTTGATAAACTGTTGACAATCCTGAAGTATTGTTGTCTGTAGTTGCCGAATATATTGAATCATCCCTGGTTGCTTCAAAAATTGATAATACTTTGCAACAAAGGTGGAAGCATTCAGTGGTTCTCGCCGTATCCAGAGGAGGCGGTTATCTTCATTATGCTTGGTAGCTAGGAAGTCATTTTTCCATGTAATCTGATTGTTAAGGAAGGAGGTGAGTGCCCAAATCTGGATATCACCGAAAAGAGGGTTAAGGTTAAGCTGTCGATTCTCAAGGATGGCCTCATTATGAAGATATACCTCACATAGGAGGTGTTGATCAATAGTAGAGGCTTCTGCAAAAGTTCTAACAAAATCTGCTGGATTTAACACTGCCTGGGGTCTATCTTCTTTGATTGATTTAATTTGAAAAAATCTAAGTCGTTCTATGAGGAAAATAGAGTAATTGGAGGATGGTTTCCTAGCAACCAACAATTTTTGTGCCAAGTCAAACATCAGGAGAAATTTTCCTTTTAGCTCTTCATTCTGCTTCTTATGGGAACGAGATTCTTGGCGTGTTTTCTCCAAAGCTTCCCAGTTTGAATAGATGTGGTTTAGAAAAAGTAGTCTGTGCTCCTGCACACTTTTGTCCTGTGTAACAACAAACTCTTTTTTCCATTTGTCCATTATTGCTTTCTCATCTCATGGTTGAGTTTGTGTTTCAGCATCGCAAGTGATAGGCTGAGGTAGGGTCTGAGTGACTTGTTCCACAAGAGTATGGGTGTTGATCTTGCTAGGGGGGGGAGATTCATCAATAGGCAGTGTTTGTACAACTTTACTAATAAAAACAAGGGCTTCAGATGTAGCAGTTGTTGTAGGCCAGGATTCATTTTGAATTTTGGAAGGTCCTACTGGTTCTTGTGTAACAACATGGTTTTCTTCTTTGACTGCAAAAGTTGTAGGTGCAAGGGAAGCTCCAGGCATTGGAATTTGAGTTACTTTGTACCCTTCTTGATAATAAATGTCCCCACATTGACTACACATATACTCTCTACACTGATTCTCTTTTTCATTTTCAACTGTCATGGTTGCTATGCGAGCTAGGGTATACAATTTAAATTTCTTGTCGTAGGCTTCCTTAACCATTACTAGCTCTTGCTTGTAGGCTTCTAGTTCAGACCTTAGGAACTCATTTTCTTGTAAGACAGAGGCCATTCTTGGTTCTGGTTGTTGATATTTCATGGGTGTTTAAGAGGGGTGATTGGTTCCTGTGTAACAGTCACAAATGCAATAGTTGGTTCTTGTGGAGCATCTACAGGATCAAGAACTAATTCTTTTGTTTCAACTTATTGATGTAGAGAAAGTAGTGTTGCGACACCCTGAGCATCTTATTCCTGTATTTTTGGAACAACATTAGCAGTTGGTTCTTGTGTTTCAGCTGTAGTTAGTTCTTGTGTAACAACTATAGCTGGTTCTTGTGTTTCAACTACTGAATGAGTAGTTGGTTCTTGTGTTTCAGCTACTGGATGAATAGCTGGTTCTTGTGTTTTAGCTACTTGATTTAAAGAGAATGATGTCTCAGTACCTTGGGCCTCTGGTTCTTGTGTTTCAGTGCCCATGGGTGGAATAGGTAAAAATTCTAGAATTTGGGAGAGAGGAGGTGTACGGGCTTTTAGAAAGATGGGTTGGGGGTTTAGGGTAGTGGTAGTAGTGGCTGCTCTTGTTGAGGTCCTTGTTAATTTTCTTTGTAAAAAGGAGGGAAACAAAGGAATTTTCTTCTTTCTTTTGTGTGTGGGTTTTTCCTCAATGATGGGGAAGGGAGGGTTATCAGGTTTATCTAGTTCAGAATCATCGCTAAGGATATGAAAAGTAGGAGTAGATGATTCTGGTAAGTTGTGGGGTGGGCTTGGTATGGTAGGAGAGTTAATTGGATCAATTGGGTCTGTAGGTGGTTTAATAGGTATTTCCACAGGGTCTGGAAGGTTTTGTGGTTGTTGTTCCTGAGGATTTTCAAGATGTTCAACAACTTCCTGGGGGTCTATGGGTGGGTTGTTTAGGGGAGGGTTTTGTTGGGAAAAACCCTTTTGGATGAGTAGTTGAGCGAGACGAGGATGGGTGAGGGAAAGGGCAGGATTTTTAGCCTTTTTACAATAATGCGACATATTTCTAAGACATCCGAGCAGATAGTAGGGAATATTCACCAATCTAGCATGTTATAAATGAGATAACAAGATAAAATCATACTGGTAGAATACCTGGTATCGGCCTTCACAGGTGAGGTATTGCTTGACAAACTCTATAAATTTCATCCAAGGAGACGGCAATGAGATAAGTTGAACACCCTAGACTTTAGGCTCAACTTGTTCTCCTGGCAAGAGAAAATCCTGCTGGGCATTAAGGATAATGTGTTTGCGGCTGAACCAACAAATGCTAGTGACAGGAAGACCTAAAACCTGTGCTATATCATCCTCTGTGACTGGAATCAGAACCCCTTGAACAATGGAATGATCTTCTTGAAGATTTCAAGCAAATTGAAGAACCTGTTGTTTATAAAATCCCTAGAGCCTCTGAAAATAACCTAGCCAACCTGCCTGCAGAAAAATTTGATAGACTTCTGGATACAATTCTAACAGGGTTTTTGTGGCAAGTTTGTATCATATAATAGGGCCTCCCATAGCTAACAACTCAGTAAAATGCACAGTCAGAGGTCAAGTAACCGCTTCTGAGTAGAGTAAGTTTTGCGGGTGAAGGCATGCAAATGGTGGTGAAAACAAACAAAATGATGGGTAAAAAAGAATGACGGTAGTTGGTTCATGTGAAATGATGGCAAAAGATTTTGATATTCCCCCTCCCCCCCCCTTGTTTGTTTTCTTTGTAAAAAGGAGGGAAATGAAGGTATTTGCTTCTTTATTTTGCGTGTGGGTTTTTCCTCAGTGATGGGGCAGGGAGGGTTATCAGGTTTATCTGGTTCAGAATCATCACTAAGGATATGAACAGTAGGAGTAGATGATTCTGGTAAGTTGTGGGATGTGCTTGGTATGGTAGGAGGGTTAATTGGACCAATTGGGTCTGTAGGTGGTTTAATAGGTATTTCCAGAGAGTTTGGAAGGTTTTGTGGTTGTTGTTCCCGAGGATTTTCAGGATGTTCAACAACTTCCTGAGGGTCTATGGGTGGGTTGTTTAGGGGAGGGTTTTGTTGGGAAAAGTCATTTTGGATGAGTAGTTGAGCAAGACGATGATGGGTGAGGGAAAGGGAAGTATTTTTAGCTTTTTTACAATAATGTGACATATTTCTAAGACATCCGAGTAGATAGTAGGGAATATTCACCAATCTAGCATGTTGTAAATGAGATAACAAGACAAAATCATACTGGTAGACTACCTGGTATTGGCCTTCACAGGTGAGTTAGTGCTTGACAAACTCTGTAACTTTCGGCCAAGGAGGCGGCAACAAGATAAGTCGAACACCTTGGACTTTAGGCTCAACTTGTTCTCCTCACAAGAGAAAATCCTGTTGGGCATTAAGGATAATGTGTTTGTGGCTGAACCAGCGAATGGAAGTGATAGGAAGACCCAAAACCTGTGCTATATCATCCTCTGTGAATGGAATCTAAACCCCTTGAACAATGGAAAGATCTTCTTGAATATTTCGAGCAAATTGAAGAACCTGTTGTTGATCAAATCCCTGGATCCTCTAAAAATAACCCAGCCAGCCTGCCTGCAGAAAAATTTGATAGACTTCTGGATACAATTCTAACAGGGTTGTCGTGGTGGGTTTGTATCATATAATAGGGCCTCCCATAGCTAAAAACTCAGTAAAATACACAGTCATAGGTCAAGTAACCACTTCTGAGTAGAGTAAGTTTTGCGGGTGAAGGCATGCAAATGGTGGTGAAAACAAACGAAATGATGGGTAAAAAGGAATGACGGTAGTCGATTCGTGTGAAATGATGGCAAAATATTTCGATATCCCCCCCCCCCAAGTATGACTAAAATAATGACTTTAAGTGAATGATAATAATAATTCAGGATCTTCTCATTAGACATAGTTCCATTGTATTTACATATAAAGTTTACATACCTCATCTTTACCTTTGATTCGTACTTCAAAAAAAATATAGTGCCTGTCCATAATAGTTCTGCAGTAACCATGGGAGAGACTTTTGATTTATTAGAGAAATTGTATCAAGGGTTTGTTTAATTATGAGAGAGGGCCGTGAAAGGACAAAATGTAGTATGAAAATAGGAGAATTGAGAGTGAAAGAGATGAAGCAGATGTTTTTATTGACAGGGAATGCTCAGTAAGTGGTGTTTCAGCAACATGAAAATAATAGAAAAATGTTTGTTGAAGAGTGATGTTTAACAATGGAAAATACTTTTGAAGAAATGGTGTTTCAACAGTGGTGAAATATTGCTGAGCAGTGGTGTTTCAGCAATGGGAAAAAGACGAAATATTGTTGAACAATGGTGTTTTAGTAATGGGAAAAGGGAAAAATATTGCTGAACAGTGGTGTTTTAGCAATGCAGAAGATGGGAAAAATGAGGAAAATGTTGCTGGAAAGTGATGTTTCAGCAATGGGAAAAAGGGCAAAATATTGCTGAACAGTGGTGTTCCAGGAGAAAAAGGGTGAAATATTGTTGAACAGTGGTGTTTCGGCAATGGAGAAAAAGGGAAAAATATTGCTGAATAGTGGTATTTCGGCAATGGAGAAGATGGGAAAAATGAGGAAAATGTTGTTGGAAAGTGATGTTTCAGCAATGAGAAAAAGGGTGAAATATTGTTGAACAGTGGGGTTTCGACAATGGAGAAAAAGGGCGAAATATTGCTGAACAGTGGTGTTTCAGCAATGGAGAAAAAGGGAGAAATATTTTTGAACAATGGTGTTTCGACAATGGAGAAAAAGGGTGAAATATTGCTGAACAATGGTGTTACAACAATGGAGAAGATGGGAAAAATGATGAAAATGTTTTTGAAGAGTGGATTAAAGAAAGAGGGAGCAGTGCTTCACAAAATGAAGCTTGGATCTTCTTGAAGTAAGATTGTCCTTTCTTGGTAGGCCTTTTCTTTGATCAAGAATCTGCAAAAGAATCAATTGTAACATGCCATTCCTTGACAGGGATTATTAGTAAAAGAAATTTAATCTAATACTAAAGGAATTAAATTTAGAAAAATTAATTACAACGAGGGGTAGGAGGCTCCTCTAAAAAGAGATAATGTGAGTCTGCCACACATGTGGCCTTAAAATTTTCTTTGGAAATGGGGTGTTGGTACAGACGGAGCCGATGACCATTCACCAATAACGGTGTTTTAGAGTCTTCAATTGTGAGGAGCCTTACCGTTTCATTGGGGAAAACAGTGTCCACTTCGTAAGGTCCAAGCCATATTGTATGTAGTTTCCCTTGAAATTCTTTAAACTGAGAATCATACAGTAAAGCCAAGTTACCTTTTTGAAATTGCTTATGCTTGATGGTTTTTTAATGCCATTTTGATCTTTGTTGTTGAATCATAGTTGTCTGATGAATGACATCTAGTCTTTTTTTATCCAATTCATTAAGCTGCTGCAACCTGGCTGTCTGTGCATCGGTCAAATCAAGGTTGATATCTAAAGCAATCCTTAAGGTTTTGATTTCAAATTCCACAGGAAAGACGACACTTTTTCCATAAACTAATTCATAGGGAGAAAATCCTGTAGTATTTCTCCAGGTAGTTCTGTAAGCCCATAATGCTTCAGGGAGCCTGTGAGACCAATCCTTTCTGTTTTCGTTCACTGTTTTTGTGAGAATGGCTTCTATTACTTTGTTTGTGCTTTCCACCTATCCATTGGCTTGGGGGTGGTATGGTGTAGTCATTCTATGATGAATATGATATTTTTGAAGGGTGGCTTTAAAGCCATGAGAAGTGAAAGGAGGTCCTCCATCTGTGACTAATTCTCTAGGCACTCCAAATTTGATAAAGATATCTTCAAATAAAAAATCTAGAACCGCTTCTTCTGTAGCTCTATGGAGTGCTTTAGCCTCCACCCATTTGGTCATATAATCTGTGTAGACCACTATATAAACTTTTTGATTGGATGGAGGGTTAATGGATCCTACAATGTCTAAGGCCCATTTTTCAAATGGTTCGAGTACTACCTAGAGATTTAATGGAATTTCATCTCTATGATTAGGTTGATCCATTCTTTGACAATTATCATAGGCTCGAACATATTTAATTGTATATTTAAAAAGTGTGGGCCAATAATAACCCATTCTAAGAATTTTATGTGTTGTTCTCTTATCAGCAAAATGCCCTCCACAAGGGCTATCATGACAAGATTTTAGTAAATCATAAACCTTATCTTCTCTAATGCATCTTTGGATTTCTTGATCAAGTCCTGTGTGGAAAAGACACCCACTTATCTATCTATACCGAGAACTTTGTTGAATAATTCTTATTTTGTCTCGGTGGGATAGGTGTGGTGGTAAATTCCCTACAACCAAGTAGTTAGTGAGGTCTACATACCATGGTGAGTGAGAAGATACTGCAAATAGATATCCATTAGGAAAGGAATCATCTACTAGAGAATTATCATCAGGTGTTAACCGAGAAAGGAAATCAACAACTACATTTTATTTTCCTCATCTATCTACAATTGTAATATCAAATTCTTGTAATAATAGTATCCATCTGGTGACTCGAGCATTTGTGATAGGTTTATTCATTAAATATTTGATAGCTGAGTGATCGGTATGGAAAAAAGTAGAATATCTAGTGATGTAATGTCAAAATTTATTAATATCATAGATAACTGCTAAAAATTCATTTTCAGTAACTGTATAGTTAATTTCAGCCAGACTCATATTATTGCTAATAAAATAGATGGCATAATGGAGATGATTTTCTTCTTGTCCCAAGACAACTCCTATTGCTGTATCTGAAGCATCAGAGGATACATGAAAGGGAAGTGTCCAATCAGGTCCTCTTAGAATAGGAGCTGTAGATAACTAATGTTTGAGTGCATCAAATGCTTCCTGGCAAAGAGTAGTCCACTTGAATTCAACATTTTTCATAAGTAACACGAACAAAGGAGAAGCCATTTTGGAATTTTTTTTGACAAATATTATATAGTATCCAGCATGTCCTAAGAAAATTCTCACATCTGTTTGGGTATTAGGAATAGGAAGGTCTTTAATGACTTATATCTTGGATGGATCTACCTTAATTCCTTGAGATGAGATAAAATGTCCAAGTACCACTCCTTCACTCATCATCATATGACATTTTTCGGTGCTTAAGGAGAGGTGGGATTGTATACATCGATTAAGTACTTTCTCAAGATTTTGTAGTGCTTCGTTAAAAGAGACACCATAAGGGGTAAAATCATCCATAAAAATTTCATAGAGTCATTAAGCATATAAGAAAAGATTCCTATAAATTCTCTTTGAAAGGTTGCTGGTGCATTACATAGTCCGAATGGGAGGACTCTATAAGCAAAAGTTCCCCAGGGGCTAGTAAAAGTGGTCTTATCTTGGTCTTGGGGTGAAATTTTGATCTGGTTATACCCACTGAAACCATCTAAGAAAGAGAATAATTTCTTCCCTGACAAATTATCTAACACCTGATCAATGAATGGCAATGGAAAGTGATCTTTTTGAGTGGATTTCTTTAAGGCTCTATAATCTACACACACTCTCCATTTCCCATTTTTTTTAGGAACTGTTACCAATGGGGAAACCTTTTCACTGTCAGATATAGGATATATAAACCCCGCATTAAGCGATTTTTGAAGTTCTTCTTTAAGAATTTCTTGTAAATTAGGGTTCATTCATCGTTGAGGTTGGCAGATGGGTTGACAATCTTCCTTGATATAGATATGATGAGTGCATAATTCAGGAGAGATTCCCTTCATATCTGTATAGTCCCATGCAAATGCTTCCCTATGTTCAAGAAGTAATTTCATTAATCATTGTGTTTCAGCAACTGTCAAGTTGGGGTTTATATTTAGTGTTTTTCCAGGTTCAATTTCTACTGGTATACTTTTAGAAGAGATGGTAGCTGATGTTTGAGGTGGGTCTTCAGAGTTAAGGTTTTCTTGGGTATCTTACTCCAAAATTGTAGCGAGTTGATTATGTGTTTTTGGAGTCACAGAGGAGGGTTCACAAATAAAACTATTAATTACTTCATCCTCAGTGACGTCTTTAAGGATTAAGGCCTGTATAATAGTCAATATAGGTTGATTAGTTTGATCGTCAAAATGCACCCATAAGGAATTGTCATTATTAATCAAGGGTGTAGCGTGAGGGTAGAGGGTAAGTTGTTTAGTCTCATATCCATTGGAAATTTTCATTGAACTAGATCTGCAGCTGATAAAGGAATCTGTTGTGGCTAGCTAAGGTCTACCCAAAATTAGAGGATGACCCCCCAACTTTGTTTTAGGTTTTAATACCACAAAGTCGGCTAGATAATTCCAAGAATCAACTGGGATGATTAGGTCTTCAATGACTCCTTCCAGTTTGATTGTAGAACAATCAGCTAATTCTAGTATGGTTGGGGTATCTCTGATTTCATTCTTCAGTTGTAACAGTTGTGAATTTTCAAGAGTCATAATATTGATAGCAGTGCCTAAGTCTACCAGAACTCGAGGAATTATTGTTTTTCCAATTTGTACAATGACAATAGGATAGTTGGGATCACCATATTTAACAGGAATATCTTTACCCGACATTAGTGCACATAAATCACCCATGACATGGACTGTCAGGGGATATTTAGTTTTCCTACCAGGTTTCTTAACACAAATGTCTCGCATAGTTATGGAATAAATTGGTACATCTCTTAGTGCTTGTAATAGTGGAATTTTGACATAGAGATTTTGTAATTCCCCTATAAGATTGAAAGAAGGTGGCTCAGTCATTTTAGTCAAAGCTAAACACTCAGGGAATGGTGGTTTTGATGTTTTAGCAACAGTGTTGGAGGAAGATTGTACCTCTTCAAGTACATCATGCTTTTTTATTTCTTCTTTATTGGAATTAGAAGAGGTAACATCATCAATGATAGGTTCTACTATTTTCCCGAATCGTAAATGAATAACATTGCATTGCGTAGGGAAAAGAGAAAGTATAGGTTGGTTTTGAATATCAATGCATTGCACAACCTTATTATTGGGGTTAGGGTTAGGTTTTACAAGTAGTTGGGGCCTCATCATTTGATTGTTCGGTGGAGCACCTGATGGTAAAGAGATTGGTTGCTGAAATTGTGATTGAAATTGAGGCAATTGATTTGGCAACGGGGGTTGTTGACCTCTCCAATTTGGATTCCATTGGTTAAGGTAGGGTTGTTGTTGTGGAGGCCAAGGAGTCCAAATTGCTAGGTCTACAAAGGGAGCATTTGTTTGTTGCATGGGTGGGTAATTCATTTGATTGAGGGATGTGTATTGCATTTAATTAAAGGGAGGGTAATTTGCTTGACTAAAAGAAGGATAGTTATTCCAACGATTAGAAGATGTAAATGGCACATTAGGGTTCGTACCTTGTCCCCGCGGTTTCCATTGCCTTCTCTATGTCAACAGATAGACAACTTCAACTTCTTCATCAGTTGGTTGCAGTGCTGCTTTGATTCCTGGTAAAGAAGGGCATTGTTGAGTTTCATAATCCTTATCACAAATGGTGTAGATTGGCTTTTTTTCCAATGGGCATTCCCTTCATGGGTTCTTATCTTTGCAGTTGGAACAAAAGATGGACAGAGATGCTTCTTCTTCAGCTTGTTTATTTTGAATCTACAAGGTGTCAATTTGTGAAGCAAAATAACTTAACATTTCAGTTTTAAAATCCTCAAGTAAATTACCCATTTCATCTCTTGTTGCTCCACTGGCTGATTTTTGAACTCTTGAAAATGTGGTATCCCTATTGTTTGATCTATTCCTTGCATCTACTCTTGAACATCTTTTACATAGGTTAACAATTTCATCATATGATTCCTTATATATGTCCCTTTTACCAAGCATATTCAACATATCTAGACAGTCATCCCTTACTCCTTTTAGTAATATTGTTTTAAGAATATCTTTACTTACATCGGGGTGACTGGATATTTGTAGATTATACTGTAGCCTTTCCACAAAGTCCTCCAAATTTTCATCCGCTTTCTGTATCATCTTGAATAGTTCCTCTCTTTTTTCTCTTATTCAGCAATAGTCTTGGTATTTGTGCAGGAATTTTTGTTTCATCTGATCCCATGTTGTGATTACATGACCTCCAAGACTCATGAACCATCTTAATTCATTTCCGTTTAATGTTGCTGGAAATAGCTTTAATTTTTTAGCATTGGAAATGTAATCATAACTTCTGCATAATATGTCAAACTTGAAAAGGAATTCATCAGGATCCTCTGAAGATAAACCATGAAAGTTAGGTAAAGATGAGAGTGAAATATTCTTCATGGGAGATACTCCTCTAGGAAGATCACCAATAGGAAATCCTAAGGTAGAAAAAGAGTTTTCATCATTTACCTCTCCTTTAGGACCTGCCTGTTCTTCATGGTGCAGTTCTTCATTATACTCATCCATAGTTTCTTCTGTTTGTTCCCCTGCTGCACTTGCTCGATCCTCAATGTTTTCTGCTGGTTTCTCAATTGTCTCAGGGATCCAAATTTCTTTCCTTGTTTCAAAGTTTGCTTGAAAGAAAGGTTGAGATTTTGGTTTTCGAGAGCTTGGTCGCTGAGGAGCAACAGATTCAGATTTTGATATAATATCATCAATACAAGTCTTTCTTCCTCCCCTTCCTCTGCCCCTGCCGCCTGTAGGGTCAGTTTCTTTGGGGTCTCGGCATCCTCTCATGCAATCTGTATATCTGAAAGAACATAAGTTCTTTTGAAATCTATAATTTCCTTCCCCAACAATGGTGCCAAAATGTTGGTCACTGTAATTGCTTATTAACTAAACAATCGAGTATTACATAAATTGTCAACCCAGGGAAGTCTATTAATTTCAAAGGAAATCACACACTGTATATGCTCAATCTCAAAAGCAATCTAGAGTTATAGTAAAAGTACACTAATCACACCTTGCTTTGAACAGACTAAAGTTCTACTTTGAATTACAGAAAAACAATCTATCTATTGCAGAGTTTAAGATTCAAAGGAAAATAATTATCAGAAGAATCCTGGATTACATTAAGAAACAACAACCTAGGAAAAGAAATCTTTCAGCATACTGCAAGGAAGAATAACTATTCTGTAACAGAGAACATGACACTATTCCCCAAAGCAGGAATCTTCATCACCTATCTCTGACTATCACTCTTTCATAAACTCATTACTAATCAAAATGATTAACAAGTACTGAAGGCTAACTATTCTGTAACAGAGAACAAGACCCTATTCCCCAAGTAGGAATCTTCAGCACCTGTCTCTGATTATCATACTTTCATAAATTCATTACCAATCAAAATGATTAACAAGTACTGAAGGCTAATTATTATGTAACAGAGAACATGACCCTATTCCCCAAGCAGGAATCTTCAACACCTGTCTCTGATTATCATACTTTCATAAATTCATTACTGATCAAAATGATTAACAAGTACTGAAGGCTAACTATTCTGTAACAGAGAAAATGACCCTATTCCCCAAGCAGGAATCTTTAGCACCTATCTTTGATTATCACACTTTCATAAATTCATCAAGCAGAATTACCAATCAGAATGATTAACAATTAACTAGGAATGAATTGTATGAAAACAATGTAACAATCAATAAAGCAAAGTTCAGCAAAACAAAGTTTAATAAAGTAGAGTTTTAGCAAAACAGAGTTTAAACAAGGCATGAACAAAAATAATACTAACACACTACATAACTAATGGGTGAATCTTATGAAAAAGGTGGGCCCTCTCCTTTTCACAAGATTCCCCGAAAATGAAAGGACCTAAGAAGAAATGCTCATAATAATCTTTTATTCATCTGTCAATTGTATCATGTTACAATATCCAAAGTGAACATGCCCTTCTCTGTAATTCCTCTCTAGCTAAAAAAATCCCCCCCATCTAATGATGATTTCCCCTTATTTAAAGAGGAGAATCCTCTTAATACAATTGATCATAAAATTACATGTGTACATACGAATGCTATTCTTAGTCAGATCTAATCTTCTATGCTGGAATATGATATTCTTATCTCCCATAGAAAAATGTTGTTACAGTAGTTGGAATGGTGCTGGGTTGAGGTGTAGCTGTTGCGGCCGGTGTAACAACTTCTTTATTTATCTTCTTGATACTGCTGTTGTATACTGTTTCAACATCGCAAATCATAGATTGTTTCAGCAACAAGATTTTTGTTTTGTTTGACTGTTTCAACAATGTGGTCTCAAGCAACATCGATGGTTGGTGTTGGCTTAAGGTACGGTTGTTGCAGCCAGTGTAACAACTCCTTCTTGTTACTGCTATGTGAATTGTTGTTCCACCATCGCAAATCACGGACTGTTTCAGCAAGGGATTAGCGTGTTGTTGACTTTTTCAGCAATGGGTCTTAAAGAAGAACCAATAATCTGTAGTTCAAACTGTTTCAACAACTATATGTTTATGATTTATGGCTAAGTATGGGAGTAATGTAAAATTACGTGTAAAACAAATTAAACATATAGCAAAGAGAAGAAATGTTATATACCTTTGGAAAGATAGGTTAAGGTGATAATGTAGGCTTAAGTGTGAGTGGGAAAAGGATGTAATGATAGAAAAAAGTATGAAAAAAAGGTACATTATAGGGTTCTAACAACGTCTCAGACTTGTATTTCCATTGTACCTTTCCTATGCTGCCTAGACATGAATCCATGGTCCAGATTCTCTCGGCTGTTCTGACGGTAGCTGTTGCTCTTTCTGAGCTTTGGTGCTTTTCTTCCAATACTGGGAAGAATTCCAAATGTTCAAAGGCCTCGACCTTTTTCCTCCTTTGTCTGTAAACTCTGTAACTTGAGTCCCGCTTGCGCATATAAGAACGCTTCTCCTCCTGAGCTTTGCTCCCGAATCCTTGAAGGATTATGTGACTTCTGCACTCCTTGCAGAGTCTTCATGCACATGGTGCTATCTCTTCTGATCTTCTTGATCCAGATTTTATGAGCAGAGTGAAATGAATACATATTATTAATAGGTTCTTAACACAAAATAATAGAGATACAATAAAACTGGTTTTCTATTCAATAACGAAATAAGCTAAAACTGTAAAATGAAGCGGAAACAAGCTTGTTGGAATGGTGGCGGCTTATCTTTGAGAAGAGATGTGACGACAGCATGCATTCGCAAGAAGAAGATTACAATGAGGCTCTGAAGGCCTTTTTACAGTAAGAAAGAATTCCAAAAACCCTAGACATCCAAAAAACTAACCCTAGGAGATGAAACGCCAAAAGTCATGTGGGCCCCGTTTGGGTAAGCTAGTACATCAACTTCCCGGGGTTGTAACTTTTGCATACGATCTTCGTTTTAGGCGTATGATAGCATGTTGGAAAGGTATTGCTGAGGAGATTCATTTTTGGGGCTCAATCATGCCTTTGGCTATCATTGAGGAGCTAAATTCCAAAAAACCTTCATTTAGGCCCTCAAAATGACCTCGGAAGTAAAAACTGCTAAAAATAGTAAATTGCCAAAAATGTGAGAAAACTGTTTTGAGACAGTTGGAAAAGGTGGGTGGCCACCGATATCCATATGGATCACTTCTCAAATACTCAGACCCCTAAGGGATTTTATCCTCTTTTCCCTTCTCCTTCAGATGGAGAATATAATGCCCTCCTTGCACTCTTCAGCTCAAGCAACCTGATTGCTTAGTCCTTCAGGGTGTTCAACAACCCTCCGAAGATCCTTCAGTGGACTCTTCCCCAATCACAGAACTCAATAGATTTCCCTTCTTCTCTATATCCATAGAACATCACAGAATATAATGCCTACCTGGCAGAGTATCTTCTTATAGAACATCCAACAGTTTTGTTCGCTCCTGTGCACCCTATCCGCCTGCTCAATGCCCTCCTGACAGATCTCTCAAAATCCTTAGTGATTCTAACTTCAATTGAACTCACAACAAAGTTCTTTTCTCCTATGCACTCCTTGTACCTACTCAATGCCCACTTGGAAGAGATTTACATAACTCCTTAGAGATTTTGTCTGCAACTGTGTTTCTCCACAACCTTGCCTCCTAAGGTGTTCAGCAACCTCAAAGGTCTTCCTTCGAGTTAATGACTTTAGCTTCTATGTCCACCTGGCACATCTTTGTCTGACTCCACAGAGTTCAGAAGTGCATCTATGCACTGGCATTCAAAGATCGTAGTACTCCGTCACACCCTCCTGGCATGAAACCAAAAAGAAGCTTTCAAGCCTGAAAATCAAACAACTCCCTGCAAATGTCTAACATACATCTACAGCATAAAAGAACACAATGATGAATCCACATAACACAGAAAACATGCAGGAAAATCTGCTCTAGTTTATATTAATGTAAATGCCTCTTTACAAAGGTGTCCTTGAGCTCATACTTTAACAGAGTCTCGACTCTTTCTCTTTTGCTCTCTCCTTCCTTAAAACTACTACTAAAATGAGATCAAAAAATGATCTTTTACAAGAGGGGGCTCTTCGAGCTCTTCCCTACAACCTACCTACCCTATTCAATGGCATTTAATGGGATGTCTAGTCCACAAATCAGATCTATATCTTAGCCTTCAAAGCATTAAAGGCCTATCTACTCTATGCCTTTGCAAAGCACGACTTCACGACTCACCAACATAATAAATTAAATTACATTCAAATTCAAAATGGAAGACGAGGGCTCGGCCTCTCTTTATCTTTGAATTCACATGCTAACATGGCTGGATGGCTAGCTGGATGATGTGGAGAGATGCTCCTGCATCATACTCCTTAGCTGCAAAATTCATGAGCTCCTACTCATGAGCTTCCACTCTTAGCTGTTGAAATCCTCCTGGATCCCAAACAAATTTCTAGAGTTGTTCATCTACTCCATCTCTTTGCTACTGTTGCTACTTTTGCGTTGCTACTATTGCTACTGCTTCTTCTACTTCTCCACTTAGCTTCTCCTTGCTAGAAATATCTACTAGCCTGATCGTCATCTCCCTGATCTTCTCGATCACTTCATCCAACTGCTCAAATGGCTGTCTTTGTTTTTACAGTCTCCTCAGTTGCAAAATGTTTCTGCAAATGGGTAGATCATCATGATCTCCCATGCCATATTCTTCATCTTCTTCTTCTGTGGCGCTAAGTGTCCACTCTGCTGCAGACTTCAACTCTGTAGTCTCCTCTTGACTGACCTGTTGTTCAGTCATCTTCTCTGACAGTTCAATTTCTACTAGTTCTCCTCTTGGCTCTAGATTGTTCAGCCAATCCTCCAACATCTCCAACTCTATCTCCCATGGAGTGATCAATCTATTTGCCTGCTCTTCGACTTCTTCTTCTACCAGCGTCAATGCTGCAGCTTCCTCAACTTCCTGGCTGAAAGTATTGAACCATTCCTCGGAATTCTCATCTTATTCTCCTTGGGTAGCCTCAGATATCTGCTCCAATTCTTCTCTGACAGTCTAAGCAGGCTCTCCTCCTGTTGTTACTGTATCTGCAACACAGATCTCTACCTCCTCTAGGCTATGCGGTAGGAATATCTAAATTCCTCCAATCATTAGAAGGCTCCTCGGATCCTCCTCTTCTGTCAGTTGCACCTATTGATCCAAACTCACCTCTAAGTTTATGAGACTCTGAGATAGTCTCATCTGCTTATCCCTACCCACCTGGAAAACTAGGATTTCCCTACTGCCCTTCTAGAAGTCTATGGAATCAAATGATCCCATCTCTGTTCCCTTGCCCACCTGGGAAATTGGAAACTTTCTACTGCCCTCCTAGTAGTCTATGAGATCCCGCAGTGATCTCGATCCATTGCCCTCTTGGCAATGTGAAATTCCCTGGCTTTCCTCATGATAGTCTGTGATATCCTCAGCTGATCTCAACTCTTTTACCACCTGGCAATTAGGAATTTCTTCTCTTCCCTCCTGACAGTGCTTGAGATCTTCATCCAATCCCATTTCATCGTTATTACTGAGACTTCTCCCAGTCTCTGGTTTACATACCTGAACCCTTTTCTCTGGTCTGTTGAGGTTTTTAGCAGGCCTCAACCACCATTTTAACAACTTACACTGTCTTTTGACCATCAACCCTAGGATTTTATTTCCAGTGTATATTCGACCTTCAATAGCCATATAGTTGTTCCTGTCTACCCTATTGGCAAACCTGTTGCTATCACTCTGCACCCCTGAGTGTTTCAGCTTCATCCACAGTCTTCTTGACTGTCTACGAACTATTGCTTACCTGCAAACAATCCTTACAGAGTCTCTAGAACTCTGTCTTCCATTTCCTTTTCCCTTTGCTTGAAATATACAAATGGAGTTCCTGCTCTGATACCAAACTTGACACAGACCCATCGGCCCTCGGGCCAAGATCCGCTCACAAGATCGTTCTATATCTCCATTGAGTTGAATCGACTCTTTAGATTCCCTGCTGGAATCACAAATTATCAATCCACAGGTCCTTTTTGGTATCTTCCCTATGCGAACAACACTAGGTGCAAGCTCCCCTTCTCCGTACGACCACAACGCTGTGACCAAGGCCCAATTCCAAAGGCTCTGTTAAGCCCTAATGTTGGTTCATTACCCCTTAATTGGGGCATATTAGATTAGTAATGCTATTTTATTTATGTCGGATTTAGGCCATTAGTTGTAGTTTAGGTTAGTAATGTTATTTTAATTATGTCGGCTTTAGGCCATTATACCTCCTAGTCTCCTATATATACCAAGGAGACATTTTCATTTTGAATCATCTTGTACTTGAACATTTAAGTGGGGTAAAAGGAGGTTTCCCCCTCGAAGAGG
>ML778954.1:278157-289066 GCA_009831015.1 Picea engelmannii
TATATACCAAGGAGACATTTTCATTTTGAATCATCTTGTACTTGAACATTTAAGTGGGGTAAAAGGAGGTATCCCCCTCGAAGAGGCTTATTATCTGAAATTATCTCTTTTTCAAGGCGTTGAGTACTTTTTCTGAGGTTTTTATATGCTATATTGATGTTTGGTTCTTAACAGGCTCTTGTCACAAATCGCAACTCATGAGTTCGTGAGTCGAGACTCTCGACTCTTCCTTTCCAATCTCACGATACTCGAAATGCCGATAAGGGTATAGATCTGATACCAAACTTGACATAGACCTATTGGCCCTCGGGCTGAGATCTACTCATAGGATCGTTCTATATCTCCCTCGAGCTGAATTGACTCTGTAGATTCCCTGCTGGAATCACAAATTATCGATACACATGTCCTTTTTGGTAGCTTCCCTATGCGAACAACACTACGCACAAGCTCCCCTTCTTCATGCGACCACAACACTATGACCAAGGTCTAATTCGAAAGGCTCTTATCACAACTTGCAACTCATGAGTTTGTGATTCAAGACTCCCGAGTCTTCCTTTCCAATCTTTCGATACCCGAAATGTCAATACGGGTATAGCTCTTCCCCTGTTAGCACCTTTCTTACGTGACCACCATCTAGGCTAAGCGCTAGCACCTTTCGCTATTCACCACTTTGCGGGTTCGAGTTTCCAACCTTGGCACCTTACCTTCACGAAACCCTGAGAAGTGATATTAGCTTTCCTTCTCGTGTTCTCACTACTCGTGACTTCAGGAGTCCAAGGGTTGAGCTCTCGTTCCCTTATCTCATGAATCCCTTAGACACGAGAGGTCAATGGGTGTTGACCCCTTCTCCATGTGACGTGTGTCCACCTGTCAATCATGCGGGCCCTACCTTGAGGTTCTGCCATGCATCCACACTCGTGCCTCAGCTCTTGGAACTTTGTGACTTCTACAGTCGAGAGTAACTCTTCTCAACCTCCGAACCCCCGAATGCGTGATAGGCGATGGGGTTCCTGATCCAACGGTCCTCCAGTGACCTGGATCCAATGACTATCCTCGCTCCTCATGATTTCGCAACTTCCTGACTTCACGACTTGGAGCACCCAAAATTTGGGCTCTCACCTTGCGAACCTTCAAGTTCGCGAGATCCCTAGATCTCTGCCACCTGTCCTCTTCGAACGGATTCTCCCGATCTTATCGTGACTTCGCCACTCACGAAGTCGAAAGTCTTCCTTCTCTAACTCTAGATGTTTGAATACCCGATAAGGGCAATCTCACGACACGTGTTCGCTCCCAGACGAATGAATCATATCTATTTCTCCTTGTCAATATTTCTAAGGTTGAGTGCTTGAAATCTTGTCCTTTGGACTCCTAAACTCCTGAATGTCGATATCCCGATACAACCTCTTCAGGAGTTTTGCTTCTGTTGCTCTTCACGTGAGGGTTTAAACCTCGTGCAAATCCTAACAGATCCAACGACTGTCGAGTTCTTCACTTCATATCTGACAGCTCGGACCTATCTTTCCATTGCACCTTTCCTACGCTTCCTAGACATGAATCCAGGTGTCTAGATTCTCTCGGCTGATCCGACGGTAGTTGTTGCTCCTTCTGAGCTTTGGTGTTTTTCTTCCAACACTTGGAAGAATTCCAAATGTTCAAGGGCCTCGAACTTTGTCCTCCTTTGTCTGCGAACTCTATAACTTGAGTCCCACCTGCGCGTATAAGGATGCTACTCTTCCTAAGCTTTTCTCTCGAATCCTTGAAGGATTCTACAACTTTTTCACTCCTTGCAGAGTCTTCACACACATGGTGCTATCTCTTCTAAGCTTCTCAAATACTCAGACCCCTAAGGGATTTTATCCTTTTCTCCCTTCTCCTTCAGATGGGGAATATAATGCCCTCCTGACACTCTTCAGCTCAAGCAACCTGATTGATGAGTCCTTCAGGGTGTTCAACAACCCTATGAATATCCTTCTGTGGAATCTTCCCCAATCACAGAACTCAACAGAGTTCCCTTCTTCTCTATGCCTATCTGCACATGTACTCAATGCCTACCTGGCAGAGTATCTTCTTATAGAACATCCAACAGTTTGGTTCACTCTTGTGCACCCTATGCACCTACTCAATGCCCTCCTGGAAGAGCTCTCAGAATCCTTAGTGATTTTGACTTTAGTTGAACTCACAATAGAGTTCGTCACTCCTGTGCACTCCTTGCACCTGCTTGATGCCCACCTGACAGAGCTTTATAGAACTCCTCATAGATTCTGTCTACAATTGTGTTTCTCCACAACCTTGCCTCCTGAGGTGTTCAACAACCTCAAAGGTCTTCCTCCAAGTTAATGACTTCATCTTGTATGCCCACTTGGCATGTCTTTTTCTGACTCCACAGAGTTCATAAGTGCATCTATGCACTGGTATTCAAAGAATGCAGTACTCTGTCACACCCTCTTGGCATGAAACCACATAGAACCTTTCAAGCCTGAAAATCAAACACCTCCGTGCAAATGTCTAACATACATCTACAACATAAAAGAACACAATGAAGCATCAACATAACACAAAACACATGCAGGAAAATCTGCTCTGGTTTATATTAATGTAAATTCCTCTTTACAAAGGTGTCCCTGAGCTCATAATTTAACAGAGTCTCAGCTCTTTCTCTTCTGCTCTCTCCTTCCTTAAAACTATTACCAAAATGAGATCGAAAAATGATTTTTTACAAGAGGGGGCTCGTCGAGCTCTTCCCTCCAACCTACCTACCCTATTCAATGGAATTGAATGAGCTGTCTAGTCCACAAATTGGATCTAGATCTCAACCTTTAAAGAATTAAAGGCCTATCTACTCTACGCCTGTGCAAAGCACAGCTTCATGACTCACTAGCCTAAGACATTAAATTACATTCAAATTCAAAATGGAAGACGAGGGTTGTGCCTCTCTTCAACCTTGAATGCACGTGTTGACGTGGCTGGATGGATGGCTAGCTGATGTGGAGAGATGCTCTTTCATCACTTAGAATTGGAAGCTGTAATAAACTCCTTGAATATGTGGCAACACTACATAATGGGTAGAAAGTTTCTCTTGTTTACTAACAATAGTAGTGTGAAATTTTAGTTTAGTCATCCGGACCTCAATGCAAGGCAAGCAAGATGGCTAACCTTCTTGAGCGAATTTGAATTTGAGGTAATACATATCAAGGGTAAGGAAAATAAAGTAGCTAATGCTTTAAGAAGACGAGTTCATGGGTTGTTTGAAATAAACATTAGAAGAGAAAAAATCTATCTTGAACAGAGGATAAAGACTGCAGGTAATAACGACGAAAATTACACTCAAACAGTGGCATAATTACATAACACTGTAGGAAATTCAGACAAAACATATTTGATTTTGGACAAAAATGTTCTACTACGATTTAAAAACAGAATATACGTACCAGATTCAGCAGAATTAAAGTTAACAGTTGTGGATGAAATTCATAAAAAAACATATTCTGGTCATCCAGGATACTAGAAAACAATAACAACACTAAGAAAGTTATTTTATTGGCCTAATATGAAAGGAGGAACAACATAATACTTAGATAAGTGTCAATATTTCCAGCAGGTATAAGCTGAACACCAACATCCAACCGGCCTATTGCAGCTCTTACCTATGCCAGAATGGAAATGGGAGATTATATCACTAGACTTTATTACAGGTTTTCCTAGAACTCAGAAACATAATGATTCAATTATCGTGGTAATCGATAAACTTAGTAAGTATGCACACTTTATTCCTATAAAGTCTACTTTTAAAGCTATTAATATGGTTGAAATATTCATGAAATAAATTTTTAGATTGCATGGTATTCCTAAAATGGTGATTTCGGATAGAGACGTAAAATTTACATTTTCTTTTTGGAAAGAATTGTTTGCAGGGTTAGATACTAACTTGAATTTCAACACGAGTTATCATCCACAAACGAATGGACAGATTGAATGAACAAACCAAATCTAGAATATATGCTCCCCATGTACATAGGAACAAAACCAAGCAAGTGGGAAGACTACCTGCACTTGGGTAGAATTTGCATACAATAATGGGTACCAAACTTTCGCTAAAATGAGCCCTTTCAAGGTACTGTATGATAGAAAGTGTATGACTCCAATTAGCTGGGATAACCCAGTTGACAGACTCATGTTTGGACCAAAGCTGCTCCAGGAAATGGAGAACATGGTAATAAAAGTACAACAAAACTTAAAAGAGACACATGATAGACATAAAAGTTGCACAGACCAGAAAATAAGACACTTGGAATTTCAAGTGGCAGACCATGTCTATTTAAAAGTCAAAGCCCAGAAAATTTCACTAAAGTTGGGGAATTGTGTAAAGTTGGCACCCAGGTTTTGTGGGCCTTTTGAGTTCTTAGCTCGAATTGGACTCGTAACATACCAACTTGCACTTCGTACCAATCTAAAAATTCATAATGTATTTCATGTTTCTCTATTAAAGAATTATGTTCATGACCCTACTCATATGATCGATTGGAACTTGGTGTAGGTGGAACCAAAAGATGAATTCCAAGAGGAACCTCTACGCATTATGGACATGAGAGAAATAACACTTCATAACATAATTGTCACCCAAGTAAAAGTGCAATAGACACACTTCAGCCCTGAGGAGGCCACTTGGGAGTTAGAGGGAGATTTGTAGAAATCTCATCCAATCATGTTCCAAGAAAGGAACGAACACAAAGGATAGTGTTTAATTGAAGGGGGAAAGGATGTAACATTCCCAAAATAAATTTATTTTTAAAATCTGAAATTTCGTAGGAAATTATTTTCGCTTTTGGTAAATTCGAAATTGGATTTTTTTTGCCATTTTTGGCAATTTCGAATTTCAAATTTAGTTAATTGTAATTAATGATTATGACTATTGGGCAGAGACATGATTTGACCCAACTAACTACTTGACTATGACACTTGTATGAAATGAAATATTTTATATTATTACTGATGGACAAATGGAACAACCTTGTTGAAATAAGTTGACCATGAGTCCATGAGTGGGGAACATGTTGGAACTACCTTAGGGCTGATTATTACAAGTGGAAAATCAGGAATTTGTCCATTGGCAGCCCCTAAAAATCAGGGATTTGGAAAGATGCGAAAATTTCGAAAGGGAAAAATACCTAGGGATTTTTGTTTTGGGATATATAACATATGGGAGGAGGCAGGACACTTCCAAGTATGTTGGGAAGAGAATCTATATCTTGTTGTTATGAACACTACTATTTGAGTGTGGGGCAAGGAGAGGACTGCTAAAACTGAAAAGCATTTTCTGAGGAGGAGTTTTGAGTTAGCCCTCATGGACTCATGGTGAGGCTAGGGGGTGAACATGATAAGTGATTTGGCTGCCCTGTTCTAAGGTTGGGAGGAACGTGGCTATTCCATTTGTTGTTCGACAATTTTGTTCAGATATGTCTACTTTCTCCTTCTCTGTTTATATGTCATGATGAATTATTGGCTGGTGGGATTGTATCTGTTATATATATATATGAGATGTTCTGTTATTAAATTTTGAAGGAATGTAGTGATAAGTAGGATAGACTCTCACAGTTTAACCGCAACTGCTGAGTAAATTCTACTAAGTAATTGATTGGGATGAAATTGGATGGAAATTATACCAGGAACCGTAACTCTAATTATAAGAATTCTACTCCATTAATTATGTTAGGAATTTATGTCAGTTCGATGCATCTTGTATAACTGACTATTTTGTTTAGTAATCACCATTATCGAAGTAAACCTGAGAATTTTGAACATTTCACACCTATACTAAATACATACATACATACATACATACATATATCAGTATATATGTATATATATATATATATATATCAGTAGGTGTTAATGATAATTTGGAGGGAGATTAGGTCTAGTTGACCATATATTAAAGTTCTTGAAATAATATTTGAAATGAATCAAAATATGTCAACGCAAAGGAAGTTTTCGAACTAAATATTAGAGGCACGAAGGCCCGATGAATTCAAAGCTATTCTGGAACCCTTAAATATATTGATCGTGGTTGTCCTCCATCATTGTTGATTGTGGTTGACCATGCCGATGGCTGACTATGATTGACCGAGGTTTATTATCCTTGACCATTCCCATGGTTGACCTTTGCTGACCATGTGATTCATTTATTTTGGTGGGCCATGTTGATTACATTTAACCATAGTTTACTATGGCACTATTTCATTAAAATGTTGATCATGTTTTGTTTGTCACATTGCGACATTAGGTTTTGTTCATCACATTATGACATCAAATTTTATTTGTCACATGGAATCATAAGGTTATGGTTATCAAATTAGGACAAAGGGTTTTGTTTGTCACATTATGGTGTTGGAATAGGTATTTGATAGACCAACAGTGGGTTATGTTTGTCACATTGCGATGTCAAGAAATGTTTGTGTCATTGCAATGTTGGTGTATGTTTTTCACATTGCTACATTGGGTTGTGTACATGACATTGCGACAATGGGTTTTGTTCATGAAATTACGATGTTTGAGAATGCATGTCAGAATGTGACATTACAGTATGTGCGTCACATAGTGACGATAGGGCTATGGTCATCACGTTGTGACGTTACAATGTTTGCTACATTGCAAAGTGACTATGTTTGACACATTGTGACATTTGGAAATGTTTGTCACATTGTGAGGTCAGGATATGTGTGTCATAGTGCAACATGAGGAAATGTTCACCACATTATGACAAGAGGGTGATGTGTGATGTTTATTTATGTTTGTCACAATGTGACATTACTATCCACATTGCAAGGACATGGCTATGTTCCTCACATTGTGATGTCAATTTATGTTTAGCACATTATGACAATACTATGTTCAACAAATTGCAATGTTTCTATGTTCGTTAGATTACAATGTTACTATGTTCTTCATTGTGCGACATTACTATGTTTACACATTGCAACATCACTATGTTCTTCATGCTGTAACGTCTGGTTTTGTTCATGATATTTCAAAGTCGAGTTATGCTCATCACATGACAAGTTGGTTTGTGTTCAAAACATTACGAAAATAAAGTTTTGACGATGTTTTTTAAAAATAAATCTAAGTAAGTGTTTCATTTATGAAAAAGATAGGAACTTTGAATTGATGTGATATATTACATAGAAAGAAATTTAGAATCATGCTTGATCTAAGGAAATTGATCATCATATTAAATATATAAACAATACGTTATGGCGATAGGGGAATGTTCGTCACATTGTGACATATGTTTATTTTAGTCACATTGCCACAACAGGGCTATGTTTGTCACATTACAATGTCTATATATGTTCATCACATTGTGACGTTACAATGTTTGTAACATTGCAACATGACTATGTTTGAGACATTGCAAAGTTGGGAATTTTTTGTCACATTTCGATGCTAGGATATGTGTGCCACATTGAAACATGAGGAAATGTTCATCACTTAGTGACGATATGGTGATGTGTGACATATGTTTATGTTCATCACAATGTGACGTTACTAACCACATTGCGAGGACATGGCTATGTTCCTCACATTGCGACGTCAATTTATGTTTTTCACAATGTCACGTTAGTATGTTCAACATATTGTAATGTTACTATGTTCATCAGATTATAACGTTACTATGTTCGTCATTACACATTGTTACTATTTTCAACGGATTGCAACATTACTATGTTCTTCACATTGTAACATTCAGTTTTGTTCGTCAGATTATAACATCGGGTTATGGTTATTGCATGCCAAGGTTGGTTTGTGTTCAACACATTACAAAAATGAAGTTTTAGCGATGTTTTTAAAAATAAATCTAACTAAGAGTTTCATGTTTGAAAAATATAGGAATTTTGAACTAATGCAATATATTACATAGTAGGAAAAATAGAACCATACTTGTTCTTTAAGGACATTTATAGCATATGATATTGAAATATAAAATCTATCACTTTGAAATAAGCATATTTAAAAATAGAGTATGCATTTATACATTCTTCCTTTTGGTGTTGCAAATTATGATTGTCAGGAAAACACAAAGGAAAGGGTTAAAATAAACAACCACTTTATAAAAGTTTATGTTCGACACATTGCAATGTTACTATGCTTGACATATTGGAATGTTACTATGTTTGGAAGATTGCAATGTTATTATGTTTGTCACATTGCACAATTACTATGTTTCTCACATTGCAACATTACTATGTTAATCACATTCCATCAATACAATGTTCATCATGTTGTAATGTCTGATTTTGTTCGTCATATTTTAATGCCGAGTTATGTTTTTCACATGACGAGGTTCATTTGTCTTCAACAAATTATGAAAATAAACTTTTGGACACGTTTTTTTTTAAATGATAACAAAAAAAGTTTGGACAACTTTAAAGAAAATGATAAGTGTTTCCTTTTTGACAAAGATAGGAACTTTAAACTTATGTGATATATTACATAGAAGGAAATATGGAATCATAATTGTTCTAAGGACAATGATAGAAAATGATCTTGAAGTGAGAAATATATTCCTTCCAAATAATTTTTTCATCCAATTTTTTTTTATAGAAAGAAATAATTTTTTCATCAAAATTAATTTTTTTTATAGTAAAATCTTTTATTAAGTTATGAAAGATATTTATATCTTTTGACAAATTTAGGTTATCTTCATGTCAATCAAAATATAGAATATTTTCTTTGTCTTTATGTTATTATAAATTTAGTTTAAAATAAAAAATAGTATTTTTCGTCTTAATATAATATATTGGTATTAGATATTTGGTTTACAATGAACACTTTATTAATTTTATTTGAAAATTTTTGAAAATTTTCAATAACTTATATTTTGTGTTAATTTTACAAAATCCCAAGATATTAAAAAATGTACATATATAAACTAATTAAAATAAGTCAGTTTATAAGCAGGTTACAAACACGTTTAAAAATGGTCAATAAATTTAGACCCAGCATATAAACAAAAGCATAGACTAAATAAATAAACAGATATAAAATTAATGTAATTATATGATAACCAGTGTTATAAATATATATAAGACTAAAATATAAAAAAATATCAAGGTTAATACATCTATGAGGTCGCGTAAAAAATCATCCAGGAAAGAACCATCTTACTGTCCTTCAACGTTCATGAATTCCAAACGATTACAGTGGCTTTTCATACTTTCAAAAGATCTTTTATCTGGAATGTTGTTGCAGATTTTGGTGTATCCGAAGAATGGGATGCCTTATTTTTAAAACACATTCACATGTATTCCCTAACCTTAACTCTAAAACCCTAACCCTAATACGAATAACACCTAACTCTAAAACCCTAACCCTAATACGAATACCGTAAACCTAATAAATTTATTCCAGAATTTTGCAATCCAAGTTTGATGCAACAGATAATGGATAACTCTTCCAGTTTTCTGAAACAATTAATACATGTTGATAAAAGGCATAGGCCATCGCCCTCTCGCGCTCTTCCTGATTAGTGTGGAGCTTAGTTTGAATTTCTTCGGTGGTTTGCAGACTACCCCCGCCATTTTCAGTCCCACCATTTTGTTGACTGTTATTCGAATCACACGAAGTGAGGCCATATAAAATAAATAAGTAATGTTTTGTGTAGGGACAAACATGTTGAGAAAATGCATAGGCCATCGGCCTCTCACGCTCTTCCTGCTTAGTGTGGAGCTTAGTTTGAATTTATTTGGCGGTTTGCAGACTACCCTCCCACCATTTGCAGTCTCGCCGTTTTGTTGACTGCTATTCGAATCACACTAAGTGAGGCCATAGAAAATAAATAAGTAATGTTATGTGTAGGGACAAACTTGTGAATGGAACCCTCAAAGATCGGCTCCAATACATGGAAAACGTACCTCCGTCTATCAGAATCCTTAGCATATAGCTAGGGGTGATTAAATAACCGTAAACATTATTCCTAGATACAGGGCGAAATTTGACAGGCCACACAAACTTGGTGAAATTTGAAAGGCCACACAAACTTGGCATCTAGCATGCATCGAGCGTAACCACCCATTGGTTTCATGCGTTAATTGAAACGAAGGAAATGGCATCACCACAGAGGGATGCTTCACATCCATAAATATTTGTTCAAAATGACACCTAGTATCCATATAATTAATTTCAATGGAACGTGTCAATGAGGAGTTATTACGTCGATAGGAGTCCCCCTATAAACTTGTTATGCCTATAGACGTCCCCCCTATTAGACTTGCACGATTAATCATGCTTTTAATTACTAAATTTAATCTATGGTTAGGAATTCAAGATGCGTTAATTGAAACAAAGGAAATGGCATCACCACATAGGGACACTTCACATCCATAAATATTTGTCCAAAATGACACCTAGTATCCATATAATTAATTTCAATGGAACGTGTCAATGAGGAGTTATTACGTCGAAACATAAAATGAAGAATAAGAAAGAACGTGGTCTGCTTTATAGCTATTGAATTGGGCCACCCGTTGGTTTCATGCATTAATTGAAACGAAGGAAATGGCATCACCACATAGGGATGCTTCACATCCATAAATATTTGTCCAAAATGACACCTAGTATCCATATAATTAATTTCAATGGAACGTGTCAATGAGGAGTTATTACGTCGATAGGTGTCCCCCCTAACAGACTTGTTACGCCGATAGGCGTCCCCCCTATCAGACTTGCACAATTAATCATGCTTTTAATTACTAAATTTAATCTATGGTCACGAATTCAAGATGCTGGCATATTCTTCGTCTTACATCCAAATCAATGAATAAGATTGCAAGAACTAACTCCCTTGCATTTATAAAATCGTACGTTTATCATGTTTACTTTTTCACTTTTACTAAACATGATTAAAAAATTACTG
>ML778954.1:297445-335371 GCA_009831015.1 Picea engelmannii
TAATAATTTTATTTTTATTAATTAATAAATATTACTATTAAATAATTTCTAATTAATTAATTTTTGATAATTAAATAATCATTTTTAATAATTTAGTTATTATTTAATATTTTTAATACATTAACTAATATATTAATTAATTATTACATTAATATATTAATTAATTAATACATTTGTGTATTTATATATTATTAATGTTGTCTTCCTTTATTTATATATAATGTATTATTTTAACAATGTCCTTATTTTTTTATTACTTTCTTATTATTATATGTAATACTTTATTATTTTTGTTTTTATTAACTTTATTAAATACTTTTTATTTAATATTAATTTTATTATCTATAATCAATTGAGAATTAATAATTTAATTATTATTAATTAATAAATATTATTATATAATTTCTAATTAATTAATTTTCTATAATTAAATAATCAATTTCTAATAAATTATTTATTGTTTAATATTTTTTATAAAGAAATAATAATTTATTTTTATTTAATAATTAAATTATTATTTATTATTATTTAAGTATTATTATTAAATTATTTAATTTTATATGAATATTAACTAAATTTTTAATTATTTTATGTTAAATAATAATTAAGTAATTACTAAATAATATTTAAATATTACATTTAAATTGTATCAAAATATGTTCATGGTTGTGGCGATGCATGGCGGCCGTCAACTAGCAACAACCACATTTATGTAAAAAGTGGTTGATATACGCCGATCGACGTCATTTTCCACTTTTTTAAATTAATGGCACTGATCGGCGTATATCAACCACTTTTTACATAAATGTGGTTGTTGCTAGTGTGTGTGTATATATATATATATATATATATATATATATATATATATATATATTACTTTTTCTTAATCAATTATCATGTTAATCAGTGGTTAGAGAAATGATTTCTTAATTATATTAAGTAAATGTGAAAAAATAAATAAAGAAATAATAACATACATAAATGCAAGAAAGTTATGAACATTAACTTTTATTCATTGATTTAGGACGACAAAGAAAAATATGCCAACATCTTTAATTTTTAACCATAATATTAAAATTTATAATTAAAAGACATGTTAATCCATCAATACTACAATAAGGGGACGCCTATCAACATAATTAACTAGTCAAATTTATATTAAATGCTTCTATATAGGATTGTACTGAATTGAGAATTTAATTTTGTTTCATGGTATGGATAAATAACATTTAATGTGGTCATAACAGACTTCATTTTTTGTCGGCTTGAAATTAGGTTATAATGGACTTCCTTTCTTGTCATCTTGAAATCAGGTTACCAAGGGTGATGCCCAAGTCTGGGAGACGAATTCAACATAAGTGCATAAGCGGAGACGAATTCGAAAGAAGTGCAGAAGCTTTGGGTAAACTCTATAAGGAAATAGGTGTGTTTGAAGAGGTCTAATGGAGGTTATTCTGGACAATCTCGTTCGAATGTGCTTGATGAGAGTGCCCTACAATTCACATGATAAACTGAAAGTTGTTAGCAGAAGCTAGGAAGCTATGGTGAGTAGCCCTAAGTTCTATGCCGAGAGAAAGATATCTGGAGATAGCCAACAACTACTATGCTTGATTCAAAAAGAGTTGGGGGTTGATCACCATATTTTAAATAGTCACGCCTTTGTAATAACGGTATGTGACCCCCTGAAGGGCACCTCGGAAAGGCTACCTCCCATTGATGATCCCCGCTTTGTTGGACTACCAGGATGGTGTCAGTGTGTCGATGTGAACCAGAAGCTGGTTATCATAGGTGGATTATACCAATGGAACCTGAGTATGATGAAGAGTGTAGATATTTATGAACTTGAGTCTTCCAAATGGAGTCGCGGAGCTGACATACTATAGCTCGATGCTTCTTTGCCTGTTGTGTCTCTTCTTCCACCAGACTTGTCTACGTCACTGGTGGGAACAATGATAATTTCTATCCTGGGGCAGTTGCAGAAGCTTATAATGTGGAGGAAGACAAATGGGAAATTCTTCCTCCTATGATCCAACTGCATGGCACGAGAGGCCATGGTGTTTTCATGGAAGGTAAATTCATGGTGTTAAGAAGAGATGAATTCGACAGAAGTGAAAAAGTTTTCGACCCGAGTGCAAAAATGTGGATAAGGTGGGAAGATATGCTGAGTTTCAGGGGTGATCTATTAAGAAGTTGTTCGACTTATTTTTCTTCCGAGGAGTTGTACTCTTTCAGTCAAGAACAACAACATGTGATGAAATATGACGATGAGAAAAAAAATTGGATTGTTGTAGCTTCTCTTCCTCAATATATTATCTTATTGACGTGTGCTGCACAATGGCGTGACCTGATTTTTGTAGGCGCATTGGACACCGGATTAGGTTTCATGTTTAACTCGTTAACTAGGCACTAGATTAAAGTTAATGATGATGGTGGGGAAGGTTTTACGGGCATGGTCCTATCTAGAAACTGTGGAGATTTGAATTCAATTAATGAAATAAAGTGATTTTGTTTACCTGGAGTTATTTGTTGTGTAATTTTAAGAGCATGGTTGTATGTGCAGTAACTGT
This sequence comes from Picea engelmannii, assembly GCA_009831015.1. NCBI lineage: Eukaryota > Viridiplantae > Streptophyta > Pinopsida > Pinales > Pinaceae > Picea > Picea engelmannii. The sequence continues at coordinate 300,013 of ML778954.1, forward strand.
GGATATTTGAATGATGTTATTGAAATAAAGTGATTTTGTTTCTCTGGAGTTATTTGTTGTGTAATTTTAAAGGCATGATTGTATGTGCAGTAATTGTGGATATTTAAATGTTGTTATTGAAATAAAGTGATTTTGTTTTTCTGGAGTTATTTGTTGTGTAATTTTGAGGAGGAGGGAGATGTCCAACAAAACTGCAAAATTTCTGTGACTTCTGATGTGTAGGAGATAATTTAAAATTGTTTAATATTTAAATTATCTCTATGTGAGATGGGTATTTTTTTAATGTATGGATTATTATTGTCCATATAATCATTATAGATCTTGATATAGTGCAAAATGACTTATTTGTGCATAGTATACAACCCGCGTACATAAGCAAGGCATCTTGTGCTCAACGCTTCAGGTGTTCTTGAAATATTCAGGTCTCTGTTAATTGTGTTTGGTTGGGTTAGAGATTCAATTTATCTTGAACTTTGTAAAGAACACTTGTTGTTTCTTTATTTTATTTTGTTTCCCTTGAAGGTTTAGGGTGAACTTATAAGCATTATATCCTTCTCTAGATTCTAGTAAATTCCTGCTTTTAAGAAATGTTTTAGGGTCTGTGTTAGTCTTTGGTTTATTTTCTCTTAACCTTGTTTTTGCTTTGAAAAATGAAAAGTAGGATTTACTTGTGATTTTCTTTGTTAAGAATTTAAAAAAAATAAAAAATTTGTTTCATTTAGTTATGCATTTTGTTTGGTAGTTGTAGCATATGTTGTTTAATATAAATGAAAATAGTTCCATTTTCCAAAATTCCTTCTTTGATATTTCCTTAAAATTTTATTAGTTTGCATCTACATTGTAAAATGAAAAGAACATTCTAGGAAACTTTTTGCATTTTAGGATCTTGGACTACTTTACTTTCAAAAGTTTTCATTCACAAACATTTAAAATCCATTTTTCAAATAGTAGAACATAGTTTGATTTTCACAAATGCTCTAATTTTTTTATTTCTTCTCTTTCACCTCTTGTAAATACCATAAGTTGCACGTTGTAAATACCATAAGTTGTATATCCTTACCCTCTTGACTAAAACAAACCAATTAAAATCAACGATTAATACTTAAAATAAACTAGGCTTTTTGTAGGGTTCACCAAGTAGTCTAGGCTCTAGGGCCTCAAAATAGATGTGGAGAGAAAACTCTTTAAGGTCGCTTAAAAAAACATAAAATTCTATGATAGGGAGTGTCAAGTCCATTTATCTAGTGTCGATTGGCGTAACTATTCTTCCTTCCAATTAGTTGTTTTCTTGATTTATCATTAGGAACTTCTTAGTTTGTGCTTTGTGTTTCATGCTAGGTTAAACTTAGAGTGTCGGTTGATCATTTCAGAAGGTGGAAGATCAACAAATCTGTTGTTTTCATAGGCTTCAAGCCCGACCACCGGTTACTTTGGAGCCACCTTCGCCACTAGTGAGGCGCAGGCTACATCAAGAGGGTTCATTTGAAGCAACCGGGCCACATGAAACTGTACCCGAAACAAATCCTAGAGAATACTTTCCTACACCGGAGAAGTCCACCATTTCTTACCTTGATGTTGAAGGATTCAGGATCGTTATCGATGCCACTTCTTATTCAAATAGTCCCTCCTAATGTGACTTCACCTGAACTTTAATTTGTTAGACGAGAGGAAATGGAAGAAAATAGTGCTAATTCTTCTGGGAGTCCTCATAATCCCATATTGATTGTCATGGGGAGAGGTGTCGTGCCTCCTCCCCCACCTCCACCTATCAAGACTATGGTTGTCTAGACACCCACTACTTCGGGGAGTGGCATAATCCCTTTAATGACTCTAACCATTGTTCCATCTATAAATAACTTATATGATGCTCCCTTTTCATATAGGATGTCGGGTTTTGACTCTAGTTCGACCCTAAACTACTCTACTCTAGATACTAAAGGTTTGGAGGAGGGGAACTCTAATTCTCCCTTACAAGGATTTGTCGCAAGCACCACTTCCCCATTCAAAGATATTCCTTACGGCGAGGTTTATATCTCCCTTCGTCCCCTTTTCTAGGAGTCTCTTTCCAATAACCGATCGAGCCTAACACCAACTCTAGTTTTTTTAGTGGGGTTAGTCATGGAAATCAATACTACATGAATCTGGTAGGATCTATGCCTTTTACTTTGTTCGATGCGTTTGGAAATAACTCTTTCTCATCGTCTTCTTTGTTGGCAGGGGGAAACATCATTTTTGGTCAACCAAAACCTATGCAAGGTTTCATCCATTCGCACAGAGTGATGACAAGAGTTTACTCCTCACTAGGTCTTGGAAATTCTGTATTTTCCTGACTTGTCGAGAATTTGGAATGACCTATATGTCATGATCCATGCTGGGCCCCCATGCTAACTAAGTTTCCCTTACACATCTCTAAGTTCGAAGGAAATCCTGGCGAGGATATAGGTGATCATGTTACCACATTTCATTTATGGTGGTCATCAAACTCGTTAAAGGATGATTCCATTCAACTTCGTTTGTTTCAATGCCTTGTTATAGCGGGTGCCAAAAAATGGCATACTGAGCTCCATATCTCGAAGTACATTTACTTTAACAACCTAGCGATGGTCTTCTTAAACCATTTCTAGTTACTGGAAATATATGATTTTAACACTGAGTTGTTGGCCAACTTCGAGAAAACAAAAGTGGACCATATCTCAAATCAGATTCGAGAATGGCGACGATAAAAAAGTTTGATCAAAGTTAAAGTCCCAATCACATTTTTTCTCAAGTGGTTCCTAAATTCCTTGGTTCCTTGTGTATCCAAAGATGTTGTGATGTCTGGGGTTCTTTTCCAATAAAGAGGATATCACAAGAGCCCAGAGTTAACTTACTCTCAATCTGGTATGTTGTATGAGATCCTGTTTGACTAACCATGGTCGACTTTCGACAAGATCAAACAGAAATTTGGGCCTCATGCTGATGGCATAGTAGGCCCAACACAGAGAAAGATGACATATCATTTGACTAATCAGTTAGAACAATTATCGATTCAACAGGTTGTGGCTAGATAAACTCCTATTTTGGTTGTGCCCATTTCCCAAATGTTAGATCTACATAGTGTGCAATCTAAAAATCCCAACGGTAACCAACAAACCAATGGAAAGAGGAAATATAAAAATAAGAAGGGTAAAGGGGATACGAAGGTTGCGAATAATGTTGGTGAGGGAAAAAATGAAAATAGGAAGGTGAAGTTTCCATGTAAGCTTTGCAGGGATGACCACTTGAATCACCAATTTCAATGGCTTGAGGAATCCCAAATGTTATTGGCACAATAGGAGCCCGCTGTGTTAACCAACCCTTTTCCACAATGGAAAAATTTGACTCAATATTCCTAATTTACGAACGCGCCTGAGGAAATCAGGGATCCCTCACACCTAATGATAACTACGGAGCCAAAAACGTTTATATGATGAAGGTTGAATCAAATCTGCAGATGAGTCCTCGTAATTACAGAATGCAAGAATCTACTGAGAAGGGAAAAGAATACCCCAACCCATTTCCTCCTTTTCAAATTGAGAATACTATGGGAGAAACTATGACTCACATCCCTAAGGGTGCGTTAAAAAAGGATTCTCACAACTCGAATGCAAGGGATTCTCAGAAGTACTTCGTTGTGGAGGATATGGCACAAATGCCTTGTGTAATGTCTTCTCTGGAAGTACTCAAGAGTTTCCCCTCACAGAGGAAATCATTGTTTTCTACCTTGGGAGCGACCAAGACTACTAAATTAGGATTGATCATTTTTTCCATACATTTTATAAATCTCATCTTCCTCACCACATCTATTTTCAGATAGTAGTGGTGTATTCCACAAAATTGTTGACACGAAATATTTTTCGTACAGTGGTTGATGAGCGTCCCTCGACTTGCATGATGTCGTTCGCATGTTGGAAGGCCATTGGCCAACTTGAGTTGTCTTCATCCCCCATGTTTCTAACTGAGTTTGACAAGCGATCTTTTACACCACATGGAATAATTCCCTCCTTCTCCATGTAGTTGGAGGTAAAAACTGTGTGCGTTGAAGTAGAAGTAGTCGATGCGCCTTTCAACTACAATCCTTTGTTAGGCTGAAGTTGGACCTGTGCTATGACAACGGTTGTATCCAATGTTTTTAGAGTCTTATGTTTTTCTCACGAAGGATGGATCATAACCATTGATCCATTATCCTTCTCTCATCCCGACCCTTCATTAGGGGAATCCACGGTCTTGATGATTGAAAACCTGCAACCATGTATCATCAAATTAGGTGTCGGGTTGTTTCCATATTTAATGGGGACATGATTATCCATTTCCATTTTGACTTCAAACATGTTCTCTCTCATCATGTTGTGCTAAAGTAAATTTCCAAGTATGCAACTAAATCAAAGGAAAAATCATAAACTTATCACCATATGCTAACCAAAATCTCCCAAGTTACGGCTACACATGACCCTATTGTAATTGCAATTCAAAATTTCTTTGCGAAAACTATTGTTGAACTTGATTTAGGATCATAAGAAACATGCCATATGATAAAAAATATTCCCTTAACAATTTGTAGTCAATAATTTCTTTCCTTGAATGTGATTTGAAATATTTTAGGCATGTCCCACTTGATGCAAGTGACACTCTTTCATCAATATTTTATGATTGTCCATGTTTTTCACCAATACTTTACAATTGCTTCTATAGATTTAGATTGTTATAGCCTTGAGGGTTAGATAAAGAATCCTTGAGCCATATGTGAGATATATGCTCCAAACTAACTTGTCCAAACAATAGTTGTATATAGATTATGAACTTGGATCCTTTTGAACAAGTAACATAAAAATACTTCCCTTAGACCAAAGATAAATGAATACATGGAAAAGGAAAAAGAAACCCCAAAGGTTTCTTTTGAAATAGGTTCCATTAGGAGGAAAGGTTGTAAATTTGAGGTGAATTCATTGATATATAAGGATATAAGATTATGGTCATCATAGAAGATTCTATGGAAGTTGAAAGAGGCCACTAGGAAGCCAAAGGGGTGGTTTGAACATTTCCTTCGAGTAAGGAAATTTTATCTTAAGATTCTCAAATAGGATTAAAAGAGACTCTTTTATAGAGGCCAAAACTATTTGAAATAATAGGACCTATAATGAAACATTGGATGTCACCTTCAACCCAATGCAAGTTGCCTCCAATGCTTCAGTTTGCGTTAAATTCCAATTTTCACCTCTAGAATTGTGTGAAGAAGATTTGTAAGGAAATATGAGAGAAACTTGTCAAGTGTATCAAGGCTCCATCATAGCCCAGGAATGAATGATAACCATTCAAATAGTCCTAGAAAATAAATCCCTTTCAAAAACTAATATGAATCTTGTCTAATCCAGTAATAGAGGATAACATAATTCGTTAGAAAAGAATCTTGATATAAGGCATGGACCAAAATCAACAATAAATCTCAACATGAACCTAGAATGGCAACACAATACCTAAGGATCTAAGATGACATATATAAATAAGGTTAAATGAAAAATAACACCTAAACCACGAGGCCATCCTATGACAAGGGTATTTTAATAAATATTTACTTATAAAGATACACCCAATATTTGGTTCACTTTTAAATATTAGTCATATGTGACTTCTAAAAATTTCTGACATGTTCATCTAAGAATAGAGGATCCTTGTCCAACTTTCAATCCCTCTTTCACTATAAAATTATCACTCTAAATTGATAATTCAAACCACACTATGAAAAAGAAGAGAACACATTCTCATTAGAGGACAAGACATAGTCCCTTCAAGATGAAATATTCAAGGTGATTCCCCACTCCTAGGTTCAAATCCATCAAAGGCATGTTTAGTAGTATGGTTTCTACCAATATCCTTGTAGTGACAAAGTAGGTGGCTTTATACACTAATGCTTTTAATAATTGCAATGAAGATTTTATTTCAAAGATAGATGATTGACCACCAACAACTCTTTATGCATGGATCTTGTATAGATATATATTTAGAGAAACTCCTTTTGGATAATATCTACTTAGAGGTCTTCAAATGTTCATAGAAATAGGTGCTATAGTTTCAACACAAACCTTGATCCGTAGGATCTTTTAAATGACTATGGTTGAGTTTTAATTTTGCATGAGTTAATTAACCATTTGAGAAACTTAGTGAAAGAATGAGGAAAGAAGAAGGATTTTAACAGCCATATACACATATGTAGATCTGAAATGAAAATATAAACAACAAACCATAATATACAGATTGATAACGGAGTTCGACACAACTTTTGCCTACATCTCCGGGCCTTTTCTCTGTGGGGGAGGCTTTCTTATTTCTGTTCAAATGCTCAAAAATACATCTTTGCAATTCCAAATGGATACAAGACTGATCTAGTCCTGTTCTACCAGATCTCTAAAACATTGTAAAGAAAACAACATGCAAAATGGACGTCCGAAGCTCTCAGAAATGATCCGACAACATCTCCTCCTCAAAAGCTTCTTTGCATCAAACTCACTTTGGCTTGGCTTTTCTCCAGCATAACTCTTCTCTGACTGACTGCCCATGGCCTCAAACAGGCTTGGTTTATATAGCCTTGAAGTTGGTTTCTCAGCTCCAACTTCCTCCAAGAATTTGGCCTCCAAAAATTCCCAATATCCCCCCAAAATGGAAGGAATCAACTTAAAATAGGCATAATAACAATAAAAAACCATAAACTATATAACCAAAACCCAAAACATTGGATAAAATTGGGCGCAGCCCCCTTTTGGCATGCGCCCTAGTCATATGGGGCCTCCACATGGCCATGTGCTAGTCCTCTCCCGACGCTAGCTCCTTTATTCGCTGTAACCCCTGGTCGCATGTGCTCTGTCCATTGGACCGCGCCCTTAGGGTGTGCCTACCCCAAGATTCCAGCTCCCAACAAAATAGAATGGTGCTATATCCATGAGCTGGTGGTTTTGACCTCCCGCGCACCCAATCCTATGGTTGTGGTCATATGTTACATCGAGGGATGGGGCTAAGCCGCGACCCTTTCCCCCCGCCGTGCAAAACTTAAACCAATTCAGATATCAATTTTTTCATTTGATTAACAAGTTCCATCGACCGCTTGGGTGTCTAGCCCATTCTGCCAGTCCGTTCATCCCCAGGAGGTCACGGGTTTGACCCTCGGCCACGCCAAACCATATTTTACATTGAAACCAATAACCAATAATACGGTGCCACGTGGCAGCCCGTGACTGGGCCATGTGGCACCTTAAAAACCAACCAGAACATGCCACATGTCATTCAGTGATTCTCCCATGTCTGCCACCACATCAACTATCCATACTGCCTTATCACCTACCGCGTCAGCCTGCCACGTCAGCCGCTGACATCACCCGTGCCACGTGTCACCCTTTCAGTGGTGACACGTGTCACCTTCGGATACGTCCAACTATACCTTCGTACGCTCGAATATACCTACCATGTGTCACTCCATGGAGCTGCCATGTGTCCCCTATACAGACCTTCCACATTTCACACGTACAGACATGCCACGTCAGCATTCGTACAGACTGTACAGACTGCATAGTGAACAATTTTTTTGCCTGTTTGACCTTTCAGACAGAACACGATATCTTATCCATACGGAGCTCGTTTGACAAAGTAAATATACCACTAGAAACAGGAAGATGAGACGAACGCAATGGCACAGGTTTCGTTGCATTTTGAGAACTTTCATTTTTGAGATTTTTTCAAGCCCTATCAGGCTTCTGGATCCGATTTCGGATCACACCTCCCAACAAAAAGACCTTTTGGTCCCCAAAAGGTCACTGACCCATTAACAAGCTCGGGATAGGCCACCCAGCTTGCTCTTTGTCTCTGAACTCTGTCCTGTGCACCTGTCTCATCAAGATCAACTGTAACACAATCATGACAACTGACAGTATATTGTTAGCCATTTGAACCCTATTACATCTTACTGAAGCCACTATCATCCATGTAGAAAACATTGCTAATGATAGCATAAAAAAGATGACTACAAATGAACTGATATACTTGAATTATCTGCACGACATGAGCTTATCTTGAAGCAAATTATGATTGATTTTCCATTCAACAACCATGTCTTGTTATTGCTTAAGATCAATTACTTCATTTGAAACAATTATTGGTTTGTCGCATGCTTGCATTGACTTCGTTAATTGTTCCATTGTTTGAAGTGTTTTATTTGCTTTAACATGATGATCATGCACCACATAATCATGACCTGCTTTAGTGAATTGATATTGATTCTTTGTTCTGTAGAAGATTGCCTTACGATCATATAAATACGGACTACCTAAGACCATGCCACATTCTTTTAATGACACAACATCACAAGTTACTACATCCACATACTTGGATGAAATTGCAAATTTGATTGTGCACCGCTTTGTTATGTGCATTTGATGATGATTTCTTATCCATTTAAGTGTGTAAGGCTTATGATGAGTTAGTGTTTTTAATCCCAATTTCTTAACCAATTCTTCTGAGATTAGATTAGATTAGATTGAGATCCACTATCGATTAATGTATCTATCTTAGTGTGTCACATGATTACCCTTATATGAAACAACTTGCTTCTACAATCAATCTCTTCACCAAATTTACCTGTCATACCAACCAATGAAATCTTAGATTCATCACCTGAATACGATCCCAAGTCTAAGGGTTTTGATGTCGTTGTTTCCACTGTTTGCATTCCCTTCTTTTATTTAAACCACTTTGGCCTCTTCTCGGGATGCAACTACCAACATTTGTCCTCATCATGTCCCTCTTTCTTGCAATGCTTGCAAGAGGGATTTCCTTCCTTCTTTGTCACAACATTTGTATTCTTACCATGCCTTTTCCTCTTGTCTTCTTTCTTTGAAAACGATGATTCCCCTGACACGCCTGCTTTTCCTGCTTCAATATATGTAGCTTGAACAGAAACCTCATCAAGGTTAGTGGGTCCAAACATGAAAACAATGTTTCTAATATGCGCAGGCAAACCTCCTATATACTTCATAAGAGTTTCTTGCATTTGCAAAGGAATGTCTAACATTAATGCCATTTTTCTAAATCCATCGGTGTATTCTTGCACTGATTGTCCTTTTCTTAGTTTTAAAGATTTCCATTCAATGATTTCTTTTTCTTTATAACCCAAAGGATAAAACTCTTTCCTAAGTGCAGAAATGAAATTCTTCCATCATGGAAATACATTACCTACATCTTGTGTTCCTTTTTGCAGCTTGCATTGCCACCAGATAAGAGCTGTACCTGCAAGTCTCAAAGATGCCAACTTAATTTGTGTGGCCTCATCCTTGATCTGCTGCACACTGCAGTATACCTCCATTTGTCTAATCCAGTTATCAAGTTTTTCTTCATTTACCTCACCATAATATATGGGCAACTCAAATTTTACGTCAAGTTTCAATAATGGCATTTCATGTTTATGCTTATGTACATTTTTCTTCTCATTAGATTTAGAACTTGAACTTGAAGAAGAAGGAGAAGAAGGAGGTGTTGATGGAGGTGAAGGAGGAATGTGCGGATGGTCCTCTTCCTCTTCACTTTTTCCTTTTGAAGAATTATCCAAAATTGGTAGCTTCTGTTCCAAATAATCTTCATACAAAATGGTCACCATCTCCGACATAACATGGAATGTTTTCCGGAACTCTTTCTCATCTTGAGAAATCCCTTCTTCCGATGCCATCTTCTCACTGTGAGAAGCTCTCTTTCTCAATCCAATCAATGGATTCTCTACAACAAGCTCACCTTCACCACATTGTAGCTTTTCCCTGGTTAACATGCAACTCAAATCCAAACGTCAACTAGCTCTAATACCACTTGATCCGTAGGATCTTTTAAATGACTATGGCTGAGTTTTAATTTTGCATGCGTTAATTCACCATTTGATAAACTTAGTGAAATAATGAGTAAATAAGAATAATTTTAACAGCCATATACACATATGCAGATCTGAAATGAAAATATAAAAATAAAACCATAATACGCAGATTGATAACGGAGTTCGGCACAACTTTTGCCTACGTCTCCGGGCCTTTTCTCTGTGGGGGAGGCTTCTTTATTTATGTTCAAATTCTCAAAAGTACATTGCTGCAATGCCAAATGGCTACAAGACTGATTTGGTCTTGTTCTCCCAGATCTCTAGAACCCTACAAAGAAAATGGCACGCAAAACGGACATCCGGAGCTCCGAGAAATGATCCGACAATGTCTCCTCCTCAAAAGCTTCTCTGCATCAAACTGACTTTGGCTTGGCTTTTCTCTAGCATAACTCTGCTTTGACTGACTTCCCATGGCCTCAAACAGGATTGGTTTATATAGCCTTGAATTTCATTTCTCAGCTCCAACTTCCTCCAGAATTTGGCCTCCAAAAATGCCCAATATCCCCCCAAAATGGAAGGAATCAGTTTAAAATAGGCATAATAACAATAAAAAACCATAAACAATATAACCAAAACCCAAAACATTGGATAAAATTAGGCACAACCCCATTTTGGCATGCGCCCTAGTCATATGGGGCCTCCACATGGCCATGTGCTAGTCCTCTCCCGGTGCTAGCTCCTTTATTCGCTCTAACCCCTGGTCGCATGTGCTCTGTCCATTGGACCGTGCCCTTAGGGTGCGCCTACCCCAATATTCCAGCTCCCAACAAAATGGAACTGTGCTATATCCATGGGATGGTGGTTATGACCTCCCGCACACCTGATCCTATGGTCGTGGTCATATGTTACATCAAGGGCTGGGGCTAAGCCCCGGCCCTTTCCCCCCGCCGCGCAAAACTTAAACCAATTCAAATATCAATTTTTCCATTTGATTAACAAGTTCCACCAGCTGATTGGGTGGCTAGCCCATTTTTCCAGTCCGTTTGTCCCCGGGAGGTCACGGGTTCGACCCCCAGCCACACCAAACCATATTTTACATTGAAACCAATAACCAATAATACGGTGCCACGTGGCACCTTAAAAATCAACCAGAACACGCCAGGTTTCATTCACTGATTCGCCCATGTCTACCACCACATCAACTGTCCATACTTCCTTGTCACCTGCCGCATTAGCCTGCCATGTCAGTCGCTGACGTCACTTGTGCCATGTGTCACCCTTTCAGTGGTGACACGTGTCACCTTCAGATATGTCCAACTATACCTTCGTACGCCCGAATCTGCCTACCACATGTCACTCACTAGAGCTGCCACGTGTCCCCTGTATGGACCTGCCACGTGTCGCATGTAAAGACATGCCACATCAGCGTCCGTACAGACTGTACGGACTGCACAGTCAGCAATTTTTTTTCCTGTTTGACCGTTCGGACAGAACGCGATGTATTCTCCATACGGAGCCCATTTGACAAAGTAAATATACCACCTAAAACAGGAAGAAGAGATGGACACAATGGCACAGGTTTCATTGCATTCCAAGCACTTTCATTTTTGGGCATTTTTCAAGCCCTATCAGGCTTCTGGATCCGATTTCGATCATTTTATGCATAGAAACAATCATGAGTCTGATCATTAATATGATCAAATTAGGGAAAGCAAGAAGACAATAATAAGACATATATTATCAACAAGATAGAAAGAAGTAGACTCCAGTTACTAGAATAAATTGGATAGAAAAAGAGATCTTTCAAAAATGCCCAAACCATGTAAATGAAAGTGCTTTACTCGATGTGAGGGGAATAGGATCAATATGAAATTCAAAGCACTCAAAATGAAATTTTAAAGGAAGATCTATATTTGGGATTATTACAAGAAACAAACATGTTTAAAAGACAAAACTTCAAAAAGTAAAGGACCAATTTTGAAGGAAAGTAAGAAAGATCACCAAGAAGTAGGTAGCATGCCAATCTTGTGGAAACTACAGTTTTTAGACGTTTCCAATTAATAAGAAAGTCTGGACTTGAAAAGTGCCTCATCAAAACAAGAATTTCATGAATAACCTAACACATTATTTGTCACTAGGGGATACATGACTTTTGGGAGTGGATTAGAATGAAATATTCAATCATAATGAGAACAAGGGTTGATGGAATGGTTTCAGTATATAAGAATAATATTCCTATACTTTGTTAAGAATAATATGATGGATATCCTCCCCAAACATAGTCCTTTCACTTTGTATAACAAAATAACAAGGATGGAATTGGTAGAAAAATTGTTTAACAAATGTTCAAGTATTTATACTTGGCTAGTTGAAAGAAGTCACCTCAAATAAAATATTTTGAAAGGGATGATTTCAAATCATAGGCCAATCAACCTAAAGAGAAAGGATGATCCAGGGGATCAAATTTTGCTCAAAATTCAAATTTCTCGGAATCACTTCAAATTGAACGGGAGCATAGGCCTCGTTGTCATGAACCCAACGTAACTCGTTTGGGTTCAAACGAACATCAGATGAGAGAGATATCACGTTCTTTTCAAAATGACAAATAGGCAAAAAAAAATGTTGATTGTATAGTCAATATGGATGATGACATGGCAGACCATATGACGTGTGGCACGCCGTACAACACATGGCAGATGTGTTGGCAGTCGTGTGGATGAGTCGGCGTAAGACACATGGATTTTTTGTGGCGAAATGGATAGTGACACGTGGCCTGATCAATGGCTGACACGTGTCATCTAAACATTGGTTGAAATTTGTGTAGTTGGTAGGAATCGACCCCGTGACCTCCAGATAAGGGTAACGCTTTGGGAAGGGCCACCCAACTGACATGCCCACAAGTGTTTCTTATTATGTATATGTGAAACAATGTATTTAAATTGCAATGTGTTTTGGAATGGGCGTGGACAGGGCTGTGGTTAAGCCCCAGCCCCCGTCCATATGTATATATATATATATGTGACCATCCACACGTGGTTCAAACGAATCCATAACACATATAACCGGTGGCCATAACACATATAACCGATGGACCATACACATACGACCGATGGTCAATGTATAGCGCGAGAGTTGTGTTACCAATGGTTATGAAACCGCGTCGACACGTGTTTCTCTATCATTTGATTTGGACTTGGCCCCTTTTATATGCGCGCGAGAACATGTGGTGGCCCATGTGCCCACGAGCCTTGGTAGTTAAGGGCTAGCGCATAACCGTCCTACAGTTTGCACCATTTGTGCAGTTGCGCCTGATGCTACGTTTTAACACATAAATGCATGTGGGGGCTAGGTTGAGGAGAAAGAGGTGCATTTTGGTGATTGAGAGACAACAAGTTTGAAGGGGAACTTCTAGGAAGCCTATATTCTTCAATTTTTGGCAAAACGAGGTGCTGAAAAAGCCTAGCTAGGGGTTTTTGGACATTTTGAATCCATTGGAGCCATCTATTTGGCATTTTGAGCATTGTAAAGAACATATTTGATCAATTTGAGAAAATAATACAAAAGATCCATTGGAAGATGGACCAGGAGATGTAGCCCAGGAGAGGGGTGAACTCCTTTATCATTTGCTGTGTTATGTGTTTTATGTTCACTATTATTTGTTGTTGTTATATTCATCTTGAATGTGTAATTTCTATAAAATTGTGTTTTCAAAATTGATCCATTTTCATTTGTACGCATGAATTAAAACTTGCAAATATTTTCAAGAATACAAGTCTTCTTCATTTTTAGATCAAGTTGGTATTAGAGCTTAGGGTTTTTGAAGACTTGATTATTTGCAAGTGTTTTGTTTTCTGATGCTAACAAGGTTGAAACTCATAAGAGGAGAAGGTCAACTTGTAGAGCCAATTTCTCATCATTTAAGAAGGAATATTATATCATCACCGCAAGCTTCAAGGAGACATTCACCAAGTAAGGCTCATGAAGAGAGTCATGAACATATTCCTGCAGAAGATGTAGATCTCAGAAAGGCTTTCATGGAAATGAGAGAAATGATGAAACTCTTGATGGAAGAAAGGAATAAAATGTTGAAAGGTGAAGGCTCCAACCCTTCAAAGCACAAGGGAGACAGTGGTGATAAAGCTCCAAATGGAAATGGAGGCAATGGTGCTTCTCCACCATCCTCACCTCCATCTTCTTCTTCTTCTTCTACCAGTTCAATAACTCTACCAAATTATCCAAAAGGACATGGTAAAACCCCTTCACAAATTCCTTTGTTAAATATTGATATTAAATTTGAATTGCCAATGTACAATGGAGAGGTAAATGCCAAGAAATTAGATAATTGGATTCGTCAGATTGAGGTGTATTGTAGGATACAAAAAATTCAAGATGATGAAACTAAGATTCAACTTGCTTCTTTAAGATTGGATAGTGTAGCACTCATTTGGTGGGAATCCAAAACTCAATAGGACATGAAGAAACATGGTAAAATGTTAACCTCTTGGAATTATTTTATTGTTGCAATTAAAAGACAATTTTACCCATTGGCATATATGCAAAAAGCTACTATGGATTGGCAAAATTTTAGACAAGCTAAAGGAAAAAATGTGCAAAGATTTACTCAATAATTTAGGAGAAGAGATTTGGTTTTGGGAATAGATTTGTCTTCTCAAGAAACTTTACTCAAATACATTGGATCTTTACATAGTTATTTGAGACATACAATACTCATGTTTAATCCTTCAAATCTAGCTGAAGTTTGTGTTCAGGCCACTCATTTGGAAGAAAGAGGAAGGAATGAAACTCATGAGGGTAACAAGAAGCCTTTCAGTCATGGAGACAAAGGAAAGAGGAAGTTCAAGGGTAATAGAAAAAAGAATGTTGTTGTTAATAAAGAGGGAGAAAAATTTACATGCAAACATTGTTCAAAAGATGGCCATGATGAAGACCATTGTTGGAAACTTCATCCTGAAAGAAGACCCAAAAATTTTTGAAACAAAGGGAAGTCAAAGACTGCTACAACCATACAACATGATTTAGGTTCTGATTCGGGTGATGAAACAAAGATTACAACCATGGGTTATCAAGGTAATGGTTCTATTGCAAGTACTAGTTCTTCAAGTAACAATAATCACAATGTAACTCGACAAGAAAAAGAAAGAATCGAACTTTTTCACATAAGGGTTGTTTCAAAACATACCAAGATAGATACTCTATTTGATACTGGATCTCAAGCAAACCTTATATTTGAAGACACTATTAAGAAATTAAAATTGGAAACAATTCCACATCCTAAGCCATACCCTCTTGGTTGGATATGTGATAATGCTAAATTACAGGTGACAAGAAGGTGTAAACTTAGGTTTGCTATCACTGCAAATTTTATTGATGAGGTAGAGCTTGATGTTATTCCTTTGGATATCTTTGGTATTGTGTTGGGAATCCCTTATTTATATGATAGAAAAGAAATTTTTCATCATCATGAGAATAAGTATCACCTATTTAAAAATGGAGTTGAGTACATTGTTAGAGACCATACAAAGAAGATGAATTTAACACATGTAAATGTGGGACAAATGAAGAGATTAGTCAATGCTAGCAAGAATTCTGTTCTCTTAATGATTAAACTCAAAGATGATATTGAAAATGAAGTTTTCCAAGGTTGTGATGCAAAGTTAAAATTTGATCTATATAAGGTTGTTAATCAATATGATGAGATGTTTAAGGAACCAAAGGGATTACCTCCAAAAAGGGGTATCCAACATGAAATTCAATTGCAACATGATTTTCCTCTTCCAAATATTGGTATGTACAGGATGTCAGTCATGGAGAATGCCGAAATTAAAAAACAAATCCAAGAGTTTCTCAACAAAGGGGTCATTGTGCCAAGCACATCGCCATGTGGATATCCAATTGTGTTAGTGCCAAAGAAAGATGGTACATGGCATATGTGTGTTGATTTTAGGACTTTGAACAATATTGTGGTAAAGAATCATTATCCTCTTCCTAGAATCCATGATTTTCTTGATCAATTAAAAGATGCTAAGTATTTTACTAAGTTGGATTTGAGAAGCGGATATCATCAGATCATGATTGCCGAAGGAGACACATGGAAGACGGATTTCAAAATGAAGCAAGGTTTGTTTGAATGGATGGTAATGCCTTTTGGACTTTTCAATGCACCTACTACTTTCATGAGAGTTATGAATGATGTCTTAAGGCCTTTTTCTTGATGATTGTGTTATTGTCTACTTGGATGACATTTTGATATTTTGAGAAAGGAAAAGTTGTTTTTGAAGATGTCCAAATGTGAGTTTGGAAAAACTTCACTGATTTACTTGGGGCATATTGTTGGTGGAGGCAAATTAAAAATTGATCCCTCCAAGGTCAAAGTCATATTGGAATGGCCCAAGCCCAACAATGTGACAAAGGTAAGAAGTTTTTTGGGAGAAACCCAATATTGGAGAAATTTTATTGCTAACTTTTCTTCCATTGCAGCGCCATTACATGCAGTGACAAGTGTCAAGAAAGTTTTTCAATGGGGAGGAAAGCAACAAAGAGATTTTGATAATTTGAAAGAGAAGATCAGTTTAACGCCATTTCTTTCACTTCCGAATTTAAGACAGCCTTTTGAAATCCAAACTGATGCAAGCAATTATGCAATGGGATCAGTCTTGTTACAACATGGTAAGCCCATTTGTTTTCATTCTGAAACTTTTAATGGTGTCATGATTAACTATCCTACTTATGATAAGGAGTTTTATGCATTGGTGCAAAGTGTGAAAAAATGGAAACATTATTTGTTGGGGAAATAAACCATTGTTCACACAGATCATCAACCACTGCAATACTTACAATCACAAACAAAGCTACAATAAGCAAGGAACTTCAGATGGATGGGTTTTCTACAACAATTCCACTTGGTCATAAGGTATAAGAAGGGAATTTATAACAAAGTTGTTGATATGCTTTCAAGTCCTATTATTAGTGCTTTATTTATTCTTAAGCATAGTCCTATCATGCATGAGAGTTATGTTGAGAAATATGCTTTAGATGCTGATTTTAAAGAAGTATATGAGACTTTGTGTCATTCTAACCATGTTGAGGAATTGGATTACCATGTGCATGATAATATTTTGTATCATCTTGGCAAGCTATGTATTCCACAGGGTGAAAGAATCAACATAATAAGAGAAGCCCATTCTTCTCTTCTTGCTAGTCACTTTGGTGTAGGAAAGACAATGGCTAATTTGAAAGGTACTGCTATTGGCCTACAATGAATGAAAGTGTTTCAAGATATATTTGAGGATGTACGTTATGTGCCACAAGCAAACCTAGCAATCGAAAGTTGGGTTTGTATACTCCACTTCTGGTTCCTTCTTGTCCTTGGGAAAGTATTTCTATGGACTTTGTAGGAGGTCTACCTATGTCTAAATGAAATCATGATTATCTTTATGTTGTGGTTGATCAATTTAGTAAAATGTGTATTTTGATGCATTGTAAGAAGCAGGTTACAACTAAGAAAATGACACAAATGTTCTTTCAAAATGTTTGGGTACATTTTGGATTGCCTAAATCCATTATTTCTAATTGGGATTCTCGATTTATTGGAAGTTTTTGGTCGAGTTTATGGGCACTCATGGACACAAAACTAAAAAAGAGCACATTTTTTCATATGCAAACCGATGGTTAGACATACGTGGTAAATAGAACAGTGGTGCATCTTCTTCGTGGTTATTGTAGCAAGCATCCTAAACTTTGGGATGAGCATTTACATTACATTCAACATGCTTACAATCGAGCTAAGCACTCTTCAACTCAAACGTCACCATTTGAAGAATGTTTTGGCTATTTGCCCAAATCTCCTTTAGATTTTATATTTGGGAAGGATATTGCTATTGATGGTCAATATGACATTGATAGGGCAGAAAAATTCATTGAACAAATTCAATCGATACATCAAATGGTACAAGAGCAGTTGGAAAAGAGTCAAGCCAAGTACAAGACGAGACATGACAAGCATTGTGTTGATCACAGTTTCCAAGTTGGAGATGAAGTTTGGCTTTACATTAGTAAGGAGAGGATTAAAGGAGAAGGTAAAAAACTAAAACCAATTGGATATGGTCCTTTTAATATTCTTGACAAGATTGGTAACAATGCCTTCCATTTAGATTTGTCTCCCTATATGCAAATGTATGTAGTTGTTAATGTTGAGAATTTGAAATTGTATGAGCCTCCTTTGATTGATGATCAAGGAAAACATGTTTAAATTCCTTCTATAAATGATTTCTCCCCAGAATATCTTACAGAACTGCATGAAGACACAATCCTTGACAGGAGAATGAGAACTTCAAAACAAGGAAATGTGGAGTATCTTCGAGTTGGTCTTAAAGGTACAAATCCAAGAAAAGCCAAGTGGATTGAGGTTGGAAAGGTGAGGGAACTATACCCTCATCTTCAAATAGACTAAGAATAGTCTTTTCGAGGTCCAAAAGATTTCCAATGGGAAGGTGTGATCCAAGGGATCAAATTTTGCTCAAAATTCAAAGTTCTCAGAATCACTTCAAATCAAACAAGAGTGTAGGCCTCATTGTCACGAACCTAGCGCAACTCGTTTGGGTTAAAACGGACATCGGATGAGAGAGATATCACGTTCTGTTCAAAAAGACAAACAAGCAAAAAAAAATGTGTTGACTGTACAGTCCATACAGTCCGTACAAATGATGACATGGTAGACCATATGACATGTGGCAGATGTGTTGGAATTCATGTGGATGAATCAACATAAGACAAGTGGTTTGTTTGTGGTGAATGGGATAGCGACACGTGGCCCAATCAATGGCCACTACGTGTCATCTAAACATTGGTTAAAATTTGTGTAGTCGACAGGAATCGACCCCATGACCTCCGGACAGGGGTAACTCTTTGGGAAGGGCAGCCCAAACGGCGCACCCACAAGTGTTTCTTATTATGTATATGTGAAACAATGTATTTAAATTGCAATGTGTTTTGGAATGGGCGCGGACATGGATGGGGCTAAGCCCCAACCCCCATCCATATATATATATGTGTGTGTGTGACCATCCGCACGTGGTTCATTAACACATATAAACGATGGCCATAACACATATAACCAGTGGACCATACACATACGACCGATGGTCAATGTATAGCATGGGAGTTGTGTTACCAACAGTTATGAAACCACGTCGACACTTTTCACTCTATCATTTGATTTGGACTTGGCCCCTTTTATATGCGCACGAGGACATGTGGTGGCCCATGTGCCCATGGGCCTTGGTAGTTAAGGGTTAGCGCGTAACCGTCCTACAGTTCGCAGCGTTTGTATGGTTGCATCCGGTGCCAAGTTTTAACACATAAATGCACGTGGGGGATAGGTTGAGGAGCAAGAGGTGCATTTTGGTGATCCAGAGACAACAAGTTTGAATGGGAACTTCGAGGAAGCCTATCTTCTTCAATTTTTAGCCAAACGAGGTGCCAAAAAATCCCAACTAGGGGTTTTTGGATGTTCTAAAGCCATTGGAGCCATCTATTTGGCATTTTGAGCATTGTAAAGCACATATTTGAGCACTTTGAGAAAATAATAAAAATGATCCATTGGAAGCTGGACTAGGAGATGTAGCCCAAGAGAGGGGTGAACTCCTTTATCATTTGTTGTGTTATGTGTTTTATATTCACTTTTATTTTCTACTGTTATATGCATCTTGAATGTGTAATTTCTATAAAATTGTGTTTTCAAAATTGATCCATTTGTATTTGTACACATGAATTAAAACTTGCAAATATTTTCAAGAATACAAGTCTTCTTCATTTTTAGATCAAAGGAGGAACCCCCTCCAACAAGAAACCTCCTTAAGTTTGAAAACATGTGGATATCACATCAAAATATCAATGAAATCATTAAGTAATGGTGGACATAAGGGCATCCAAGAAAAGGATTCAAGATTTTTACTCTAACCAAAAAATTAAACTTTAATTTTTTTAAATGCATGATATATTGCACTATGAATAAAGATGGATGCACACCAATATTAGTACATCCCAAATCCAAAAATCACCCATACATAAGTTGTTTCCTTTATAAGAATATGTTATTTGGCCCCAACTTGAAGGTTGTCTAAATATTTCCTAGAAATGGCCTTTCTTAATGATTTCTATATAACTAATTCTGATCTAAATATATCAATTTCTTCCAAATATTACATTATAAGACTATAGAAAAGAGTATCTTTGTGTTGTAATCACTGATAGGTGACAAACCAACATGTGGTCAATGAATGGAAATAATGGATATGTAATATGTAGATTGCAAGTAGATCCTTATTTCTTCTACCTCTCTACATGCATTTGGGAGCATGTCTACAAAATATAATGGTTTCTAGTCTTGTGGGTTAATAGAGGCATTGTATCCCTCATGAAGTTCTATGTGGTTATTTTGTGGTTCTTGAATATTACTCAGGACAAGGTGAATCACGGAAGGCATGTTTGTAAGTTCAATAGGAAAATAATAAATTGTGGTTAGGTTAGTTGGACATCCTTATAATAAGAATAATGTTCTAAATTATACTTCAAAATTTCCATAACGTGATATCTACTAACAAAAAAATCATAATATATTTGGTAAGAGTTGCTCCTTCTCACAAGCAATATGTCCAAGTCCTCAATTCAGGGAGGCAAGTAATTGACAATTGTACTCATGTCCTATGGGAAATTGATAGTGTGAATACTATATTTGTATTGTCCACCACTTGTGTGGGTTACTTGCATTATTGGATTCACTTTTTCTATGAGCATTTCGTCAACTTGAGTAAGCATATCTAGTACAAATGGTCATTCTTCAGGTTCCATTTTTTTCCATATGGAAAGGTTATGACATTTTTCTCTGCAATGCATCTACACCAAGCATAGTTTTAATGAAAATTTGTGTTTGAATCCCTAGAATTAGGGGCGTTACCCCTAATTCTTGGCCACCTTATTTTTATGTTCTACTAACAACACAAGATTGGTAGTCTCTGTGATCTCCATAGAATACCAAATATCATGGTATTCCAACATCATCTATTCTTAACACTTCCATGGGATGAAATTAGAGGGAAATTTAAAATTTGTAATCATATCTAAGATTAAATGTAGTGATACCATTGCTCCTGGAACAACCTGCTAAACAAAATATGTCAGCAACCCAAAAGAAACCTATCGCAATACCCCAATGATATTATCAAGAACACATCTTTAACATCTCATCACTAAAACCTCTCAATATCTCCCTATCATAGGTAGCATCCCTACTATACATACACAAATTATTAAAATGTTTCATTAAATGGAACTCATATTTATATTTAAATATAACCACACACAATATTCATATCTAAGACTAAATGTAGTGATACCATTTCTCCTGGAACAACCTGCTAAACAAAATATGTCAGCAACCCAAAATCAACCTATCACAATACCACAATGATATTATAAGAACACATATTTAACATCTCATCACTAAAACCTCTCAATATCTACCTATCATAGGTAGCATCCCTACTATACATACACAAATTCTTAGAATGTTTCATTAAATGGAACTCATATTTATATTCAAATATAACCACACACAATATACATAATCCATGTATATTTATAATAGAAAATAACATTCAATTGCAAATTCGTCAATAAATATAGACAACTTATATTTATCCAAAGATGGTACACACAAGTCGTAGTGTATGAGAAATTTTCCATCCAACCATAGGCATCTAGTTTAGATGCCACCCCCATGCCAAGTTATGAGGCCTCCAAGGTGAAGGAATTCAAGCTGCATACTCTAAGCTCACTTGACCCAATCCATTTATCTCATGTCTTAATTGATCTAGTACTAGAAATAACTTTAGGCCCATCATCCAATTAGAAAATATTCATGGAACTCCCTTCCCCTATCCCACACAACACAAGGAAGGTCTTACTCTTGTTTCCTTAATAACCCCACATGGATATTCATCCCTTCTAGTTCTCTTCAATGCATGAAAAAAAGTTCAATATACTCAATGCTTTTTGGAAATAATCTCAAAGAATATAACTTGAATCTCAAACAACCAACACCCATCAATAGCCTATGGGTGAAGGATTCCTAACTTTCCCACCCTTTATACTCATCTACAACTTCTCTATCTCTTCCCCAAGGTCTTCAAATTCCTCTTTTACGATGTTAATTTTTGGTCATTCTCAATTTTTTAGTTAATAACAATATATGGAAAATGAAACATACCACTAATAAATCTTTAACATTAAATGACATGAAGATATGAATCTTACTTTCAAATAAAATACTCTTACTCCATAAAAAAAAATTACTCCACTAATTATACATATTATACATTTGATATAATTAAAAATTTTAAAATATAATTAAATAATTTAAATAAGTTTTAAATGATTTAAATATAATATTCCTTCCGCAGAATAATGTTATTGTGGGCTCATGAGCACATTACATAAAACATTTCCTATGTCATAGTATTAACTAGTCAAAATTATATTAAATGCTTCTATATAGGATTGTACTGAATTGAGAATTTAATATAGTTTCATGGTATGGATAAATAACATTTAATGTGTTCATAACAGACTTCCTTTTTCGTCGGCTTGAAATTAGGTTACAATGGACTTCCTTTATCGTCATCTTGAACTTAGGTTACTACAGGTGATGCTTGAAATTAGGTTACCACGGGTGATGCCCCAAGTCTATATATTTAACTCCACTATCATATTTTCAACTCGCTTCTTGTTGGCACCTTTATGTCTGCTAAATCTAAATCTTTGGGAGACAAATTCGACAGAAGTGAAGAAGCTTTGGGTAAACTCTATAAGGAAATAGGTCTGTTTGAAGAGCTCTAATGGAGGTTATTCCGGACGATCTCGTTTGAAAGTGCTTGATGAGAGTTCCCTACAATTCACACGATAAGTTGAACGCTGTCTGCAGAAGCTAGGAAGCTATGGTGAGTAGCCCTAAGTTCTATCCCGACAGAAAGATATCTGGAGATAGCCAGCAACTACTATTCTTAATTCAAAAAGAGTTGGGGGTTGATCACCATATTTTAAATAGTCACACCTTTGTAATAACAGTATGTGACCCCCTGAAGGGCACCTCGGAAAGGCTACCTCCCATTGATGATCCCTGCTTTGTTGGACTACCAGAATGGTGTCAGTGCGTTGCTGTGAACCGGAAGCTGGTTCTCATAGGTGGATTCTATCAATCAAACCTGAGTCTGATGAAGAGTGTACATATTTATGAATTTGAGTCTGCCAAATGGAGCCGAGGAGCTGACATGCCTACAACTCGATGCTTTTTTGCCTGTTGTGTCTCTTATTCCACCGGACTTGTCTACGTCGCTGGCGGGATCAATGAGGATTTCTATCCTTGGGTAGCTGCAGAAGCTTATAACGTGGAGGAAGACAAGTGGGAAATTCTTCCTCCTATGATCCAATCGCACGGCAAGGGATGCCACAGTGTTTTCATGGAAGGTAAATTCATGGTGTTAAGCGGAGACGAATTCAACAGAAGTGCATAAGTTTTCGACCCGAGTGCTGAAACGTGGAGAAGGTGGGAAGAAATGTTGAGTTTCAGGGGTGATCTATTAGAAAGTTCTTCAGCTTCTATTTCTTCCCAGGAGTTGTACTCTTTCAGTCAGGAACAACAACAGGTGATGAAATATGACGGTGAGAAAAACGTTTGGACTGTTGTAGCTTCTCTTCCTCAATATAATAACTTCTTGATGTGTGCTACACAGTGGCGTGACATAATTTTTGTAGGCGCATTGGACACTGGATTAGGTTTCTTGTTTAACCCGTTAACGAGGCACTGGATTAAAGTTAACAGTGATGGTGGGGAAGGCACTGGATTAAAGTTAACGGTGATGGTGGGGAATTCGATTAATGAAATAAAGTGATTTTGTTTCTCTTGACTTATTTGTTGTGTAATTTTAAGGGCATGGTTGTATAATGTTGTTAATTGAATAAACTGATTTTGTTTCTCTGGAGTTATTTGTTGTGTAATTTCCAGGAGGAGGAAGATGTCCTGCAAAACTTATGTGACTTCTGATGTGTGGTTGATAATTTAAAATAGTTTAATATTTATGTTCAAAACCTAACATTTGACTGGAAGGGTATACATTCAAAAAGGGTTTACAACAATCAAGATATAAGCATGCAGTGAGCAGTTTTTTCCTAGCCTAAATGGAGTAGCATATTTATATTAAAATTTAAAATTGTTTCATATTTATGAGTATTAGATTAAAATTTAAAATATTTATAAAAAATTCTAACAAATTATTTTGAACAATAATCATCGTTTATGAATAAAAAATTATTACAAAATTTAATAAATTAAAATAAAATGATTTTTTATTTATTTATAAATTTATTTTGATTGTTGATTTATTAACACCACCCAAAACTTTTGTCTTCCATAAGTATTTTCTTTTCATTTTTTTCTCTATTCATCTAATCTCTATGTGAGTTGGGTATTTTTTTAATGTATGGATTATTATTGTCCATATGATTGTTATAGATCTTGTTATAGTCCAAAATGTCTTATTTGTGCATAGTATACAGCCCGCGTACATATGCAGACTGCTTGTGCTCAACATGCGTGGCCAAATCTGCAGGGTCTTTGTTAATTGTGTTTGGTTGGATTAGAGATTCGATTTATCTTGCACTTCATAAAAAACCCTTGTTGTTTCATTATTTTCTTTTGTTTATTTTGAAGGTTTAGGGTGAACTTATAAACATTAGATCCTCCTCTAGATTCTAGTGAATTCATGCGTTTAAAAAATGGTTTAGGGTTTGTGTTAGTCTTGGGTTTATCTTCTCTTAACCTTGTTTTTTCTTTGAAAAATGAAAAGTAGCATTTACTTGTGATTTTTTTTGCTAAGCATTACAAAAAAATAAAAATATTATTTCATTTAGTTATGCATTTTGTTTGGTAGTTGTAGCATATGTTGTTTAATATGAACGAAAATAGTTTCATTTTCCAAAGTTCCTTCTTTGATATTTCCTTCAAATTTTATTAGTTTGCATCTACATTGTAAAACAAAAAGCGTATTCTAGGAAAATTTTTGCATTTTAGGATCTTGGACTACTTTACATTGAAAATTTTTCATTCACAAATATTTAAAAGCCATTTTTCAAATAGTAGAACCTAGTTTGCTTTTGCACAAATGCTCTAAAGTTTTTATTTCTTCTCTTTCATCTCTTGTAAATACCATAAGTTACACATCTGTACCCTTTTGACTAAATCAAGCCAATTAAAATCAACGATTAACACTTAAACTAAACTAGACTTTTGTTTGTAGGGTTAACCAAGTAGTCTAGTCTCTAAGGCATCGCAATAGGTCTGGAGAGGAAACTCTTCAAAGTCGCTTAAACAAACATAAGAGTCTATGATAGGGAGTGTTTGATGTAGGAGAATCACTCCACCTCCGCCAACATTCCAACACATCATCATGCATTTCAAAGAAGGAGAGGCATTGACCCTCCCATTTTTAAATTTGAAATATGATCCTATACAAATTTTGTGTTGTAAGGCTGATAAATGCCAAGCCATACCTTTGTACAGGTAGTGGATAGGTTTTCCTTAAATGGTTTCATGTAGCAGGTCCAGATTATAGTTAGGTCTGGATAAACATTTATGTAATGAGTCGTAGGAAGTATGGTGTTGTAATTGATACAGTGATAGCACTAAGGCGGTGGAGAGGATAATCTCGTAGAGCCATCGTTTTGTAGAGAATAGAGAGAGATATTTTTGTATGGTAGATAGAGGTCTTAGGAGAAGCATAACTCAGGATAGAGTTAGGTTAGGAAAACTTGAGAGAACTGGGACTCTTTTGTAGTCCAGTTTTTGTAACCATCTGTATAGACACACAAAGATAATAGAAAATAAGTTTTTCATGCACATGGTGTGTTTGTATGTTTTTGTTTATTGTTAATATTTTATTTGTCATTCATGTTTGAATGTATGAATTGGTGAAGTATTGAATAAGTTTCAATTGTTTCTCTTCTTTGAGTTTTTGAGTGCAATGAGTGCACATAGTCTGCAAGGTTTGCGTGACAGAAGTGAGTTAACCTCATGAAAGATTAGGAGAGATACCATTGAACCTTCACCAACATAAGTGAAAGGAGTGCACATGAAAAACTCTGTGTCAAGTTCATAAAGAGACAGAGTTACTGAACACTTTATAAGGAGAATCTCTACAAGGTGTGCATCGAGTAAGGAGAATGTCAGGAGGGAGAGAAGAATTTATTTTCAAGAAATCCTTCAGATATGAGTTTGACGAAATCCCATAAACGCAAGGAGTGCATGGGAGATCAGAATATTTGAGGAGATCAAGATCATAAGGGATAACACAAGGAGTGTGTGGATGAAGGACTTGTTAGAACCCTATATAATCGGGGATCAGTGTTCTGAATAATATTTATGTTTTCCAGGCACATGTGTTCGCTCACGACGCTTGGCGAAGGCGGCGAAAAGTGCAAGACACTAACCAAGCATAAGATGAGTTCTTGCACGCAAGTTTCAAAGTGAGTTCTGGTGCATTTTTTAGCAAAAATGGTGAATTGGTTTGAATGGTGAAATTTTTTACTTTGGCAGGTCAAATATAAGGTTGGGTTTACTCGCCAAAATTGGGTTTTTATAACTTATTTTGGTGAATTGAGAAAAAGTGGCCCCCCTCGGCCTTTATGTAGAGTTTTATGCAAAAGTTAAAGATTTATTTTCCAAAATTTTATATTGGCTGAGGGACAATCTCCCAGCATTCAACAACAAGAGTTAGCACCAAACCAACAACAAACACACAAGTGCGCGCAACACCAACACCAAACCCCAAAGCCCAACACTCGGGCTCATTTCATTGACACAACATGGGACTGTCGGCTTATTTAAATGCCAAAAGTTGAGTTCTTCTCATGAATGTGGGATATTGTCCACAGAGAATCAAAAAAATATAAAACACAGCATTTAAAACCCTCTGCCAGGTGTTTGAAACCGGTGTAAAGGTGTCACGCAGAGAAGCACGCATGCATAGAAGGCGCATGCACAGTCGATTGGAGTTCCAAGCGCATGACTTTGTGTGCAGGCATTTGCCATTATATGAAAATAGGTGGTTGTGCTATACGCATTTCAGAACCATTTTTTAAGTTTCGTTCAAGTACTGATTTCCAGAACACTTTACTGCATGAAATGATCCATGCGTACTTGTGGCTTACCAATGGGAATAGCGACCACGATGCTCATGGCCCTTTCTTTCAAAAGGTGATGAAGGAAATAAACACCAGCATAGCTCATGATCATCAGAGGCCTGCCGATGGTTATGCCATAGCTATTTATCACAGCTTTACTAACGAGGTTAACAATTATAGAGTCCATCATTGGAAGTGTCAAATTTGTGGAGACCTGATAAAGAGGGTGATGAATCGACAACCTTCAGCTTCAGTCTGTATTAGAAGGGCTGCTCGCAATGAACTTTGTGACGATGTTCGTGGCTATTGGCATCAACATCAGCGGACTTGTGGTAGGGATATTACCATGGTTAACGAGGATCAAATCTCATAGAGGTGATGGATGATACGGGTTTTAAAACCTTGGCTCTATTTCCAGCCAAATTTCGCAAAAGTCTCTGGATAGAATGAATAGATTATGTTTTGATGGAGGAAAGTGACAAAGAAAGAGCTTTATAAGTAGGCAACAAAGTCACTTGTGTGATTGTACAAGTCCTATTTGAAGAGCAAGTGCACACACTTCAAAAATCTTCTCACTGGCCTCAAGGATTCAATGTTGATAAAACGTCTTCAGTGACTATTGTAGATGGAAGTGAAACAAAAGTCCTCAGAGTTGTTGTATGTCATGATATACACCCTACAGATAAAGGCAGTTGGGTTCAATGTGACAGATGCCAGATCTGGATTCATGTTGAATGTGCTAAAATTAACTACAAGCATCTTAAGGATCTTAAGGATGTTGAGTATTTCTGCCCTGATTGCAAGAAAGGATTGGGTATTTCCGAGAGCCTATGAGCACTGAGTCCACAATGCAAACTTTGTGTGATCTTACACTTCAATTTGGAGGGGGTGATGAAGATTTTATGTCACAACCGTTTGGAGTATCTCTTCTATTTGCAGGGCAGGATGAGAATGAGCTTTGTTTATATTATACAGACCTTTCTGGTACATTCTGGCAATGTGATGCAAAATCTATAGGATATGGAGTGGCTATGACAGTGATAAGAAGGATGATTTTGGGGATGCTCCTGTGTTATGTTGCATTATTTTTTTTAATTATCTCTGCTCCAGCTAGCAATTGATAAAAGAAATAGTTCAGGTTCTGAGCTTGATAATTGGGATCGTATGAACTCAGCTCATCCAAATGAAAAGTCAAAGAAACTATCAATTCTTTGGAAGGTACCTCAGTATGCAATACTAACAGGAGCAAAAATGTTATTTAGTGTCACTGGATTGGAATTTGCTTATTCACAGGCCTCGATTTCTATGAAATCAGTTGTTCAAGCTATCTGGTGTTTGACATCTGCTGAAGGGAATTTGATAACCATTATAATTGTGGCAAACAGGGAACCAGACTTCAAATTGATGTCCACATATCAAGGAGCAGTTAGATAGAGGTGGCAAGGCAGCAAAGAAATGAGGTGGAAAAGTATCCCTGTTCTCAGGCATAGATCGAACCAAGTGGCAAACAGGAAGTTCATCTTCAAGGAACACATGGCAAAGAATATAGCAGATCTAACAACCTTCAGTCAATATCCAAACAACCTCCAAAATTCACGATTTCTTCCTTCATTGGTATTTAGTACTATCACAGTCTATTTGCCAGCCAATTTTTAAATATCCCCCAATATGCCAGATGTCGAAGAAATAGTTATCAATTGTAATTTTCCTGTCTAACTTGCAGTTCGATTTGTTTGAAGAAAAATCGACATGTGTCTAGTGGTGTAACTGTTTTGTATTTTTAGAAAACAGGAGTAGAGCCCACATCTTTGCAAGGCTGGGGGGATTTTTCATTATAAATACACTTGTAAAAGATAGAAGAGGGGTTCGACTGGGACTGAGGACGAGAGGGTCCTGGCAGTGAAGAATTTTTTCTTGCTGGCTCGACCTGTGTGAGAGGTCCAGACCTGTAATTTTCATTTTCTTTGCTGGATGAGGGCTGTGTTTTAGCCAGAGAATTTATCTGTAATTTTTAATGATATATCAGTGATGTGCCTACTTCTTTTACATGGTTCTTGTGTGGTGATATTGGTGGAGTTTTCTCTCTGTTAAAATGTTTTCCTGTTGTCTTTCATTTTGTTTTCTGTTCTTATTATCAGAAGGAATGTTATAGAGGAAAAATTTATCAGCAGATACTCTGCCTCTCAGCTTGTGATAATCTCTGTGTTATTCATCTAAAGAGCTCATCTTAGGAATTCTTAGATGCTCCTTTGCTTTGCTTTTTCCTCCCCCTTTTCTTCCTTAAACCGACACCATCATAACTTGATTCGATCCAATATTGCTACTACCTTTCCCTATGAAAGGATTTTGTCCAAATCTGAGAATTAAATCACCTTGTTTAAAATGCAGACCCCATTTGCCCAATGGCCCTCCTTGCTATCCCAAACTGACCATTTAAAAACCAAAACCAAAACCCTATACTTTTATAACTAGCCTAAAACCCATCCTTTACAAACCAAGCTAAATCTAAAAGAGAGATCCCTCTTTGAGTCTTGGAGGGCTAGATCCAAGATTCGAAGTGGTTTGAGGTTACCTCTGTGATTGCCTCAGCAGCCTTAGGCAAATTACAGAGAGCTAACAGGACTTATTCTAAGTCCTAAATCTCAGAAGGGATAACGCTTTCAAGAACATAAGAGAGACCCAAGATAGTCAGGTTCACAGCAAAAAGTTCAAAGGTCGAAGCCTTTGAACATTGAAAAAATCTTCCAAGGCAGAAGAAATCAAAATATCAGGAGGAGTGACATCAGCCGTTGATCTGCAAGGAGACAGTTCTTAGTAGATTTGAGGTTTTGAGTGAAAGAATTCCAGGAGGAATGAGTGCATAGTAGTTGAAACTCCCAATACCCAAAGACCTGAACAGGATATACACCGTTTGATCAAGGGGGAGACACGCGTCAAGAGATGGTGTGTTTTGGGTGAAAGCACTCTCGGAGGAACGAGTGCATAGGAGTTTGAAACTCCCAAAGCCCGAAGAGCCGAAGCACCGAAGAGTCGAAGAGCCGAAGTTCCAAAGTGCCAAAGTCTTGAAGAGCCGAAGTGGCGAAGATCCGAAGAACCGAAGAGCTGAAGCGTCGGAGAGCCGAAGAGATCTAGACCGTTAGATCTAGAGAGACACATGGCGACAGATCAAAACATTTAGGTAACTTGCATTAGGATTTTAGTTGAAAATTGAAACTTCTGAAACCCAAAGTCCTGAAGTGAATCTGGTTCATCAGATTAAGAGGACACGTAGTGTGAATCTATGGAATCCGGGTAAAGACCCGAAGTAATCCTTGATCGTCAGATCGAGGGAGAGACACATGCCAGTGGATTTTTAAATCCGGATTAAATCCTTTAAAGGAAGGTGAGAGTTGAGATCTGAGATTTCTGAAGTCTGAAAATATGAATTGACGAGAGTCGATGATGTGAAGGTGGACATGAGGTACTAGATCCAGAACTCCAGAGGAAAGTGGAGGAGGAAAAGGCCCGAAGACTTGAAGAAGATCTCGATCATTGATCGAGGAGGGAGTGGAAGGACTGTTGATCTAGTTGAGGAGGCCAAAGTCCCAAAGAGAGATAATAACCATTTATTGGGGAGGATACGCGTCAACATATATTCCACTCCAGAAGATAACTAGTCAGCAGTGGCTAGGTTTTGAGAATTGAGGTTCTCGAAGGCCGGATTGTCGAAGGAAATCCTAGTAGTAGATTAAGGGGGACAAGTGTCAATAAATCTTCTACTCCAAAATATTATCACATAGGGAAAAGTAGGAATTGAGAATTGAGATTACCAAAGGCCGGGTCCGCGGAGGAGATCCTAGCTGCAGGTTCAGAGAGACATGTGGCAATAGATCATTAACTCTAGAAGATTGGAGTACAGAGGAAAGAGAGGTTTGAGATTTAAAAACCTCAAATTTCATAATCGCGAATAGATCGTACCCATTGATTCAGGAGGGGTAGATCTACTTGTGGATTTGGAAGGGGAAGATCTGAAGCATCAACTCAACATACTATCAATATCGGGAGATCGACGATCCCATAGCATTTTGTGTATTAAAGGTAAGTGGATTTTAACATATAATCATGCATTTTCACAAGGACACATGCTGAGGACATATGAATAAGGGGATAATTGTAGAAGGAGATAGCGCTTAAATCTTAGTGTTTTGGAAGCGTGCAGGAATAGCTCGCGGGTCTGATAGAACCTATACACAGAAGGAAAAAGGGGCATGTGTATAATTGATTTGGGTTCAATCAGGAGCCCAAAGATTCGAGTCGACTCAGAAGAAAGAAATATCCTAGACTGGGAGGTCACAAAAACCCAGGAGGGGAGGGGGATTGCATCAATGTCAGATTCCAGTTTCTCTAGTGTCGATTGGTGTAATTGTTCTTCCTTCCAATTAGTTGTTTTCTTGATTTTTCATTAGGAAATTTTTAGTTTGTTCTTTGTGTTTCATGCTAGCTCAAACTTAGAGTGTCGTTTGATCATTTAAGAAGGTGTAAGATCAATAGATCCATCATTTTCATAGGCTTTAGGGCCTTCCACTAGTTACTTTAGAGCCAACTCCTTCACTACTGAGGTGCAGGCCACATCAAGAGGGTTCATTTGAAGCGACCGGGCCACAGGAAACTGTAACTGAGACAACTCCTAGAGAATACTTTCCTACACAGGAGGCGTCCACCATTTCTTACCTTGAAGTTGAAGGCTTCATGCTCCCAAACCCTTTGATCAATAACTTATTGGCACCACTTCTTATTCAAATAGTCCCTCCTAAGGTGACTTCACATGAAAGTTTATTTGTTAGATGAGCAACAATGGAAGAAACTAGTGCTACTTTTTTTGGGAGTCCTCATACTCCCATATCGGTTTTCATGGGGGGAGGTGTCGCGCCTCCTCCTCCACCTCCACCTATCAATACTATGGTTGTCCAGACACCCACTACTTTGGTCAGTGACATAATCCATTCAATGACTCTAACCAATGTTCCCTCTATAAAGAACTTATTTGACCCTCCCTTTTCATATGGGATGTCGGGTTTTGACTCTACTTTGGCCCTAACCTACTCTACTCTACAAACTATTGGTTTGGAGGAAGGAAGCTCTAATTCTCCCTTACAAGTATCTATCGCGAGCACCATTTCCCCATTCAAAGCTATCCCTTACGATGGGGGTCATATCCCCCCTCCGTCCCCTCCGCTCAGAGGCGCTTTCCAACAACTAATTGGGCCTAACACAAATGCTAGTTTATTTAGTGGGGGTAGTCATGGAACTCACTACTACATGACTCTGGTAGGATCTATGCCTTTTTATTTGTTCAGTGTGTTTGGAAATAACACTTTCTCATCGTCTTCTTTCTTAGCAAGGGGAAACATCATTTTAGGTTAACCAAAATCTATGCAAGGTTTCATTCATTCGCACAGAGAGATCACATGATTTTACTCCTCACAAGGTATTAAAAATCCCTAGGAGGGCTCATTTCCTTCGCAAGGGATGTCGATCGGGGAAAACCCCTCCCACACTCAATAGAACTACGAGCATGGTTCAATACCTATCCCAAGAGGGTCAGCTAGGGGAATCCCCAACCAAGGTCCTTGGAACATTGTGCAGGGAGAAATCCCTACACAAGGCATGTCATCCAACTATGGGAATTAGTCGGCGAAGAAAAATCAAACAAAAAATAATTTTAATAGATAGGGACACCATGGTTTCTACCAAAACCTTGCCCAACAACCAAAAATTTCCTTGCAACTTGGTGCCAACCAAAATCCAGGCCCCTCTTTTCATTTGAATATTCCACAACCGAAACTACCTTTCTTGGAAATTCTGCATTTTCCTGACTTGTTGAGAATTTTGAGCAACCTGATATGTCATGATATGCATTTCCCCCCCATGTTGACTAAGTTTCCCTTACACAACCCTAATTTCAAAGGAAATTCTGATGAGGATCTAGGTGATCATGTTACAACATTTCATTTATGGTGCTCTTTTTAAAGGATGATTCCATTCAACTTCATTTGTTTCAACACACTCTTATAGAGGGTGTCACAAAATGGTATATCGATCACTGACTTATTGACTCCAGTTCTTATTCATATAGTCCATTATAAGGTGACTTCACCTTAACATTAATTTGTTAGATGAGCGAAAATGGAAGAAACTGGTGCTACTTCTTCTGGGATTCCTCATACTCCCATATCAGTTGTCATGGGGGGAGGTGTTGTGCCTCCTCCCCCACCTCCACCTATCAGGACTATGGTTGTTCAAACACCCACTACTTCGGGAAGTGGCACAATCCCTTGAATGAATCTGACCACTGTTCCTTTTATAAAGAACTTATATGACGCTCCCTTTTCATATGGGATGCTGAGTTTTCACTCTATTTCATCCCTAACCTACTCTACTCTAAAAACTATTGGTTTGGAGGAAGGAATCTCTAATTCTCCCTTACAAGGATCTGTCATGGGCACCACTTCCCCATTCAAATCTATCCCTTACGGTGGGGGTCATATCCCCCCTTTGTCCCCTTTTCTCGGAGGTGCTTTCCAACAACCGATTGGGCCTAACACCAACTCTAGTTTGTTTAGTGGGGGTAGTCATCGACCTCAGTAATACATGACTCTGGTAGGATCTATGCCTTTTTCTTTGTTAGGTGCATTTGGAAATAACACTTTCTCATCTGAAGAAAATAAGCACAATAATATTAAGACAAGAAGATTGGCAGAAAAGGCCTCAAGCCATAATTCATAACATTCTATTCATCTTAATAATAAAAATATATAATACAATAGTGCAACCACCTCAATTATTCTCACATCGACACCTCATTGGGAGATAAGGTCAAATGAGGAAATATAGAAATCTAGAAACAGACTTAGGATAACAACTATATCCTAGTATGTACAATATTAAAGGTGGTATACTTAGACTTAATGATTGTATATTTCAAAGAGGCTAACATTCCCCCCTTCAATCATAATCCTGAGCAATAATACCAACAAAGAAGATGCATAAACTGGTATATCTCCATGTCTTCATGCTGAAACTCCTGAGCTGAGTCGCAATGAAGAACTGCCTAAAAAACCGCCAAATCTGGATGCCAAGAAATATGGAAAACCTCACTGTGTAATCATGTGAGTCATAATGCCAACAAATTTGTTCACTGATGTGAACTCCAATATGATGAGAGCGAACAAAGAGAAGTGAATCAGCTGTAAGTCTGCCACATCCCTAAAAATGCCTGACAACTCAATCAATGCCAAGTTGCAATACAGAAGAATCCATCTTTCCTCTGCTAGGTTCAATGACCATCTAGGTGAACCAAATGTTCACATCATTGCTCTAAAAAAAAAACATCCCTATGTATGATTCAATAGAGAACCATCATTCTGCCAAAGTCTTCCATATACAGACGACAGTTGCCCATCTGACAAATTCGATACCCATCTGGCATATTTGTTGTCGAAACTTTTAGTATTACAACCATCTGCAATTCCATCATAAATTCTATCATTAATTTCCCCCCTTTGTCAACTAGAAGGAGAGACCACAAGTGGTTTCACTAACCATCTTCCTTGGATTTTTGAACTCCCCCCCCCTTAAGGTTCATGAGGGTTTCACTTTTACTCCATTTTTATTTTCATTTTTATTTTTGTACAACTCAAAGTGGGCATATGGAATTAACCACATGTTATCTCATCCCATGAGGGCCATGCTCAAAAGCTACGCCATAAGGGGACCACTTAGGAGTTATATACATATTTCACTATTTTCTTCAAAACACGTCTTTACTAGAGATTGTATTCTTCGGTAAGACTTATATAATTGCTTGGCAGTTAATGTTAGAAAAACAGGACCGCAGAGAAATAAAATAAAACAAATGCAAAAACAAAACACAGAAGACACACAATACAAGAGAGACATAGATTTACGTGGTTCACCCAGTGTGGGATACGTCCACCAAAGAAATTGCCAGGTCCTTCCTTTATTATTATCCAATAAATTAAGGGATACAACCTACAGCAAAACCCACTGTAACTTCCTCTTCTTTCTCTCACAATCTCCTCTCTCATACAATATTCACCATCAAACATAGCCGCAATACATTTCCCTCATAAAAGAGGGTTTCCTTCTAGGGAAAAAAACCCTAACATAATCTCTACCGTTAGATCTGCGACCTTATAATGAACGGTCCAGATTTA
Source organism: Picea engelmannii (assembly GCA_009831015.1). Taxonomy (NCBI): domain Eukaryota; kingdom Viridiplantae; phylum Streptophyta; class Pinopsida; order Pinales; family Pinaceae; genus Picea; species Picea engelmannii. The sequence continues at coordinate 335,341 of ML778954.1, forward strand.
CAATGAAATTACAATATACTTTTATAAGGCA